>JAULUF010000044.1:4590000-5110000 GCA_031834385.1 Semotilus atromaculatus | reverse complement strand
ATATGCAACACGATTATTCAATAAAGCCTGCTCATTTTTCATAATCATCTCCTGTTTTCTGCTCTTCCTCTCAGGCTAAAAAAAACCCTTTAGTTAATATAGTTTTGTTCACTGATTTTGTGAATCAGATAAAAATCTCTTCAAATACAAATCAGATCATTTCTGACAGGATCATGTAAAGAGACGGGATCCAATATTCCTGCTGTGGAAATTCTAACAATCTAACAATCTCTATAGGTTCTGCATTTTGTATCTCAGTTGGGCTTTTGGTTTATGAAAGTGCTTATGTAATATTCTTATGTGATATTCTTATATCCAATTATCCACCTTATTCCTACACCCCATGATGCTGTGCATGAAATATGGGTGTAATTAGTGAAAGGCTCGCTCTATGAATCCAATAATATATATATTTTTAACTGGGTACAATGAAATGACATTATTCTATTCACCCTTCAAACATCGAACATTAAAAGGACATTTAAAAGTGTAAATGTCATGATTCTGCCATCATGTCTTTTGATTTCTCTGGTCTTATGGCATAATCATGACAGACCCATGTTTTGTGTACAAGCACGTGGCCTTGCTTTGGCCATGTGCTTGTGTTGTCTCGTTTCGTTACCCCGCCCCCTTGTTATCCTCGTCTTGTCATTATTGTCTAGTCAGTTTCACCTGTCCTCGTCATTAGTGTTCCCTTTATTATCCCCTTGTGTTTGCTGTCCTGTGTCGGTACATTGTCTTACATAGCGTGTTCCCTCCTGTGAGTATTCAGTCTGAAACCTGTTTATTTGAGAATTGTGAGTTTGTTTTCTGTGAAGTCTGAGTCTTAGTTAGTCATCGTGTGTTAGTCCAGTTATATTCTCCTCCAGTCCTGTTTTGCCCCCTCGTGGGTTTTTGTTTTATGCTTTTGTCATCAATAAATCCCTGTTTTGAGTCACTTGCTGTCTGCTTTTGGGTTCATCCTCCACTCCACATAACAGTAAAAGCATCAACAAGGTCATTTCAACAACAGAACCCCAAAAGCCCGAAGGGTTAAATATCACTGTAGTCATGTGTGTATATATATTTATAATGTAACAAATGTTGCCTTAATCAAAAATGTTCATTAACTTCAGAAATGCGTGATACTATTTTTAAGTGATTTCCGTTATTTTGACTGATAATAAATTGTATTTACCTGTGAAAATTAGAGCTGTAACTTTACTTGTAAAAATCGATTGCACAATCGATTGGACCAACCAACACAAGTTTCGAAACCGAAAATAGGGAATCGATTTGAACTGCCTTTTTTTTAAAGGTTGTATCAGTGATTTTAGGCCCAACAAAGGCAGAAACATAAATGATCACATTCATCTAATCTTTCCTAACGATCTCAGAGCCTAGGCTGCCTACAGAGACGCGGTTTTTGGACGGCATGCTTATGGGGCGGGCAGCTAGCGGATCGTTAGGAAAGATTAGATGAATGTGATCATTTATTTTTCGGCCTTTTTTGGGCCTGAAATCACTGATACAACCTTTAATACCAAAAATGTCTTTTAGGTGGACAGATCAATACAGTACACAGAACATGTAGGATGTTGGAAAACAATGTCTTTTTTGTTAACAAAATGCTTTTTAATATTCGCTATTACTTCAATGCAAGTGAACAAGAGCGCCGTTATTTGATGCAAGTGTGTTCAAGTAAGCCAGAAATGCACAGATTCTGCACAATACGCTGTATTTAATATATCAGGACACACGAGTTGCGTATTTGTGCTAAATCCGCACAGCTTTGGCTACACGAACTTCCCCAGCAAAGTGAGTAAACATAGAAACACACCAAATTGCCAAAGCCAAAGTTCATTTTACCCTCATTTGGCGGGTGTTAATTTCAATCCCTGAATGTTGCACTCCTGTTTGTCATTATGCACGAAACTTCACGCCAATAAATCATCAGAAATATTGAATATTGCTGACTTGTGTGCGTCTCAAGCGCCCTCTTTACGCTCGTCCTAACGCCTGTTAGTTGTCCGTGGATTTGCCTATATTTGGTGTTGAAAATGGAAACGTCTGTAGACATGGAAAATCGATTTTACAATCAATTCAATGAACACTCATGTCTCAAAAATCGAACAGGATTTTTTCACAAAAGTGACAGACCTAATAAAAACATACCTGGAAAGAGACATGAGGATGTAAGGAGAAAAACTAGAGATTCTTTGTGCATTCCAGTGAATTATTAATGGGAATGTATCATAAATTAAATCGGGAGAACAGACCACAAATGTGCAGTACATGTTGTCCTTTTTCATACTATTACGGAAGAATGCAGAGGGAAAAAAGAAAGTAATCCTGAGGAAAAGAATGCAGTGACTGAAAGGAGCTCGTGCCAAAGATATGCTTGTCACGTTAAAATACCAAGTGTTACGTTATTCTCATGATGTCTGAGATTAAAACATGAAGGAAAACTGACGGCTCAGCTTTATTTTTAGGTCAACCTTGTGATTTGAAATGATTAGTTTCAGTCATTTTGAATGGAAGTTCCCCAAACCGTAAGTGACACCCATAATTCACAACGCAGTCAGCTGGACAGGAATAAGGTGGGTACGTTTATGTAAAATCTCAAGAATGCTTTGTCCACTTTGAGCTGTGATGCCAATGCAGGTGTGACTGAATTTGGCTTACATTATTTCCCCTTTATCTCTACAATTTCCTTCCCTCTCTACTGTTACAGCATGCCGGAAATGCCACTATTTCCAGTTATGCGCACAGTTATCCATTGGGAAACCTGGAATTTTTGGGCTCTAGAATAGTTTTCATGCTTTCATGCATATTTAACATTGTTGCATCCCAGTCTGTCAGTGTGTTTACCCAAAGCATCATTAGCCAACTGTGGTCGCCAGTTCAGTCGTTATCAGCAGTTCAACGAGTCTGTGTTTCTCTGCTCTGATTGGTCGGCTGGATCAGTGTGTGTTGTGATTGGTCGAGCGCTTCGAGTGTGTTTGGGAAATGTCCCGCCCCTTACCATAACCGCCAGTTTAACACACTATTAACTAACTCAACCAGGCCCCGCCCCTTTATTCTGCGAATGAATTATTATAATGAGGAATTTTGTGACGTGTTCGTTCCCGGAAGAAACTCGAGACTACAATGCAGACGCACGCCGGCAAACTGGAGAATGAACTTGCGCTCCCTGGGCGGTTCAGCGCAAAAAAGGAGGCGTGTTCCGGCACAAACAATCCCTGGTGCTATTTTGCAGTTCTAGAAAACAATTGCGCCACTGACCAGAAAAAAAAGTCAGTGGCGCGTTGAGCGTACATTCAGATGCTATTGCATGCTTGGTCATAATACAGAGTGTGAACAACGGGCATACACTGTAGATGATTCTCTCATCTACACAGATGCATTTTCCTTTTTGCAAATGATACATTATTATAAGGAAAAATATTAAACCCCGAGGGAAATCATTGTTGTGTCCATGACGATGGGAAAAATAGGCATAAAGCTTACATATTTACCCAAATTATTATATTCATGTATAACCGAAGCTAATTTGGATGGGTTTGTCCCATCCCCAATGTCACTTCTCTTTCTTTTACGGCCCTGACGAGAACATCGATCTCCTCGGCTGTGAACCGATTCTGAAGCGCGCTTGTAAATGCGCCGTTATAATAGTATTGCGCCATGGAACAAGCGCACCTCATTCATCATGCTCTTAAAGGGAATGTGATATGACGCTCTGATTGGTTTATTTCACGTTACGCCCAAACCACACCTATTAATTTTGAAGCTACTTCAGACCAACCCCTTTTAAACTTGCGTCGGGCGCAAGAGTCATTTATCCCGCCGGTAAAATAGCAACAGCGCCCAAGACCCGCCCACAAAGTTACTTGCGCTTCACGCTTGATACTTGCGTTTCAGATCGTTAAAATAGGGCCTCATGTTCGGTTTAGTGTATTCAGTTATTTATTTTTTCAACCTCTATATTTTATTTCCTTCTTTAATGCAAGTTATGTCATAATAACTGCCAACTCTTGTTTCATAGAACTGCTTTCCCATTAACAGCACTCAGATTGTGCTTGCCTTACAGTGTCCAGAAATCCATATCTTAAAAGTATAAAACACATCCAAGCTGGAAGAGTTGCTCACAGCCGTGATTAGACGTTCTGTTCTTGAACAAGCGACGGTTATATGAGAACCACTGATTTACTATCATCATCATCATCATCATTTACCCAAAGCATTCATACTATTTATAGATGAAAAACAGCCACATCAGGCCCTTAGAGATTATAGTATGTGGCTTGCGAAGCTTGTCGGCTTCACTGCTTATAAGATGGAATTAATATTTCTTACATTGACAGAGAAAATGAACCTTGCATTTGCGAAGAGCTTGTCAGCATTGATTACACCCAGCTGAGCTCCGGTGACTGTCCAGATCACAGTGTATTGATTTCCTTCTCAGGGAAGGTGTTTGATAGACTGGAGTTTCCTTCTTTGTAAGCATTCACTGGTTGTTTAACATGGCACATTAGCACAGCACTCTTGCTAACCCTGCCGTACATGACATCTGTGCTCAGCATACAGCTCACATTCATCTCAATGGCACTTGCTTGACTGACTTACTTTTCTTACAACAAAAATGAACCATCACTGAACTTACTTGCTGGACTATGACACTATTTTCTTCTAGAAACAAACTTTGTTCTATTATTTTCCTGTTATCTGTGTAAAGCTGCTGTATGTGCTGTTGTGCTTAACGGCCTCAAAGTAAAGGTTCTGGCACAATTTTCATATGTGTTTCGAATTCATCATTCAGTGGCTCTGAATTGTCAAAACACCTCTCAAAATGCTTGCTACGGATGCGAAAAATGCAGAAAATAGTTTTTTTTTTATAACGTATGAAAGTTTCGGAGGCAGTGTGTAAACGTGATTGACACAATGTGAGGTCGTATTTATTTTTTAACGTGCAAAAAATTCGGACGAGAATTTCGGACTCAGGGCCCTATTTTAACGATCTGAGTTATCAAACGCGACACGCAAGTAACTTTGTGTGCGGATCTCGGGCGCTGATGCTATTATACCAGCAGGATAAATGACTCTCAAATCTAAAATGTGTTGGTCTGAAGTCTACATTACTCATAGCTGTGGTTTGGGCGTAACGTGCAATATACCAATCAGAGTGACATCTCACATTTGCCAGTAGCGGTTCACAGCGAGGAGACGACGCTCTCGTCAAGGCCGTGAAACACAGAGAAGTGACATTGTATGGGGATGGATGGAGAAACACACAAATTAGCTTCGGTTAAACAGGCGTATAATAATTTGGCTAAATGTGTAAGCTATATTATGCCTATTTTTCACATCTTCATGGACACCACAATGATTTCCCCCGTGTGGTAATATTCTTCCTTGCAATTATGTATGGTTTGCAAAAATGTGAACTGCTGCGTCTGTGTAGATGAGAGCAGTGTGTGTGTGTTGTGGACACGCTACATTATGGCCAAGCAATCGCCCTTAAAATATCATCTGGATATCGCGCTCTGACTTTAGAGTTGTTTTCTGGATCTGCAGAATATCACCAGGGAACGTTTGCGCGGGAACACACTCCTCTTTTCCTGAACCGCTCCGGGAGCGCAAGTTCATTCCCTGATTTACCGACGTGTGTCTGTGGAGGGACCAGTCCCTGTGCGTCGGGAGCAGAAGAGGAATGATACATGCGGCGTGTACAAAGTCTATTGCGCTGGGAGCAAGATATCTTAAGTATCAATTTCGGTATTTTTTCTACAGTGGCATTTTAAAATCCTACAATTAAGAATTAAGGCAAGACTGAAAAGCAGCATATTTAATTTTTACGGAAATGGCAACTTCTCCGATGGGAAGATCCCATTCCAGTATTATAGGCAGTAAAGCCTGGCGGCATCTATCTACAGGAACATACACCTCAGTGAACTCTGTACGACATACTTTTATCCATGAACAACGTGATTTATAGCTGAACTGTTGCACTCTATTGAGAGACAGTTAAATAGAAAAGTGCTGAAGGTCGCAACAGGATTGAATATTTCATAATAAGGCAGGCTTGTTTTCATTCTTCACAGGTATGGTATGTAATTTTTTGGATGTTACAGTGCCGCCTTTTATCTAAGCATAAAACGCAGAGGCGGTAAGCAAGTCGTTCGTAGGCTGATTTCTGCAGAAAGGTCTGAACACTGTGGCTTTGTGGAGCGATCACAGCACTGACCGCAAAACTGGCTCGGCCAATGGGGTTTCTTCAGTCAACAAGCGCAATTGAAACTGCTATTTTGTTGCGATCCAAGCGTTAGAATATGTAGTTATTACATGTGTTGGTGACACAGAAATTACACACAATCAGTAATGTAAGACAACCATGAGTTAATATTGCATTTTGTCTATTATTGTCATTTGCACGTGATATTTGACATTCATGAAGAAATGTATTTGGAAGTTAGACTGACATTAATCAAGATGGATAAATATGAAAATGTCCAGTAGTTTGACTTGAATGCAGTAGCACTAATTTAGGCATTAAATCAACATTTTCTTTTTGTGTCTAAAAACATTTACCTTTCACGGTACACGGCAGTCAACATTTTATACTTATATAAGCACAGTAGCCAGGCAGGATTTCATTAAATTAAATCACAATATTTTCCAAATGGCCAGGCCAAAATCCCAAATTAATGAAATGAATAGCATGTCTTTTATCTTACAACTGAATGGTCGAGTGACTCTCAACTCTACTGTGCACTGCCATGTTTGGATATGATAATGAGACCAGCGTCTCATAGACATATTTTTTTTAATTTCCAGAAAGGCAGAGGTAGAAAAATCAGAGACGATAAAGCCGTGATAAAAGAGCACAGCAGAGATCTGTGTCCTTGGATGGAAAAACGTGGAGGAGATGAGTGCAATGTTTTTAAATAGCTGAAATATGATGCATTTTCATAAAATCACTCCAAAAATATATTTGACATTTGATTTGAAAAGAATTAGACATTTGATAAAGCAGGACAATGAATCACTTCAAAAAGGCTATGATTCACCTGTGTGTGCTTGAAGTCTTCGACGCAGACAGTGTTTTAATCTGTGGTTCGCATAAATGACATATAAAAGTGTAACCTTTACTTGTCGATTTATGTAAAATATCAATCCATAATCATCAGACAATCTCAGCGAATAAGCAAGATGTGTGATATAACAAGAGATGCTGTAAATGCACACTTTTAGTTTGGGATTAATAAGAAGATTAATTGCAGATTCATCAAAACACAAAAAGTAATGTAGCATTCGGTCACGTTAAACCGGTACATGCTGGAAAAAGTAGTGAGCTACTAGAAAAGCTAAACAACTTCTATCCACCTCTTCTGGTTTATGCAGATCTTCTTCTTTGCTTGTTTTTGCAACTCAGATGCTGCACTATTTCAGAAGATGTGCAATAGCACCCCCTACCATATAACAGTGAAAACACAGATTACCGTAAAAACCATATCGGCCTAGAAAATCACAACCTTTCATTTTCCGGTGGTCTTAGTTCACGATGTAACTACAGAAGAGGCCAGTTTTAAATAGCAGAAATATCGAAACTCTTTGGTCATTTTTTTGAGAGAGATGCTAACGGTCTAATCAGATTCAATGATCTATGCTAAGCTATGCTACCGCCAGACCCGGAAATCGACTGAATAGATTCAAAAACTCAAGGGGAGCCTATTTCCAAAAAAAGTGGAGTGTTCCTTTAAGTGACACAATGTAACAGAGTCAGATGTTTGAAGGGAGGGGTTGAAAAGTTAACTTTACTGGTAGATGGCGTAACTGCACGCCTCTGAGACACAGTATAGACAGTAAGGTTTCCTTAAGAGGTTTTTCAGTGAAGAAAACCACCGCTAACTTCCTCCTGTCACCTTAAGTAGTAGAGACAGACAAGCATGTGACTCATCCAAAGTAAATTGAAGTAAGCCAACCTAAATTGTCTGCTTCATAGTGGCAATCATAGTCTCAGTCACATCATCCTTTCTAGCCCTGTTTTTCCACCTCCACGCCAGACGAAATCTCTGACCCCATTGAGTGGCAGCATCCGTAAACATCATATTCTATACATCAATATTTTCTCTTTTCTCAAGTAAGGAGGTAAAGGGAAGTCATATTTTGGGCACTGAAAGGGTGTACAGAGAAAATACATTTATGGCTACGCACAGTAAACAACCACAAATGGAACAACATTTTGCCACAAGTAAATATGGGAAAGACACAACTTGTTTGGTGTTCAAGAAGAGGCAATATAGAATATTCCAGAGTCCGGTCCAAACCGGGCAGGACAGAGGACCGAGACATGCATGTGCACAGGACTGGGGGAACGTGATGCAGAGGAGAGTCCAGGGAGAAGCAGGACTACACACTCAAACCAGTCTACAGATCGCAAAGGAGAAAACAGACACAACATTTAGGGGGAGATGTCCTGCTTAAGAACAGTGTGCCGTTTCTTTAACATTGTAACATTGTACGTATCAGCCAGTGTTTTCTTAAGGGGAGGGAATGTGTTGTTGTTGTTTTGTTTTTTTTAATCAACTATTATATTTAAATTTAGTTGAATACTTCAATAACTGATGACAGACAAAAGAAAAATCCCTAATTAAAGATTTTAACTTATTCTATGACTTATATATATAGGCATATGAATGCATAATTTATTGTCCATCTTTTAATTTAGGATATGTTCTAATAGCAACACTGTGAATTCAGTGAATTAGCCTATTAACTAAAATATTGAATATTAACTATATTTGTGATGTATATTTTATTCATAGAGTGCAGTGTTGTTTTACATTTAATTTAGTTTCTGCACCTGAAAAGCTGAAAATCTTAAAACACTGTTTATTTCAGTCGTATCTTTGATCAGTTTTGTTTGTTCTTTTGTAATTACTTTTAATTAACTAAATTAAAAGTGTTTACTTGTCTATAACAATGCTTGACATGTATATTAGCTTGGCCAGTTGTTTTTCTATGGTGTTTTTAAACCACAGGCAAACGCTCCTTGTGTAAGTGTTCTTTAGCCTGTTGATTTCTGTTCATGGTATTCAGCTACAATTCAATGTTTTACAATAAGACATAGAATAAATGTGAATGACATCTAAGTTTTTTTTTTTTTACCTCATTGGAATTGAAATTAGGAATTGATAAAGGCCCTTGCACACTGAGTCCGAAATTTTCGTGAAAAACTGCTATTTTCGTGAAAAACGCAGAAAATCGAACCCGATCCGATTTTTTTTATTACGGACGAAAGTTTCAGAGGCAGTGTGCAAGCGTGATTGACATAACGTGAGGTTGTATTTATTTTTTAATGTGCGAAATTTCGGACAGAATTGGAGTCGGAATCACTAAAATTTAAATGACACCCAACCCTACTTATTAAATGTTGTGTAAAAAAATCTAATAAATGTGGTTTATTCACCGCCATCGTCCTCCTGCCACATGCTCTCCTTGGTCTCTGTCGCGGCTCGCTAGTTTGCGTTAAGAAAACCAAGTTGTTCTGGTGATTGTGTGCTTGAGTTCTCGAAGTAGCAAGCCATGCAAGCCATGCAACCAACACAATAAAGCAATGCCAGATTCACATTCATCTCTTTCGGCTTTAAACAACACTCACTGGACAGTCCACTTCGAAAGTGCAAGAAGAAACACAGAATTGTCGGTTTCCCAATGAGCCTGGGATGAAACTTGTTTCCCAATTCACTGTTTGTGAGTTCAGCCGTCAGTCTCCTAGATTGTGCATGTCAGAGTGTCATAACGAACACCATTATCATCTGTGTGTGACGGGTCACCTGATCTGCGGAGAGCGAGTACATTCTCACTCCTGCTTAATTCACATTCATTCAGAGAATGCATTTGACACGATTCAGTTTCATGGCCGGAGCTCATGAAAACAAGATTCCCTGTCAAGATACACATTTTCTGCACATGCTTTATGCTACGGGTCACACAAGCCTGACCTCATCCGCTAAACTGCTGCTTCCTTAAGAGTCAGTCGCTGGTCTTGTCGATGGCATTCCTGAGTCTAATTCAATCGGATGTATATCCTCCTGGTGCCATTCATCGCTGGCTTACACTGCTCAGGGAATATTAAACTGAAGCGGAGCACAATGCAGAGATACAGAGATGCGTCAACGCTGCGAGGTGTTCCTCAATTACGCCCAACAGACCGCCGATTGTGAGGCTGGCTGGCAACAACACACAATAACTGGCAGGAAAGTGATCGTCTTTTCCACTCTATCGAGATACTGAGCATGATTCGGGATTAAGCTTTCCCCAGAGGCGGATCACAAGTAATTAGTCTGTGCCTCACAATTATTTCTGAAAACTATTCCTTCTCCATTGGCTTGACTCCCAGCCACCAAAGTAAACATTAGAGTCAAGGGGGAAGCTGAGATATTCTAATTTATAGCATTTCATTCAAAACAGTCTTCTTTTTGTTAAACAGCGCTGGAGGCAGTCCAGGAAGAAAACGAGAAAAATACACAGTGTATAAATACGCGAGGGCTTTGCACTCCCTGTGTTTGAATGACACCGCGCATTTATGTCTTTTCAAGGAAACACCTCAACTAATATTGAGTTTACTGTATTTAGGCTTAAGAGAGCAGAAGATATCCAGCTTGGCACTGTGTGACTTTATGGTTTTATGAATAGGCTGCTGACTCTGCCCGACCCATTAATACTAAAACAAACATAGTTTCTGTGGATTTGCACACTGTTATATTTTGAGTCGTACGTCATTAAGTTATCATTTAGAGCAATATTTCCTCAGACGAATCGTATAACTAATAATGTGATTAACGTGTAGTAGAGGAATAGTTGAGGCGTGGCTCTAAATGCAGCTTATTTATTAAAGAAAACCAAATCTCATTAGCCAGAACCAAAAAAAAAAAAAAAAAAAAATCACAGTATACTAGTCATCAAATGTTCAAGACAAATTGGGTTGTTTTTAACCCAGTGTTTTTTAAAGAGCTCAGTTGTAAGTGTGTGGGATTCTGGGATTGTGTGGGATTCTGGGATTGTAGGTGTGTGGGATTCTGTGATTGTAAGTGTGTGGGATTCTGGGATTGTAGGTATGTGGGATTCTGGGATTGTGTGGGATTCTGGGATTGTAGGTGTGTGGGATACTGGGATTGTAAGTGTGTGGGATTCTGGGATTGTAGGTGTGTGGGATTCTGGGATTGTAGGTGTGTGGGATTCTGGGATTGTAAGTGTGTGGGATTCTGGGATTGTGTGGGATTCTGGGATTGTAGGTGTGTGGGATACTGGGATTGTAGGTGTGTGGGATTCTGGGATTGTAGGTGTGTGGGATTCTGGGATTGTGTGGGATTCTGGGATTGTACGTGTGTGGGATACTGGGATTGTAAGTGTGTGGGATTCTGGGATTGTAGGTATGTGGGATTCTGGGATTGTAAGTGTGTGGGATTCTGGGATTGTAAGTGTGTGGGATTCTGGGATTGTAGGTGTGTGGGATTCTGGGATTGTAAGTGTGTGGGATTCTGGGATTGTGTGGGATTCTGGGATTGTAGGTGTGTGGGATTCTGGGATTGTAAGTGTGTGGGATACTGGGATTGTAAGTGTGTGGGATTCTGGGATTGTAGGTATGTGGGATTCTGGGATTGTAAGTGTGTGGGATTCTGGGATTGTAAGTGTGTGGGATTCTGGGATTGTAAGTGTGTGGGATTCTGGGATTGTAAGTGTGTGGGATTCTGGGATTGTAAGTGTGTGGGATACTGGGATTGTAAGTGTGTGGGATTCTGGGATTCTGGGATTGTAGGTATGTGGGATTCTGGGATTGTAAGTGTGTGGGATTCTGGGATTGTAAGTGTGTGGGATTCTGGGATTGTAGGTATGTGGGATTCTGGGATTGTAAGTGTGTGGGATTCTGGGATTGTAAGTGTGTGGGATTCTGGGATTGTAGGTGTGTGGGATTCTGGGATTGTAGGTGTCTGGGATTGTAAGTGTGTGGGATTCTGGGATTGTAAGTGTGTGGGGATTCTGGGATTGTAAATGTGTGGGATTCTGGGATTGTAAGTGTGTGGGATTGTAAGTGTGTGGGATTCTGGGATTGTAAGTGTGTGGGATTCTGGGATTGTAGCTGTGTGGGATTCTGGGATTGTAGGTGTGTGGATTCTGGGATTGTAAGTGTGTGGGATTCTGGGATTGTAGGTGTGTGGGATACTGGGATTGTAGGTGTGTGGGATACTGGGATTGTAAGTGTGTGGGATTCTGGGATTGTAAGTGTGTGGG
Source organism: Semotilus atromaculatus (assembly GCA_031834385.1). Classification (NCBI taxonomy): domain Eukaryota; kingdom Metazoa; phylum Chordata; class Actinopteri; order Cypriniformes; family Leuciscidae; genus Semotilus; species Semotilus atromaculatus. The sequence goes on along the minus strand of JAULUF010000044.1, from coordinate 5,097,727 downwards.
ATTCTGGGATTGTAGGTGTGTGGATTCTGGGATTGTAAGTGTGTGGGATTCTGGGATTGTAGGTGTGTGGATTCTGGGATTGTAAGTGTGTGGGATTCTGGGATTGTAGGTGTGTGGGATACTGGGATTGTAAGTGTGTGGGATTCTGGGATTGTAGGTGTGTGGATTCTGGGATTGTAAGTGTGTGGGATTCTGGGATTGTAGGTGTGTGGGATACTGGGATTGTAAGTGTGTGGGATACTGGGATTGTAAGTGTGTGGGATTCTGGGATTGTAAGTGTGTGGATTCTGGGATTGTAAATGTGTGGGATTCTGGGATTGTAAGTGTGTGGGATTCTGGGATTGTAGGTGTGTGGATTCTGGGATTGTAAGTGTGTGGGATTCTGGGATTGTAGGTGTGTGGGAGACTGGGATTGTAAGTGTGTGGATTCTGGGATTGTAAGTGTGTGGGATTCTGGGATTGTAAGTGTGTGGATTCTGGGATTGTAAGTGTGTGGGATTCTGGGATTGTAAGTGTGTGGGATTCTGGGATTGTAGGTGTGTGGGATTCTGGGATTGTAAGTGTGGGATTCACACTTAAGTAAGTGTAATCACTGACCTCTCCTGAACAAGTCATTATGCACTCACTGCAAAAAAAGCTTTTCTTATTTAGTATTTGTGTCTTGTTTCCAGTCCAAATACCTAAAAAGTCTTAAATCAAGATGCATTTACTAGATAAGTAAAAGCCATAAGATATTATGTCTTGTTTTCAGGGGAAATAAATAAAAAATAAGAGAATTTTTGCTTAAAAAAAGCTAAATTGGAATATGAAAATTGGAATAAGAAAAACAATTTTAATTCAAACAAAAACAAGATTATTTTTCTTATTCCATTAGCAGATAATTTTGTTTGTTTTTAAGCAAAAACTTGACTATTTATTTCCCCTGAAAACAAGACATAATATCGTATGGCTCTTATATATAATAATATCTTTTACTCATCTAGTAAATGCACCTTGATTTTTTTTTTGAAGACTTTTTTGATATTTGGACTGGAAACAAGACAAATACTAAATAAGAAAAGCTTTTTTTGCAGTGCTTTGGTGGAAACTGTTAGTACTATAGTGCATTTTTGTGAGATTAATGCTGAACGTTTAGCTAGTTAAAGTGTCAAATTTGACATGTAAATGTGTAATTCCAGGATGTGGGAATGGTAAAGCCATAACGCCGGAGAGTGCCCGTCCGCGCGCCAGTAGCGGTCCCTGCGCGGCTGGCTAGCCCGGTCCCAGTAGCGAACATGGCCGCTCTGTTCACGTTAGCCACAGCATAACCCGCAGCGGTCGAGCTTTTGCATCATCACTGTGGGCAAACACAGCTACGCTCCAAAACGCTTTGTTTGTCATCATTTCTGAGAAGCAAACTATGTACACAGTATTTGTGGGCTTCAGTTTTTGGCAGTAATCAATGGTGCTGAGTTGACTTTACTGCGGTCTTCTGCAAGTTTCAGTTCAAACTTTCCCAGAACAATGGAAAGAAAGGCGGACAGTCATGGGGTATATTGTTTTATGTTCTGGGATTGATAATTACAGATTTTAATGTTGCTTACACACTAAAAATGGTTAGTTGAGGCACATTCAAGTCTTCCAAAAGCACAGTATCTTCTTTACACTCGGTTTGAAATAAACAACTCTCTACATTACACACACATCTCTCAAAATGCACAGCTCTTGTGTTTCATTCGGAAAACACTACCATTGAATGCATTTACCCACATCCAGTGGTTCACTTCATCAGAGCTCGAGCACTATAAAGAGGCATTACGCTGGCTTTCTTGGTTTGGACAACAGTGGAGGCCGGTTTGGGAGAATAAGAGGAGAGAGAGAACGAGGACAAAGAAGAACAAGCCCGGAGTGTGCAAGCTCAATTAGCACGACACGTTTAACTTAATGAGTATTTCCTCGATGGCGAATCTGCTGTGCGAGAGGACGAGAGTCGCCAGCTTCATATTCAGCTCAGAAAACATACGTTTATTAATAAACTGTTCAAATGTTCAGACAGTCTGCTCACTGTTTGTTAGACGCGCTCATTAGTTGTGCCGGTGCACTACAGCAAGCTTTACGTGCGCGCTTGAGAGCTTCATTTATGTTTTAATGGCTCATTATTATGGTTTGGTCTGTAATGAAGAACAATGTTACATATTATACTCTTTCTCAGCTCTGAAACTCAAACCATGTTTGAATGCCCACCCCCACTATATATTTAAGTAATTTAATATCATAAACAACACTTAACCCTCGGGTGGTCTTTGGTCATTTTTGACCGGAAAAATATACGTTTTGTTTTTAAGTAATTTATTATTTAGTAATTTAAGTAATTACATTAATATCAACTAGGCGGCTTAACCCTCGGGTGGTCTTTGGTCAGTTTTGTTTTTGTATAATTTTTTATTTCATTGGAATGATATGAAACTTAGAAACTCACACACACACACACAAAATTATGGACATGATTCGCAAAGGTTAAATGGTCACACAAAAAATAGTCACACTTGTGCTCCTCGCGGTCTGAAATGAGCGCATTGGAAATGAATGAGACGTATTTCATCTAGTGGAAACTTTTGGTACAACATCTCACTGGAAGTTCTTTTTTCTGAGATATCAGGCTCATATTTGGAACAAAACATGTTTAGGTCTATGGCTTGGATTTTTTTATATTTTTTTATACAGTTTTAGAGTAAAACATGTTTTTGAAAATATATATTTCATATAAAAATTATAAATAGTATTTTTGTCAATTTTTCATAACAATAAACGTAAAATTCTGTAACTTTAAGTTAAGTTTTTTAGACTTTTTTCACTTCAGCAATAATCTGCCAAGTGTCGTCTTTGAAAAGAGATAAAACTTCAGTCTGTGCTTTAAAGAATTAAAAATGTACCACAGTTAAAGTTGGAAATGTATTTTTCAGGTCCATGCTCAAACGTGAATAAATGGATTATAAATACAGCGTAAGTATAATTTAGTATTGTCATGTTTTTGCAGAATATGATCATAACAGACAACAGCATGCATTTGAGACGACTGCAACAACAACACATCATCACTGGAAACGCAATCTTCAGTAACATAAACACAGTGAGTCTATCTCAAAACATGGCCTGTGTGTATTTATAGTGTTCATAGTGAGATATTACACCTGCGGTGAACATAACACACGCTTACAAGCGCACCTGCAGTCTGAAGCTGACAGATGACGTCATCATTTTACTTTTATTTTAATTTTTTCTTGAATGTGTGATATATGTGGATATGTGCCGTCTAAGCTACTGGCCTAACATTTCCTTTGGGATGAATAAAAGTATCTATCATCTATCTATCTAATAAAAGTCCCAAATCAGACTAATTTCCACCTCAGTGGACAATAAAGATTCTATTCTATTCTATTCTATTCTATTCTAAAAACAAAAGCACTAACAGTGGAACTCATGACAATGAGATCACTTATCTTAATATGATCAGTTGTTGTATTATGGTGCATTTCTGTCTCTATAAGTCAAATAGAGATTAGTTATGGATTGAATTTGAGAATATACACCACCACATCATATTTATTGCAGATAAAAGTGTGTAAAAGATTAAGGGTGTATGTGCCCCCCCCCCCGAATGACCCCTACAGACGTCAGTTTAGTCATCATGTTCTCGTTTAGTTACAGTATTATTCCCCTTCTTCATGAAACACGAAAGGAAGTGTTAGGCAGAATGTGTTTAATAACACAAAAGTGGATATGATTTATACTTCCAAGCTGCAGAAAGGACACAGAGTAATAAGGAGCTATTTTAACACCGGTACAGTACGCCAGACACACAGAGCTAAATGTGTAGTGTGTGCAAAGGCACAAGGAGACGGAGGAGTAGAGGTCAGGAATAGGTGCAAATTACCATTAGACTATTCATCAAAGAATCACGGAAAAAAATGTTTTAAACACTGATAATAATCAGAAATGTTTCATCATATTATCCTGATTTCTGAAGGATCATGTGACACTGAAGACTGGAGTAATGATGCTCAAATACAGCTTTGGTCACAGGAATAAATTACACTTTACTGTATAATCACATAGAAAACATCTCATTATATTTCAGAATATTACAGTTTTTTTTGTTGTTGTTTTTCATCGAATAAATGCAGCCTTGGTGAGCAGAAGAGACTTCTTTTAGAAACATCTTACCGATCTGAAATGTTTAAATGGCAGTGTATATGTTTGAATATATTTATACACACTGTACCATATTTTACATATTGTACATCTATCTACTGTATATATTATTGAATATTAAATTATATAGGCCTACATTACTGTATATCACTGAATATCGTCACCCATTTTTCAATATATAAAGAAACAATTCCTTATGTAATATTCAATATATTAACACAATATATTATTCAATATATTTTGAATTAAATAATTACATATATTAAATGTGTATATATGAAAATCTAATAAGGCTGATTTAGTAATGTTTTTTTTTTTTTTTATAAAATTTATTTAGATGCTACCAAATTTTTTAGATAAATTTTTTTCCAATGTGGGAAATGAAAACAGAAACAATACTATATCGCGACTTCAACTCAAGAGTCTGCTGCGAAACACAAGCACAGAGAAAAGCCCCCGCGTGTTTAATCTACAGGAAAAGAAGGACGTTTCTCTGTCAAACACGAAAAACCATTGCAATCACTATTTTCCAAAGCACTAAATCTGCACACATAAGTACACAAATCTGTAAAAGGCTTATTATGGAAATGCTGGTATATGTTTGTTTTCTTTGTTTAGGTATTTTGTCATCACAGCCTAACTTTTCCTTCCTTGTTGTTGGCATGCTTCACACACATAAAAAAAAACAGTAAAAGGAGGAGAAAGAAAGAGGGCAGTGATCTTGTAAATTATAGCCTTGCCATGGTGTTTTTAATGGCACGTCCACAATCTGGAAAAGACATGAATATGTTGCTTCTGACATATTGCACCACATGAATGTTTGAGGCTGGCCCGTATGAAGCCTGTGAGTCAGTGCCACTCCTCCTCAACTGTGCAATTTGCATTTGATGATAAAAACCACAGACCACAAGACTGGTTGTCCCTTGGAAATGCTCACAAAACCGCATTCTGACTTAGTGCAGCATTTAGTCCGTAATTACAGCGTTGCCGTGGCCAGATCGACTGAAGACGGCGGCTCGATCCGCTGTGGAAACACTGCATGCTTTACTGTGGCCGGTTGCCCCCTCTCACTGAAAATAAGTCATGTTTTTATCTATTATATAAGATCTTTTAATATACAGTACACTTTTTTTGTTGTACACTGCCAACACGGCATTTTAATTTTCATCCACAGCTTAAAAACAGAGTGGACACTGGTGTTAGCAATACCTTAATGGATGTCATGAGTTTGTAACTGTACAGCAGACAGCGATGTGTGTGTGTGTGTGTGTAACGGTCAGCACACATCTGTTGACCTGTACGGGCCAGGGCTCATTATAGCAATGACAGAATAACGCAGCTAGATTACGGATTAGGGGAGATTCGCTTTTAATTCTCTTAAGTGCTGTCTATTTCTGGATGCTGCAGATGTTACGCTCATAACTAAGATGCTAACAATGCGTTGTGATGCTAATGTTTGAGGGACTGAAAGAGAAGGTTTAATGTGCACAACAGCCGCTGTTATCCTCATTAATCATGGCTTCTTCATCCTCTGTAAATGCACAAGCGTCCCTTCTCTAGCGGTGTGCAGGTGAGCGTTTACTCTGAGATATCACAGGTGTGCAGGTGAGCATTTACTCTGAGATATCACAGGTGTGCAGGTGAGCGTTTACTCTGAGATATCACAGGTGTGGAGGTGAGCGTTTACTCTGAGATATCACAGGTGTGGAGGTGAGCGTTTACTCTGAGATATCACAGGTGTGCAGGTGAGCGTTTACTCTGAGATATCACAGGTGAGCGTTTACTCTGAGATATCACAGGTGAGCGTTTACTCTGAGATATCACAGGTGTGCAGGTGAGCGTTTACTCTGAGATATCACAGGTGTGCAGGTGAGCGTTTACTCTGAGATATCACAGGTGAGCGTTTACTCTGAGATATCACAGGTGAGCGTTTACTCTGAGATATCACAGGTGTGCAGGTGAGCGTTTACTCTGAGATATCACAGGTGTGGAGGTGAGCGTTTACTCTGAGATATCACAGGTGTGGAGGTGAGCGTTTACTCTGAGATATCACAGGTGTGGAGGTGAGCGTTTACTCTGAGATATCACAGGTGTGCAGGTGAGCGTTTACTCTGAGATATCACAGGTGTGGAGGTGAGCGTTTACTCTGAGATATCACAGGTGTGGAGGTGAGCGTTTACTCTGAGATATCACAGGTGTGGAGGTGAGCGTTTACTCTGAGATATCACAGGTGTGCAGGTGAGCGTTTACTCTGAGATATCACAGGTGTGTCGTGATGGACTCATTATAATCTCAAAGGCCCGAGGCAAGCGAGCCAAAGGACACATTAAAGGATCTGAGGCAAGCAAATATGATTAAGAATAAGTCTGAAAGCCCTTCAAAGAGATGTCCTGCGACAAATGAATGATGACGTGTCTGGAAAACACACACACACACACATTTATATTTTGTAAAATATTCTAAATATGGCGGCAGAACTAAACACTAAACCTGGTTAAGATATTTATCTGACACTATGCAAAAATAAATTGCATAGAAAAACACAGGACTACACCATAATCAGTTATTAATATTTTGTAGGTTCTCTCTTGTTTCTGCAGCCTGGCCAAAAATTATGTTGCACAATTTGTCATCAAGCACAACTACACAATATCCTACAAAATCCTTAACAGATGTTTATTAATATCTGAATAAAAGGGTGAAATCTGTAAATTTTCCATCACTTTTGGCCTATTCTGTATGCCATGTCAACATATAAATAGTAATTACACAGTTATAATTGTACTGAATTACTGTTTAACTACTATTTGTACCATAATATTGGTGGCAGAGGAAATGTTTTTGGTGAATCAGTTTTTGGCGTATACACAATCGCTGAACACAACGCAAACATCAACAAAATGGCACATTTTTTGCTATCCTGCATAATTCCTCTTATGATCTATTTCTAGACTTATTGCTCTTGAACGGTCAAATACACATATAATTATGCCTAAATGTCATGGATATGTCTTGAGTGAACAAGTGTGGGACACGTGTCAGTATTTACTAGGTTTTAAAGTGAAAGCAACTCAATATTAAGTGGCTCCTGTCTGTGTCATTACTGTTAATCAAACAACAACAACAACAACAACAACAAACAGCCCTTAAACTTAAAGCATTGTTTGTATCTGTGTCTTTAATTTGTATTTATTTGTCCTATTGTCATTTGATTTTTAGTTCTTATTTTATTACTGACCGTTTACTTAATTACTTTAAGGTTTACTTATAATATTTTGGACATATTTCCCACCATTAAAGTTAGATAGTACACAACTGGACTTTTTAGTAAGATACCAAATAAACTAGATTCATGCATTTTATTTGTTCTATTGGCACGCATGACTATTGTGCATCTAACATAATACATACTGTAATATGGGTGTGTGGTATCCTAATTATATTTATTTTAAAAAATCCTAGTGTATATTCAATTAACGCTTCAAACAAAATAATTATTTGGAATAATGTAACGAATAATCATTCGCAATAAGACAAGAAATGAGTATTAAGGAAAACATTTTGACTCGATCAACCTCCCGTTGTTTATGTATCTGCAGCCATTTATGTATCTTAATGCCATATCAGCTTACAAGTGTGGTGAGCATAAGTCCACATCTTCATAATCACATCAGAAGATCTTCTAGCTCTCGCTACTCTTCATTCATGGCCTGACGACTAATGCGTGTGTTTTGCAGAGCTACTCTTGGGAAAATGAGTGCTAATGTAATTAGCCGTAATATAAACATTGCCCATGACCAAAAGTGTATTCTCTAATAAAGCTCATTTCTATGAGCCACAGTAAGATGTTAATGTCATTTGAAGGACACTAGCTGCACACATATCTAGAGTGGCCTGTGAAATGACATCAGGGCTTTGCTGTCGCATCCGTTCAGAGGCACCGCTGGCGCTTCACCAGTAAGGCAGTGCCAGATGACGGCGGCGTGATGCCACGCAGGGCCGGGACACGGCTGATAGCAGTGGGAGAATGTCAGGCCATACGTGTGGTTATCAGGGATCGGGCCCGGGCTCGCTCTATGGGTTCATGCGTGGCAGAACGCTTTGCAACACCGGACTCGTGAAAAGTGTGATAAGATTGTGAAGAGCGACTCTGCCACAGCTTGTCTGTAGCCGGTTAGGAGGACACCTTTCGTATATGTGATCCTGTCTAAAGGACACACTTATGAATTAGATTACAGCTCATCCAGGGTTTGAAATGAACGCCCGCCAATCCGCCAAATGTGGATAAAAATCAACTGGCGGGTAAAATCACCAGCCAGTTTGGTGGTTTACTCACTTTGCTGGGGAAGTTCGTGTAAACCAAATCTGCGCAGATTTAGTGCAAATACTCGTGAGTCCTCATGATATATTAAAGGTGCATTGCTCAAGTCTCTGAGTTTTTGCAGAACTATGCCCCCTCTGGCGACAAGCGAAACTGCAACTGGAATGAACTACAAGCCGGTCTCTTTTAATCCATCTTCTACTTTTGTCGAAAGTTGACTAAAGTTTTGTGCTCGAGTTGTCTTCGCTGATACGGAGAATGGCGGCGAATACACAAACCCATAGACATCATGATGTCTATACACAAACCTGCCAGACATAGCCTGGTGAGCGTGAACGCGCATGACGTCACGCCCCGTCTCAAATTCGAGCCCGAATCCCTCTTATATATTTTACTGTACAGGATTATAGAGGCAATCTCAGTGAGCAGAGAAGGGCTCATTCAGCCCATCAGGCAGTTCTTTAAGCATGTATAGGCAACGCATTCTCATCCTAGGGCGTCATATCTGACACTTTTGACATTTCGTCTAAGTCCAACGCGCATGGTACCCTTTAGCGTCAATATAACACGCACAGATATGGGTAGGTTTAGGTCTGGGGTAGGGTTAGGGTTAGACCGCAAGGAGGCGCCTTCTGACCCATATATATCTGCGTCTCATATTGACGCTAAAGGGTGCCTTGCGCGTTGAATGTAGACAAAATGTCACAAGCGTCAGTATATGACGATGAGAACGGGCTGGTATAGGATAGAAAAACAGGTATTTTTAACATGAAAAGTTGCGCAATGCACCTTTAAATACAGCGTATTGCACAGAATCTGCTCATATCTGCTTACTTGAACACACACGCCACTACACAACTGAGAACAGCGCTTGTTCATTTGTGTTGAAGCAATAGCGAAGATTAAAAAGCATCTGGTGAACAGAAAAGACATTTTGAAAAGAAAGTTGAAAAGACAACTTTTTTTATGTTCTTTGTTCTGTATTGATCTGTCCATCTAAAATCTAAAAGGATGAGGATGAAAGAGGAAGAGGAGATGCTGGATGACGGGATTTTGTTTGAATAGGAAATTAATGTATGAAATCAAAATTTTATTTTATAAGAATTTTTTACATTTTAAGCAATTTCTTTGCAATTAAGTCATTTTAAAAGTGGTAATTGCAAGTTACAAGTTGTGGACAGACTCTTAGCGGTTCTGGTATTCTTCATATTGTGTGTGGTCAGTTCACAGCAGTGACAGAAATCATTGTTTCCAATAAGTTTGAGCTTATTTGCACTGTTCATGGCATTTTTACCATTATTAAAGCCATTGTAACCTAATTTAATGTCTGCATCATCTTTTGTGTTAAATTCTTACATAATAGTAAGACATTGTTATCAATCAAATGAGGAAACACAGAAGTGCATTTAGACGCATTTCCACAGACTGTTAAATATTTAAAGTTAACACGATAGATTAAATGTGAAATTAAAACTGCTAGTAAGTGGCAGCAAGTCACTGTTAATGAGTGAGTCATTGCGATTCAACCGATTCATTCAAACGGCTGATTCATTCAGGAACGAAGCATTTTGTCTTAATGAGTGAGTCATTGAATCATTCATTCAATAAATTTGTTCATCAGTAACGAAACTGCCGTGTGTTGCTCAGAGACACAAAACAGTCCTGTGACTTTGTTTCAAACTATTTTCATTAGGGAAATGGAGCAAAATTAGGCTATTATTTGTCTAAAATGTAAGTCACTTAATAATTACCTTCTATTTTTTTTTTTTGTCTCAGTGTAATAATTGTGGATGAGCTCACCAAGAAAAATTACATTCCAGACAACCTGCTTGTTACGGCAATAAATAAAATAAATTAATATAATTATGCTGATAATTGGAGAAAAAAACGGCACTCATCATGTGATATTAACTATATTAAATTATATACATATAAAAGACATACAGAGGGCATTATAAATGTCTAACCTACTAGATTACATCACATAACGTTAAGTGAGTTAAGTGAGTTACACACTGGATAATGTCAGATTGTTAAAACAACAATTATGGTATTACCGTAGACGATATATATGGCACACTGCTATTTGGTGGTGTTGATGGACTCGATCTACTCCATCTATAGACAAAGTCCTTGACGAAATTATCAGCTTTTTGTTCAAATTGTTGCTTTTTTTGATGAATGAAGCTATTTGTTTTGCTCAAAAGCAGAGGTTCTGTTCTTTCCTTTAATATGTTGACTGTTTAAATATGCATATGGGTTAACTGATTTATTAATGTGGCTCATATTAGAATTGAAAATGTAAGATTCAGTGTGATTTTTGATGTTCAGCCTACAATAGCCATGTTTCCATTACAGATTTCCGCAAATCTTTTGCTATATTTTCTAAATGTTGATAGAAAAAACATTGTGAAATGTTTCCATTAAGCGATGTTATGCGACTAAAACGTATTTTTTTCCTCTTGCGATAAGTCATACCAATAATCATGGCTATGGATGTTGGTGGGTTTACGTGTATCCCAGCCACCGCACTGGCCATTACAGTGGCCTAACTACACGCGGCGCGCGATAAAAGCATCTTTTCCATGTTAATCAGAGCTTTTGTGCAAACCAGCCGCGATGGCGACATGCGCCGATGCTATTTTAGAAACGGTTCTATTTTTTGCGACGTTGCGCTGGAACAACAAACACAAAGATATTGTGGATATTCAAATGAATTAACCAATCATTAATACCATTGATCAGCCCTACCAAACGTGGATGTTTTTCCACTAAGAAACGAACATTGTTATGTTGTTTTGATTGATACTGTGAAGCTGCTTTGATGCAAACTATATTGTGAAAAGTGCTATATAAATATACTTGACTTGACTTGACTTGACTTGACAAAGTGTGGCAATGTTAATCCCAGGTACTGTTTATGTGCTTTATTTAATGTTAAAAGCATGTAATGTGACTTTGAATATCATTTAGTGCTCCAGCTTTGTAGACCGTGGATAATTCACCTCAGATCTTGAAATGTAACAAATGGAAACAAGAACATTCAAACTGTGAACAAACAAGTATATTATTTGACAAAGATTGTTTGAGTAACTCAGCCTATGTATTTTTAATAATGTTTAAATGGTGTAATGTTTGTGAATTTGATTATGTACTTATCCATGTTCTTGCGAGTGCGTCAGGATGACTGTGCCGTGCCCTCGCCACGAGGCTCCGCCCACACGCTGCTCTGATTGGCTGTGGGTTTTGATTGACTTTGACGCATCTTGCAGTCGCGTCGCGTCTAGTGTGGACAGACATTATTTGTTGCTGGAATCTTATCGCGTCGCGTCTGGTTAGGAAGCGGTGTTATGTTAAATGGAAGGAGACGTAGACGTGTTTTCCAAGCATTAATGGCAAGGAAAGCCCTTTATACTGTGAGCGGCTCATATGAGGAGTTTCTGGGTGTTTCTCCCTCAGATCTGCCGTATCTGCAGTATTCCCATAATACTTTTGTCTTTTATGAGTTAATATGAGAAAATAATACATTTTAAAATAAAACCGTGCCATCTACGCCAGGTGACCTGTAAATGTGCAAAAACTGTTTCCATTTCAGTTTGCGAAATATCCCGTTTATCCCGAACTGCCTGAAAAACCACCTCACGCGAGCGTAACATCTTTTCTGCAATATATATATATATATATATATATATATATATAGGAGTTTTACATGTTTATGCTGGCCGTATATTCAATTTGCGCAGTTTGAAGGCTAGTGGATACACGGCTGGAGAAACACAGATGTGTGATGAGTGTATGGTGGATCTAGAATATTGTGTTCAATAAAGTAGTTTACGAGCAGTAATGGTTTGATTGTGTTTTGAGGTGAGCAGGTGCACATCGGCCGAAACAACACCAGACCTGGTTATTAGACACCGTTTTCAGCGGGTCTTTTCAGAAGTGCTGTAAGTCTGTCCACGCCTGCTGTGAACTGGCAGAGGTCAGAGGAATCACATCGGTGTTTTGCATAAGTGTCTGATTGGAGTTGAGGGACATGGGCAGAAGCTCAGAACGAGTTAATCAGAGACCGCCTAATTATCAGGAGGTGTCTCTCATCTTCTTAAACATCACACCCCTTTGATTAGCTAGTTAAATGGCCTATTGTACGCTAACCTTGAGCAAGGTCAAATGTATTTCCGTCTAGTTATCAGTCATTTTCGTTGAGAGTTTGTTTCATGAATGCACTATTGGTTACTTATTGAGGAGCGCGTGAAACCTTTCTGAATGCACACAGAATAAATAAATACACCCTCATTGAGTCCAGATGAGTGCCTCTTCTTTGACTACTGTCTGCTAGCTTTTTATTCAAGTAGAATTTCTGATTTGCATAAGTCGCTTTTGCTCATGTCATTATTCTAGTATTTCAAGGTATCTGGTAATATCTCTTACTCAGACTGGTGTTTTAAATGAGGTAGTGGGATTTCAAGGCTCGTGTTGAAATGATAAATGCTGGTGTCAGAGCAATGCAATGCAGAATTAATTCGGTTAAAGCATTGTTTTGTGTCCTGTATTCAGTAACTCAGTATCTCTGTAAGTGTTTATTGTTTGACAGACCTTTCTACACAAGAGCCTGAAGCATTTCCCACGGTAAGCGGTGAAAGTGTCACAGCTCAGAAAATCCTCGGCCGTTGACCTCAAGTCACGCAGTGATGCGTCATAAATCAACACTACCATTTTATTTCAGGCAAACATTAATTAAAGCCACAACAGATGACAATTTGTTGTTTTGATTAGCATTACGCACCACATTGTCTCATTAACAGTGTGAGCTCATTCGTTTTCACACAGAGGTATTTTTACATAATCTTAACCGTATACATAATCGTATGTTCCACATACAGTTGTTCATGTAATGACAATGTCTGAAGTAATTTCTATTGCATATGCACATATTTAGTGTAATAAATAATATTTTTTCCTGGGTCAACACAAGTAAGAAGGGTGATTTAATGGCAATTTCTAAATATAATATAGTCTAAAGTCACATAAACTTTTGTACATCTCTGCGGTCATTTATTCATTTATACAGGTGAAACTCGAAAAACTTGAATATCGTGCAAAAGTTCATGCATGTCAGTAATTCAAATTAAAAGGTGAAACTAATATATTTAGTATATAGTGTATATATACATACATATGCATGATTATACTTTTTTAGAGAGCTGACATTTCTGTATTTAAAATCCTTTTTTTTATTGATTTCATGTAATATATAAATTTTCTGAGATTTTGAATTTGGGGTTTTCATAAACTGTAAGCCATAATCATCAAAATTATAACTTTTGCATGATATTCTAATTTTTCGAGTTTCACCTGTATATAAAAGGTTTTACGCTGTAGATGCTTTTAAATGTGTCAGTGTCTAGATTTAAACATATAAACATACATATTGGGGTTTTTATAAATGTAAGGCATTTTGTACAAAAAATTTACCAGACCGCAAAGTATAAACTTAATTAAAAACATAATTGAAAAAATTAAGTTATGTAGAATTGTCAGGTTCACATAACTTAATATTTTCAATTACGCATTAAGTTAGTATACTTAAAAAAAGGGAGGAAACGTGTTGCCTTAAAATTAAGTTAACTGAACTGAACACTATTTACAGTGTAACAATAAAAAAAAAAAAAACATTTCATCTACTTTACTTCTGTAATATGGCATGTTTCTGAGCGAGACAAGACAAGAAATGTAGGATGGGACTCGATTTTATCCATCGGGAATTGATTGGATCTTAAAAAAAATGTCCATGAAGGAGCCACATGTTTGTAGGCGTTGAGAAGTCAGAGGGATCTCTTACTCTGTTTATCTTTGGCTTCATGAGGGAAAGCAGATTGTGTGTGTCCGTATATGAAGCCGTGTGGAGGAATGCAGGTTGTGGCACTGATAGTGCAGCATTTACTGCTCATGGTCTCTGCATATATTAGCCAGCAGTCACAAGGGCGCGGGCCGCGGATAAATGAAGCCCAGTGTTTGCCTACATCGTCAGTGACTCAACTCAAGCCTTTCCTCACAGACCCGGAGAGTGGAGAGACGCACGACCCTGCTATACTTCTTCACTGTCTCTGTGCAGAATAGGTGTCCTTGCATTACAAAACATTTCAAAACCCATTATACAGGGGAACTACATCTTCCCTGGGAGAGAAATGGTGTCCTACACGACACAAAACTTTCCACTTTCCTCAGGCACAAAAGCAGAGCTACAAAGAAGCAAGGGAAGATAACTTGAGAGTTCATCTGTGATATGGTGTCAAGCCAAGAGCATAGAAGAGCATATTCAGAAGAGTTGCCAAGTTTTTGCATTTGCGAAGGACAAGGCGTTTCTGCTTATCTGAACATTGAATCACAGTGTTTTTCCCGAGTGTTATTGAGACTGCTGGCTGGAAAATCTAGAGCAGTGAACTGAATACTTACAAACTCCCATAAGCCCCTGAGGTTTGAAATTAAACTAATAAAGGTCCTTTTAAGAATCCCCCACCCAAGCCCTCAGCACCCGCTTCACACCCATCAAGAGTTTGGTGCCGCCTGGTGAAGAGGCAGGAGAACAGATCCAGGGCAATTATTCTTTAAAGAGCATCTGTTCTGCTTTCCTCCATGTTCATCTGTCTTCAGTGTGTAATGTTGATGTCTGACAGTGAAAAAGCTCCAGTTCTTCTCTATATCAGAGTCAGTGTTCCTGAACTCCTGAAACGCCTCCATTGTAGTCTCGAGTTTCTTCCGGGAACACGTCACAATATTCCTCATTATAATAATTAATATGCAGAATAAAGGGGCGGGGCCTGGGTGAGTTAGTTAGTAGTGTGTTAAACTGGTGGTTATGGTAAGGGGCGGGACATTTCCCAAACACACTCGAAGCGCTCGACCAATCACAACACACTGATCCAGCCGACCAATCAGAGCACAGTGTGCTTTTCAGAAGGAGGGGCTTCATAGAGACAGGAAGTAAACAAAGCGTTACTGACAGACTAGGAAGAGAGGAGCCGCAACAATGGAGAATATGAGGAAAATAATCAACATTACAGCAGGAAAACCTGTTCTAGTAGAGACAAAACACAAAACCAAGACTAGGGTTGAGCATCGATAATCAATTCCAATTCAGGAATCGGATACTTTTTTATTTTTTTTACTTTTCTAATTTTAATTTCGATTCCTCTTATCGATTCCTTTGTGTGCTTTTTAATGTGACTTTAACCCATTTAAGTGCAAGAAGACCTGCAGGAAGACCTCTTTTTGCACTTGAACGGACAAATGAACACAAAAACATGTCAAAATATTCTCGTAAACACAGTCGGTAATGTCTTATGTGAACATAAACAGTTGACAAAGAAAACACGTGTAACGGTATATTGAATCTGCGCAGCTCTTAAAGCGACAGCAGCCTTTGACCCAGTGACCACTCACTATAGTTACTTTTGTAACTATATTTGTAATTTTTATTTTATTTATAAAGTGCAGTGCTATTTTACGTTTGATATTTTACATTTATATTTACAGTTTCTGTACCTGAATACCTGAAAATCTTAAAACACTGTTTATTTCAGTCGTATCTTTTTTCAGTTGTACTTATTTGTGTGATTGCTAATTTTTTATTTGTTCTTTTTTTAATTACTGAGTGTTTACTTGTCTTTAATAATGCTTGAAATGTATATTAGTTTGGCTAGTTGCTTTAATGGTATTTTTAAACTACAGGCAAAAGTTCCTTGTGTAAGTGTTCTTTAGCCTGTTGATTTTTGTTTATTATTTATTGAATTAAATGCTTTGTAATAAGACTTTGATTAAATGTGAATGATATCAATGAATTTTTTTTTTTTTACCTTATTGGAATCAAAATTAGGAATTGATCAATTAGGAAATTGTTCAAATTGAAACAATACCCAACCCTAATCAAGACTCTGTAAAATAATAGGCATAATAGGTCCTCCTTAGTTATTTCAAATGAAATCTTGCTACTAAAGGGTGACGACTCCAGAAAAAAAGCAGCAGGAAAAACGAGTGGAGATGTAAAAGTTCATGACTGGGAATTTTCACGTGGTAACACTACTCTGTCAACCTGGGAGTTGAGGAATGCAGAGCTGCCTGGGATTCTGGGGCCAGGACATCAGAAAGAAGACAACACTCACAGTGGATTGAGTCAAACTGATTGAGTCAAAGCCATTGAAAGTATGCGATTCTGTCTGAACTATCAGAATTAGAAGACTCACTCCTGAACTTGCAATGTTTGGTGTATAGAGTTCACTAGATCAAAGGTTTGGCAGCTTGTGGCTGTGAAAAAGAAACATGGATGCCAGCAGTTTAACCCACTTGGTGCTATTTAGCTATTACTGACCAGACACTAACACAGCATCCTCACAAGACAAGATGCATCACGACAGCGAGATATGACAAAAGCAATCCAACATCACAGCCAATCAGAAAAGTGTGTGGGCGGAGTCTCTCTGCAAACACGCTGCACTCACAACCAAATCAATCTTAAGTCACAGCCAATCAGAAGAGTGTGTGGGCGGAGTCTCTCTGCAAGAGCACAGCACTCACAACCAAATCAATCTTAAGTCACAGCCAATCAGAAGAGTGTGTGGGCGGAGTCTCTCTGCAAGCGCACTGCACTCACAACCAAATCAATCTTAAGTCACAGCCAATCAGAAGAGTGTGTGGGCGGAGTCTCTCTGCAAGAGCACAGCACTCACAACCAAATCAATCTTAAGTCACAGCCAATCAGAAGAGTGTGTGGGCGGAGTCTCTCTGCAAGCGCACTGCACTCACAACCAAATCAATCTTAAGTCACAGCCAATCAGAAGAGTGTGTGGGCGGAGTCCCTCTGCAAGAGCACAGCACTCACAACCAAATCAATCTTAAGTCACAGCCAATCAGAAGAGTCTGTGGGCGGAGTCTCTCTGCAAGAGCACAGCACTCACAACCAAATCAATCTTAAGTCACAGCCAATCAGAAGAGTGTGTGGGCGGAGTCTCTCTGCAAGCGCACTGCACTCACAACCAAATCAATCTTAAGTCAGAGCCAATCAGAATAGCGTGTGGGCGGAGTCTCTCTGCAAGAGCACAGCACTCACAACCAAATCAATCTTAAGTCACAGCCAATCAGAAGAGTCTGTGGGCGGAGTCTCTCTGCAAGAGCACAGCACTCACAACCAAATCAATCTTAAGTCACAGCCAATCAGAAGAGTGTGTGGGCGGAGTCTCTCTGCAAGCGCACTGCCCTCACAACCAAACCAATCTAAAGTCACAGCCAATCAGAAGTGTGTGTGGGCGGAGTCTCTCTGCAAGAGCACTGCACTCACAACCAAATCAATCTAAAGTCACAGCCAATCAGAAGAGCGTGTGGGCGGAGTCTCTCTGCAAGAGCACTGCACTCACAACCAAATCAATGTAAAGTCACAGCCAATCAGAAGAGTGTGTGGGCGGAGTCTCAAATGCACTGCACTCGAAAGGATAAATAATCGAATTCATAAATATTACACCATTTTTAACATAATTAAGAATACATACAGAGTGACTGAAGCAATATTTGTCATAGAATGCGCTTGTTTTTTCGAACGTTCTTGTTTCCTTTAATCTGAGGTGAATTAACCATTGTTGCTTTCAGTACAGCTATAACGATCAC
The DNA here is from genome assembly GCA_031834385.1 of Semotilus atromaculatus. NCBI lineage: Eukaryota > Metazoa > Chordata > Actinopteri > Cypriniformes > Leuciscidae > Semotilus > Semotilus atromaculatus. The sequence continues at coordinate 5,079,561 of JAULUF010000044.1, read as the reverse complement.
GCAAAATGATATTCAAACTCAAAATAAATTATTTTAACATTAAATAAAGCACATAATCAGTACCTGAGATTATCAATGTCATACTTTGTCATAAGAATCATAAGAATAGAAACTGTTTCTAAAACTGAATTCGCTATCACTCGTCGCAGTTGGCTAGAACAAAAACTCTGATTAACATGGAAAATACACCTTTTGTTGCGGTGTCGCTTCACTGCTGGTTAGGAAACGGTGTAACTTTCGACAGTTCATAATAAATCACCGTCAAGACATTGTGTATGTTTATGGTTTCTATGCCTGAACCCCAAGGCTGAAAGCAGGAACTAAAGACAATATAAGTTTGTGAATACATCAAGAGACGGTTTCCTTTCTACAACTCCAGCTCAGGCAAGCTGTCCAAAGAGTGGGATCCCTACATTAAGAGTTAGATTTAGTCTGCTGTATAGCTTTAGTCATCTGATAAAATGCATATCATAGATTCTGTCAGATCTAAAGTTTCACAGCTGTAATTGTCTATAACATGTGTGGGCTAGTATATATATATCATGTGATAACCAGCAAAGAGACGACAAGAATTCCCTATGGTTTGTTACAGTATCTTGACGTTTGCCTAGTATCTAAAAAGACTATCCTCTTCACACAGCCTTCTGTGCGCATTTCCCTTTGAAACCTGTCAGCGGCCCACATATGGCACACATCATTTCAAGCACACACATGGGGGAAAATCCTTTTAATAGTAGGTCTATGCAGAAGCATAAAAAAAAAACTGCCTCCTACTTTCTCCTACTTTCTGAGATAATGATCCCAGTGTCTTGGCTGTGTGTATTTTGTGTTTAATTCACACTTGGTTCTGAACCGGCGCTCAGTTTCACCATCCTCCCCTGCCGACACACATCTCTTTCACATTGTACTTCTGGGTAAGAACTGTGCTATGTTTGCGTCATCAACACGAGCACCACTGCGGATGCTAGTGGATAATGATTCAGGAGGACATATGACACCTGCGTGCCATGGATGCATTGCAAGAGACTCGAAGAATCCCTAAATAATCTTGCTCTTCAATGACGATTAATTTAGAGCAGCTATAAGAAATGTACATTAATAAGTAGGCGCAAAAAAAAAAAGATGCAAATTATATAGCTTTGCTTGCCTGGATGGAGTAAGATTTTGATGACGTGGACCGAATCAATGACATGCCCATATTTGAGGTTTTGAGGATCCAACAATTCATTTTAAAGTTTGTCTTTAAGTCCCCCTGTATCATTTTATCCCTTAAAACTCATCTTTCAACACCAAAATTATGTATTTAGAAGTTTTTTTCCTTGAAAAAAAACTCTTCATGCCTTAAAATAGTTGAACCAAAGACAGTCTCACTTGACACCCTTGCCTCATTTAGTATGCGCGGGTCTATGAATATGCAAATGAGCCACTCCACTCACTCCCTCACTCAGAGATCCACTGGTTGACGATCACACGTTGATCTGATTGGTTACAAGGTCGTTTGTGACGTCAGACACACCAGCGATTTCACACCGTGTTTTTGAGACTGTCTTTGGTTCACTGCAGTTTTAAGGAGGAAATACTCAGCAATGCTGTCGACTTATGAACTTACACACGGTTTGTCTTAAAGCATATTAAAAACACCACATAGACATATTAACAACATTAAAAGCTGGATTCAGTCACCAGGGGGACTTAAATAATGCAAATTACCCAAATATTTTAGCCTAATGTTGCACTAGATGCACTCTTTAGAAACTGTCCCAATTAACTTTAACTTTAATCACATAGAAATTGATAATAATAATCATAAATTTTTGTATGCTACATTGTATGCTCTACAAGATGTGTATTATATAGGCCTACTTGGTATAATATATAAAAGTGTTGTAGGCTAACCAACATAAGCTTGTTTGTCCACAGCTGTAAAGCAGATATATAGTTTAAAATTACTAAATTATAGATTCAGAATAAAAGCGCAATCTAAATGTAAACAGGTCAGAGGTAGAAAACGCGTTCAGTCCTCTGAACAGTTACACATTCATGTCATTTATTGTTCTTGTGCTGCTTAAATGTAAAGGACTCCTATTACAGTTACTGTTATGTAAATATTATGTTTTTGCACAAAGTTTATGATGCATGAAAATGCATATTTTAATCCAAATGACTGCGTTGATCTCAAACATTCTCTGCATGTTTGACACACATGCACATGCGTTATGAAATTATACCTATAGTTTGGTTCGGTTATTCACAGTTACGCCAAACTTTGGGGAAATAGAAATAAGCAAATATGTGTAATGAAAGTAACGTGCTGAGGAAACCATCTCTGACATGGTAAGTGCCTCTGCTGATATGGAGTTGGAGACCAGTTGTGTCGTTCCCTGTTATTTTGCATCGTCCTGTTAATAGGCGTGAGATTTAGTTGGGCTGTGAGAGAGTGTGAGACAGAGCCTGAAAGCTTGAGAGTTGGCTATAGACCTTATTCAGACCAGCGCCATGACAGGTATGAAAGTGAGGCTATGAGGGATAGACTTACTGTGTTTTCAATGGGATCCGCTGTAAAAAGCTGTATAAAGCTCCTAGATCACTTATAATTTTAAACAGATCATATTGTCTGGATTATTTGGTCTACTAGAATTTCTCAGAAACATATTTTTGCATGGTTTCGTCAGCAGAACAATCCACAAACACATTTAATAGCAGCAGTACAACCCACTGAAGAGATGGAGGTCTATCCCTCACAGCCTCGCTTTCATTCCTGTTAAAAATCAAAGATGGCGCTGCTGTGAATAAGGTCTATAAGTCCCTTTAACACACGTCATTTCACTCGGCGGCCATCTTTGAAACGCCTCTTGTGCATGCAAGTGCAGCTCCTATCTCTCTGAATGGGGAAACATCAAATTCTCCAAAACTGTTCGCCAAGCTTACGATTAAATTTCATATTTGAAATCACCAATGAAATCTGACAACAACCGTCCCATAAATTGTTTCTAAATGCTCGTATCATGACAGAAAACGTAATTTTTCAGGCTGGATCAAGCTAAAGCACATGCGCAGTGGAAGCGCACATCTGACTGTTTCTATAGCAACCGGAGTTTCTAACGGCAACTGCAGTGATGCGATGACTTTACCAATCAGCGATTGGCTCTTATTTAGAAGGCGGGACTTATTCCGCCATATTGAGCATTGCATTTTTCCCCATTCAAAACAATACGAGTGACTTGTCTTGTGTTATTCTATAGTCTTTGCTGTACCCTAAACCTTATAAAGCAGACCTGGGTGTGGGTCACTGGTGGGCACCTAACATCAGAAAACCTCTGAAGAAGACATCAAATGGTCCAAACCAATGCGTTAACACAGCAAACACAGAACGTTGTACAACGTACCAAACCTTCTAACAACGTTTTAACAACATGGCCAAAGGTTGCTATAACTACGTTGTGTGGTGAAGGTTGTTATGGCGTTGTCACAATGTTGACACAATGTTGTGCCGAGGGTGTCTGGAGAACTACTGGACAACATGTACTCGTCTCCGCCCTGAAGCACAAAAATCAGCCTTTTACATTTCAGCACACCACTGGGCCGTCTCATTCATCATCAAGCAGAGATACGTGAGCATTGTTTAATTTACCTCAGATACGGAATTATACACACACAACCTTCAACTTCCTTGTCTAATGTGACATTTATTTGAACATCTTCTGGTCAGGTATGACAAATATTTAACTTTATGCCAAAAGTTATAAGCCAAAATGACTTGATGAGTAGTATGATGTCAGCACTCCTTGAACAGCAGCAACATAAGCGTGTATTTGTTGCACGTTAATGTTTTTTCCTTTTTTTTGGAAACGCACAGAGAAAAAAAAATTTTTGTAACCGCTCGCACACCTGTTTATTCATCCTTTGATTTGTCGTCTCATTTGTTTCTTTGCTAGATTTTCTCATGTCTGCTCATGCTAGTTAACGTTAGTCACTCCCTGTATAAAATATGTTTTTTTCTCACAAATGTATGACTTTTGGAAGTGCAATTTGATTACCATATGCTTAATAAAGTTGTATTAGCTAACCTTCTATGTCATTTTTACTCTTCAAAGTGTACACTTGCAGGTGTTGATTATAATTAATTTACTGTTAGGCCCATAAATAATAATAATGATAAACAATATTTAAAAAGTATATAATTATCTAACATATGACTAATTAAAAATTAACCACAAAACATAACATGGTAAATGGGGGATATCTATAGCATATTAAAAAATTTAATTGTCAGAACGTACAATCCTGCCGCGTCTTACAACTCTACATGTTACAATGTTGCAAGCACGTGGTCATAGCAGAAATGCAACGTGCCACAGACGTTGCCACAACGTAAATGTGTTTGCTGGGAAAGTGCCTGAGAAACATTCAGCTAAGTTATCAGTCTACCTTCCCCAAATATTTCTGATATATTTAATTCCCCTACATATTGGGATGCCCGACAAAATCCTCAGTCGGCAGCAAGGAGACATCAACGTATAATGCATACATGAAATGCATGAGTCCCCTTTACACAGGGCTTGGCACATCATGGACTTCATCCAGAAATCTGACAGGTAAAATGCTTCTCGTTGAAATATTTGTGCTAGCTGTGTCACCTATTTAGCTTGCTGTAAAACCGGCATTGAGTTACTCACACTCCAACATTCTTTGAGTGGAAACGGTGTGGGGGAAAATCCTTGCAGAGGTCAAGGGAAGTCAAGTAAACAACATTTTCCTGAGTCAAATACTGCCATCATATTGCTTTACCAACGCCAGTGAAACTGAGGCCTTAACTATTAACACGAGTGTTATGAGCTCTGAGTCCTGAACTGGTGCCAACACTTGCAGTACGTCAGACCACAGACCGGCTGCAAATTAGAAATACTCAGAAAGAAAGATAGCGCTTTCAATTGAGGGATATTTCTTTCCAGTTACTTTTATCCTTAGTATGGAGTATTTAGCTCTTGTGGAGGAATGCTGACTCCTTTAGTGGGAGTGAGCTTTATGGCACAGATACTGGTCCACTTGTTGTGTTTTTAGGTTTGATGTGTAGTGGACTGCTGGAAGAGAAGAAACCAGCCTTCGAAACTCCCTTTCCACACAATGATAGCATTAACATGCAGCGACTCCCATCACAGCTACTGCTTTTTCTCTCCCCGACGCTTATCCTTAACTGGGAATGATACATACTTCCATTACACAAAACACACACGTATTTGACGCTCTATTCGCATTCGGTGTGAACACACCATTACTCTTGAGCGTCTGGCGCGAGTGATTTCAATGTTAAGTCAATGTAAAGACGCGTTTACGCGCGTCTAGAGGTCCTGTGGCGCGAATGAGGTGAATTGACTAAAAGAGATAATGCATCTGTCTTTTCTATCATTTGACTGTAGCTCAGCATCACGATGTAACGTTAACGTTTTTACTTTAACAGCAGCAGTAAAACTGTTTCTACTGGTGGTTTAACTTTGCAATCAATCCGTGGTTCAGCAGAGGCTCATATATAGAAGTAGCCTAGCCTATTAAACTAAGTAAAGCGCTGTAAGGTGAACTGTCAGTGCGACAGAACAATAACATCCGAAATGGACCACCATTTATTTATTTTTATATCAACAATAAAAATGTTTCAAAACATATACCCCCCCTCTATTTTTTTCACAAATCGCAACCCGCATACTTTCATTACACAAAACACACAATATGGAGCACATCTTTTCCATATCCATTCATAGCACTGTTTACACTTAAAGTGTGCTGTTTCTGACTCAACGATGCATGGGTGAAAGTTCAACATTTCAGAATCAAGTTCAGACTCTATGGGCCCTATCACACACCCGGAGCAATGCAGTGCTGGGTGCGACGCGAGTGTGTTGTGCTAGTTTCAGCCCGACGCAGTTTTCATTTTCACGTCCAGCGCCACGTTGTTTAAATAGCAAATGCATTTGTGCCCATGGGCTGCAGGTCTGAGAACCAGTGTGTGTTCAGGTGCGTTGTTGGTGTGTTTTGAGGAACTGAAATAGACTGAGCCGTTGACCAACTGAAACCTGGTCTAAAGGCGATGGCGCAATATTAATTTTTTGTTGTTTAAAGAGCGCGTTAGTAATGTGCGCCTATAGGCCGGTCCACAATATGCTTACACTCTGCTTATTACACACACACACTCTACTTATTACACACATTCTGCTTATTACACACACTCTACTTATTACACACACACACACACTCTACTTATTACACACACTCTGCTTATTACACACACACACACTCTACTTATTACACACACTCTGCTTATTACACACACACACACACTCTGCTTATTACACACACACACTCTACTTATTACACACACACACACTCTGCTTATTACACACACAAACTCTACTTATTACACACACTCTACTTATTACACACACTCTGCTTATTACACACACACACACACACACACACACACTCTACTTATTACACACTGCTTATCACACACACACACACACACACTCTCTCTACTTATTACACACTGCTTATTACACACACAAACTCTACTTATTACACACTGCTTATTACACACACACTCTACTTATTACACACACACACACACACACACTCTCTCGTTACACACACATTCTCTACCTATTACACTCTGCTTATTACACACACACACACACTCTACTTATTACACACACATACTCTGCTTATTACACACAGATACTCTGCTTATTACACACACTCTGCTTATATGAATTTTAAACTATATGCATATAGATTCAGCACCAGAGTGAGCCATACTGTGTCGCTGGATCGCAAAGTCGGCAAATTGCAAACCCCTCAGGAAGAACTCCCTGCTAAAATCTAATGCTAATACAGCATTGCAATCCAGCATACGGTATGTTACCAGCTCAGTTTAGCTTGAGAACAGCATGAAAGTGTTGGTCCACCAGCTAGACCAGCGTGAACCTGCATTCATGAGGGATGTTTCAGTATTGGCTGAACCAATGGAGTTTGAGGCAGGAGTTTGTGCTTGTCTGAGCGATGGATTGGGACAGCGCTCAGGAAACCTGTTTAAAACAGGACCTACCTTCAGTTTCCAGAGGATGAGCCTACTGTACAATGGCACCATTCAGTGCCTCACAGTGTCCTACTGAAGGCAATAAGAGCCATGTGTCTGACAAACACTATTACTCTACAACTGACACATCGCTGTCTCCTATCAAGAGCTCGCAAGGTTACGAGGCATGAATTCAGTGGGATAAAGTCTGATTGCAATCATGACGATTTGTAGACACACCAATGTAAGGGCCAATCAGTGGGAGTGAAGGTCAGAGCTGTCACAGAAACTGTGAAAAAAAGTAAAGCGCTGTCAATTCTTAGACCTTTTTTAGCCAATCCAGCGGATGCACTGTAAGAATAGATCAGACTCCAATGTGTGTTTGGTGTGAAGAGCTGGAGAAGAAACAGGGGCTTGAAAGCCAAAGCGGATCAATTTGTTCTCTGACGGTTTGTGGAGCCGCGGTGGTTCATGGTGCACTACTGGATGTCCGGTTCACTGAATCCGCACTGTTTTTAGGCCATATGTCTGGAAAAGATAGCATGGGTATAGTAAAACCTTTCTGTGAAACATTGTTCTGCATATACTGTATAAGATACGTATGAATAAGAAGACCTCAGGAGAAACAAATACAAAGTGCAATGTTTTGTAGTGGTGTAAAAATGTTTTGCAATTGCATTAAGTAGACTTGTGGCTTTAAAGATAATGTAATTGATTTGCAATGGGTACGCATCTCAGCGAAAACACAAATGGGATATGCATGAGGAATGGTACGAAATAACTCAATATTTTAAACAACCTATTGCACAGATACACTCTGTGAAATGGAGGAATACTTCGGTGGATTGGGGTTCAAAATAACACTACAGCATGACTTATACTTTTCATTTGTAAAAGGTGCAAATGCAAATATTCAGCAAATGTTCAAACTAGTTGATTGTAGACGTGTCCAAGAATATGCATTAGTTTTAAATTGTTCCCTCTTGTGTTTATCACAAAAACCTTCTTCTGAAGAAGAAAGTACAATTCAATTAATCGTCTTCTTAAAAGGACTTCTAAAAACATTATTAGAAATAGAGACATACTTTGGATAACAACAATAAACTCTCTCCCATGTTTCTCACACACGTTTCTCAGGTTTCAAGAGCAAGAAGGACAGATCTTTTTATTAAAACAATAGTACTAAATGTTAAATAAAATGAAAAAGCACTGCATTTATTAATCGAGAACGTTACATGTACGTTTCGCACTTTATTATGTATTATTCATATCAAATTTATCAATAAATATTTAATTTCACAATCTATAGGTTTGTACATTTACCATTATATGCAACAATAATAAAGAAGACATGAATGTAAATATTTACATAGTTAGGATAAGATTTGTCATAAATCTAACACTAGTTGTGTGGAATTGCAATATTACTGAGTATTGTGACACTATTATCAGTTCTCCTTGTGTTTTATCTTATCGATATCTCGAGAAAGACAGATTCACACATTAGTGTCTTCCTCGTAAAGTAGTGGCATGTTCAATAATCTACTATAACAGCGTAAAACTGCAACACAACCCTTTGTTATAGTCATTCTGTCAGTGTGTTGGGTCATTAGTTGGGTCACAGCATTCGTCTGTTACTCTGTGACAGATAAGCTTGCAGCGAAGGAACAACGCGGTCATGCGGCGGGCATTAGTTGCATGCCATGGCTCCTGAGAAGTTGTGTTTCCTTTTTAATAAATGCAGGAACATAGTGAGTCACTTAGTCTAGACAACATTTCCCACCAAAAGGCATGCTGAGATGGGACTGTTTTTAGACTGTATCTCAGTGGCTCACCTTAACCCACAACCCTCAATCTCTGATGGTTTTGTACTCAGTCCAGCAACATGGGACAGAATCTGCTCAACTCAGGGTCACCCGTCATACATCAGGAGTAGGGCTGTCACTTTACGTTCGAAAATCGATTGCACAATCGATCGGACCAACCAACACAAGTTTCGAAAACGAAAATAGGGAATCGATTTTAACAGCTTTTTTTACTATCAAAAGTGTGTTTTAGGTGGACAGATCAATACAGTACACAGAACATGTAGGATCTCGGAAAATAACAATGTCTTTTTTGTTAACCAAATGCTTTTTAATATTCGCTATTACTTCAATGCAAGTGAACAAGCGCGCCGTTATTTGATGCAAGTGACGTGTGTGTTCAAGTAAGCCAGAAATGCGCAGATTCTGCACAATACGCTGTATTTAATATATCATGAGGACTCACGAGTTGAGTATTTGTGCTAAATCCGCACAGCTTTGGCTACACGAACTTCCCCAGCAAAGTGAGTAAACATAGAAACACGCCAAATTGTGATTTGACAGCGTTACCCGCCAAAGTTCATTTTACCCTCATTTGGCGGGTGTTAATTTCAATCCCTGAATGTTGCACTCCTGTTTGTCATTGTGCACGAAACTTCACGCCAATAAATCATCAGAAATATTGCTTTTGCGCGTCTCAAGCGCCCCATTACACTCGTCCAGAGTCCGTCCTAATGCCTGTTAGTTGTCCGTGGATTTGCCTATATTTGGTGTTGAAAATGGAAACATGGAAAATCGATTTTACAATCAATTCAATGGACACTCATGTCTCAAAAATCGAACAGGATTTTTTCACGAAAGTGACAGCCCTACTCAGGAGTTCAGGAGATACAAAAAGATTTTCGTTCATCATCTGCATAAGTTTTTAAGCTTTGCCAGTTTCACCTTTCAAGTGATTTTAAACTGTTCGAGTGGATTTCTGTGCAAATCCTCACATAAAGCTTGTCTTGACATTTAACAGAAACACTTAGGAGAACATCAACGTACTGTTGTCAACAACTTTTACATTGTTTTATCATCATATTTGTTATTTTATTTATATATTATTATTTTGTTGATGTTAATACTGTTTACATAATGATTCATTGTATATAATAATTGACTATAATTATACAGGTGAAACTCAAAAAACAAAAAAAAATTAAATATCGTGCAAAAGTTCATGTATTTCAGTAATTCAAATTAAAAGGTGAAACTAATATATTTAGTATATAACTATATACATATGCATACTTTTCAGAGGGCTGACATTTCTGTATTTAAAATGATTTGATTTCATGTAATATTCAAATTTTCTGAGATTTACCTGTGGGATACTTCACCTCTGGAAAGATGAATGTGTGTTTAAAATGGGTAATTTATGTAGAAGAAATGTGAAATTATTTTTGAATTTGGAGCTTTCTAGTCTGAGAAAAGACAGAAAATGTATTTTTGGCTTATGTAGATGAAAAACATCTCCCAGAATGCACTTGCTTCGCTGCCCTAGGAGGCCACGCCTACCGGTAACAGAGCGCAGTTAAACAACAAGGCTAGGCTACTAGTGAGTCTCCGTGACGAGTCTGCCCGGGTTTTCGAGATCACCCAAAATGTCCAGGATTCGGCTTTTGCGTTCTACAGTCGCCATTCCTCATGTTTACTGTGGCGGGAGAACGGCTCATGTTTACTGTGGAGAGCAGGACGAGTGAGGGCCGCGGGAGAACGGCTCATGTTTACTGTGGAGAGCAGGACGAGTGAGGGCCGCGGGAGAACGGCTCATGTTTACTGTGGAGAGCAGGACGAGTGAGGGCCGCGGGAGAACGGCTCATGTTTACTGCGGCGAGCGGGACGAGTGAGGGCCGCGGGAGAACGGCTCATGTTTACTGTGGCGAGCAGGACGAGTGAGGGCCGCGGGAGAACGGCTCATGTTTACTGTGGCGAGCAGGACGAGTGAGGGCCGCGGGAGAACGGCTCATGTTTACTGTGGAGAGCAGGACGAGTGAGGGCCGCGGGAGAATGGCTCATGTTTACTGTGGAGAGCAGGACGAGTGAGGGCCGCTGGAGAACGGCTCATGTTTACTGCGGCGAGCGGGACGAGTGAGGGCCGCGGGAGAACGGCTCATGTTTACTGCGGCGAGCAGGACGAGTGAGGGCCGCGGGAGAACGGCTCATGTTTACTGCGGCGAGCGGGACGAGTGAGGACCGCGGGAGAACGGCTCATGTTTACTGCGGCGAGCGGGACGAGTGAGGACCGCGGGAGAACGGCTCATGTTTACTGCGGCGAGCAGGACGAGTGAGGGCCGCGGGAGAACGGCTCATGTTTACTGTGGCGAGCAGGACGAGTGAGGGCCGCGGGAGAATGGCTCATGTTTACTGTGGAGAGCAGGACGAGTGAGGGCCGCTGGAGAACTGCTCATGTTTACTGTGGAGAGCAGGACGAGTGAGGGCCGCGGGAGAACGGCTCATGTTTACTGTGGAGAGCAGGACGAGTGAGGGCCGCGGGAGAACGGCTCATGTTTACTGCGGCGAGCAGGACGAGTGAGGGCCGCTGGAGAACGGCTCATGTTTACTGTGGAGAGCAGGACGAGTGAGGGCCGCTGGAGAACGGCTCATGTTTACTGTGGCGAGCAGGACGAGTGAGGGCCGCGGGAGAACGGCTCATGTTTACTGTGGCGAGCAGGACGAGTGAGGGCCGCGGGAGAACGGCTCATGTTTACTGCGGCGAGCAGGACGAGTGAGGGCCGCGGGAGAACGGCTCATGTTTACTGTGGAGAGCAGGACGAGTGAGGGCCGCGGGAGAACGGCTCATGTTTACTGTAGCGAGCAGGACGAGTGAGGGCCGCGGGAGAACGGCTCATGTTTACTGTGGCGAGCAGGACGAGTGAGGGCCGCGGGAGAACGGCTCATGTTTACTGTGGCGAGCAGGACGAGTGAGGGCCGCGGGAGAACGGCTCATGTTTACTGTGGCGAGCAGGACGAGTGAGGGCCGCGGGAGAACGGCTCATGTTTACTGTGGCGAGCAGGACGAGTGAGGGCCGCGGGAGAACGGCTCATGTTTACTGTGGAGAGCAGGACGAGTGAGGGCCGCGGGAGAACGGCTCATGTTTACTGCGGCGAGCAAGACGAGTGAGGGCCGCGGGAGAACGGCTCATGTTTACTGTGGCGAGCGGGACGAGTGAGGGCCGCGGGAAAACGGCTCATGTTTACTGTGGCGAGCGGGACGAGTGAGGGCCGCGGGAGAACGGCTCATGTTTACTGCGGCGAGCAGGACGAGTGAGGGCCGCGGGAGAACGGCTCATGTTTACTGCGGCGAGCAGGACGAGTGAGGGCCGTGGGAGAACGGCTCATGTTTACTGTGGAGAGCAGGACGAGTGAGGGCCGCGGGAGAACGGCTCATGTTTACTGTGGAGATCAGGACGAGTGAGGGCCGCGGGAGAACGGCTCATGTTTACTGCGGCGAGCAGGACGAGTGAGGGCCGCGGGAGAACGGCTCATGTTTACTGTGGAGAGCAGGACGAGTGAGGGCCGCTGGAGAACGGCTCATGTTTACTGTGGAGAGCAGGACGAGTGAGGGCCGCGGGAGAACGGCTCATGTTTACTGCGGCGAGCAGGACGAGTGAGGGCCGCGGGAGAACGGCTCATGTTTACTGTGGGGAGCAGGACGAGTGAGGGCCGCGGGAGAACGGCTCATGTTTACTGTGGAGAGCAGGACGAGTGAGGGCCGCGGGAGAACGGCTCATGTTTACTGCGGAGAGCAGGACGAGTGAGGGCCGCGGGAGAACGGCTCATGTTTACTGCGGCGAGCAGGACGAGTGAGGGCCGCGGGAGAACGGCTCATGTTTACTGCGGCGAGCAGGACGAGTGAGGGCCGCGGGAGAACGGCTCATGTTTACTGTGGCGAGCAGGACGAGTGAGGGCCGCGGGAGAACGGCTCATGTTTACTGTGGCGAGCAGGACGAGTGAGGGCCACGGGAGAACGGCTCATGTTTACTGTGGCGAGCAGGACGAGTGAGGGCCGCGGGAGAACGGCTCATGTTTACTGTGGGGAGCAGGACGAGTGAGGGCCGCGGGAGAACGGCTCATGTTTACTGTGGGGAGCAGGACGAGTGAGGGCCGCGGGAGAACGGCTCATGTTTACTGTGGCGAGCAGGACGAGTGAGGGCCACGGGAGAACGGCTCATGTTTACTGTGGACAGCAGGACGAGTGAGGGCCGCGGGAGAACGGCTCATGTTTACTGTGGGGAGCAGGACGAGTGAGGGCCGCGGGAGAACGGCTCATGTTTACTGTGGGGAGCAGGACGAGTGAGGGACGCGGGAGAACGGCTCATGTTTACTGTGGAGAGCAGGACGAGTGAGGGCCGCGGGAGAACGGCTCATGTTTACTGTGGAGAGCAGGACGAGTGAGGGCCGCGGGAGAACGGCTCATGTTTACTGTGGCGAGCAGGACGAGTGAGGGCCACGGGAGAACGGCTCATGTTTACTGTGGAGAGCAGGACGAGTGAGGGCCGCGGGAGAACGGCTCATGTTTACTGTGGCGAGCAGGACGAGTGAGGGCCGCGGGAGAACGGCTCATGTTTACTGTGGGGAGCAGGACGAGTGAGGGACGCGGGAGAACGGCTCATGTTTACTGTGGAGAGCAGGACGAGTGAGGGCCGCGGGAGAACGGCTCATGTTTACTGTGGAGAGCAGGACGAGTGAGGGCCGCGGGAGAACGGCTCATGTTTACTGTGGGGAGCAGGACGAGTGAGGGCCGCGGGAGAACGGCTCATGTTTACTGTGGGGAGCAGGACGAGTGAGGGCCGCGGGAGAACGGCTCATGTTTACTGTGGAGAGCAGGACGAGTGAGGGCCGCGGGAGAACGGCTCATGTTTACTGCGGCGAGCAGGACGAGTGAGGGCCGCGGGAGAACGGCTCATGTTTACTGTGGGGAGCAGGACGAGTGAGGGCCGCGGGAGAACGGCTCATGTTTACTGTGGAGAGCAGGACGAGTGAGGGCCGCGGGAGAACGGCTCATGTTTACTGTGGGGAGCAGGACGAGTGAGGGCCGCGGGAGAACGGCTCATGTTTACTGCGGCGAGCAGGACGAGTGAGGGCCGCGGGAGAACGGCTCATGTTTACTGTGGAGAGCAGGACGAGTGAGGGCTGCGGGAGAACGGCTCATGTTTACTGTGGGGAGCAGGACGAGTGAGGGCCGCGGGAGAACGGCTCATGTTTAAATAAATACATAAATCTCTCGTCTCAGGGGAATATGAGGGTGGAAACATGGTAATTCGAAAATACTACAGGTTTTCTACTAATACAAAGCTTAAAGCTAAATCCTGAAGTATCCCTTTAACCAAGTGGCAACCTCCCTGTCTCTCTTGAAAACAACAACGGAAGTGAATTAAACGGCAATTCATCACCAGGCTGCAAAGGTGAGTCAGATCTGCATCTCCCCCATGTTGAAACGCCCAGCTTTACAGCAGAAAAAAACATGTTTACAGCCTGGAGCAAACAGTGGCTTTGGTCTACAGCTAATTTAAAAGCGCACAAAGTGAACACAGAGCATACAGCTCCCGGTGATGAAGGAATGACTTCTGGAGCAAAACAATAGGTGTGGGTAAGAAAAGGTCCGTTTTAAAAGGTTGAAACCATCGCTTCATCCGCGGGTTCTGAAGCATGAAGCGTAAAAGGACCGAACGTTTCTTTTCTGTCGAGTGGTTTATAATTCCCTCAATAGATATACAAAGTGTGGCCTAAATGTGATCCTACTTTGGTACAGCTTTGGGAAATGATGGGGTTTTATCTCTTTAAACACTGTTATCAGCAAATACAAAACAACACAAACAAAAGTAATGGCAACCTGTGAAAAGACCTCTGTTTCTAGACTTCTGCTTGTTTAATTTTAGTTTCATGTTTCACTGTTTTTATGAGTTACTCCCTGAAAAAGACGTGCATGTATCTATCTATTCTGTGGTGGTTTGTCTTTTCATTTTTAGTTTATTTGGTTTGTCTTTTCATTTATTAGTCATTTTTAGCATCTTATACAGTAATTTTTTTTACAAACAGTTTGAAAATCTGACAGTCTGTGAAATAATGTCTATTGAAGATAAAATGTAACAGGCACTTTCCTTCATTTATTTAGGAAAGTGCCATAATCTCTTCTTCCATTTGATCACATTCAAGCTTTACCACTAACTTATTTAGTGTGTTTATTTTGTGAAAATATGATAAAGTATTATTGCAAATTATGAACGGCAAAAAGCATTTAAAACATAACATATGTACAGTACTGTTCACACCAAGGACAATAGCTAAACTGATAATGATAAAGATATTGTTTTACAGACATAAAGGAATAGCAGTCCACACCACAACTATAACAATAACGACACAGAAGAATATCATTAGAATAATTTTTAAAAATTGGCTTTTCTTAATTGTTAAAATGTGCAAACCGTTTAAATCGTTATCCTTTCTTCTGTGGAGCGCATAGCAAGATATTTTGAAGAATGTTGTTAACTAAACAGTTTCGGTTCCCATTGACTTACGTAGAATGGACAAAAAATGCAATAGAAGTCAATGGGAAATAAACTATTTGGTTATGGTTTTGCGTTCGGCTTAAGACAGAAATGCCCTCAGGATAGGAAGGACATGGGGTTCATTTTGGGGTGAACTTTAATTCACCCGCACTGATAGGTAAGATGGGAAAACAAAGTTGCGGTATACAACATTGATTCAATTTGCTAAATCAAAACAAAATTCAGCCGTGATCCCCCTGTAAATCAACTTCTGAAATGCCTTATGGGTAATAAACATGCTGTCCTTAATGTAAATCAAACCGCAAAAGAAAAAGAGAATCACTCGCTGCTCTTAACTAAACGTTTTTGCAGCTTTAATGCGAATAACTGTGTATTGGACCGATGAAGTGAAGACTGCAGTGTTTCATTTATTCAACGGATGAAAATTGCAAATACTTTTAAATACAAAACAAGGTCAATAGTCCTAAATCAGCAGCACCATCAGCTCTATTGGTGATTGTTTCCTAAATCATCCGTAGACAACATGATTGTCAATTACTCGGTCTTAATACAGTTATAAATAAATGATGCATGTTTATTTCATTATGTCTCTCTGTAATTTAGTTTTAAAGCACCAGTAAAATGGGATCTCCGGTTTGGAGGACCAGCATATTCCTGAATGTTATCGATTACTCAGGACTGCACCAAACACACGATTTTATTTTGGCCGATCTTTACTCCGGACTTGCACTCAAACAGCATTGCAATCATTTCCCAAAATGTAGTTTGTGGTGAAATATTAGGCAGTCTGTAAACAGGACATTAACACAGCAAAGAGGAGATGAGGAATCAGACAACACTGGACCAGGCTCCGCAGGTCACTGCTCGCCACGAGCAAAATATAGCAATAACAAGATAAATATTGAATTGTGATGGGGGTTTATATGAATGTATCTCTGACAGAAACGTTTCGATGGCATCCTCATACCTCTGTATAAAGTACTGTTTATGAGCTTTGTGTTGCATAAGCGCCATCTACTGTCAGAGAGGGAATCTGCTTTTTCTTCAGTGTCTAATTTAAATCAAAAACATGTGTGTAGCATCTTTGTTTGGATTGAGATTAAAATGCAGTGGTCGCCTCTAATTTCAAATGGCTACAGATATACATATATATATATATATGACCCGTGCTGGCAAAACGAGCAGGAATACACGCGGGATCATTTCGAGCTACAGGCAAAACAAGTAAAACATTAGGTAGATTTTTGAGGTTTTCACAAAAATAGTTCATTACGCCCTCGTCTAGTGACCCCCAATGCTCCACATAGCAATTAAACATTAAAAACATCTTTATTTTTACGTCTCCTGAGAGAAGTACCTTTCCTTTGTCCATGAAAAGCGATCTTACTCGCACTGACAGATGTGAAGCGTATGCACAAAGACTGTCAGAGAGTGTGCGATCCTGATATACACACACACACACAGAATCACAGTATTTCTAAATATACGTCACGTGTTATGTCATTATCTGTTACGTCTGAAGTGAATGTTTGGTTAACTGTTGGGGGGAAAAATCTGATGTGTAACATTATATTAGATCCGTGCGGTACAGTCTGGATGTATAGGCTGTCTGTTTCATTAATGTTGATCAAACAAGTGTGGTATAGTGGAAAACAATGTGAATATATATTTGTCCTATAGATAAATTGTCTAGGGACTAGGGATGTAAATAAGCCCTGTGTAAATTAATCCGGCATTTTTACGTCTGTTTTTGTGTTTCAATGCAGATGTGCATTAATGTGCATTGTCCCTATCAAATAAATGAATAAATAAAATGTGTGGTTTTGACTTGGTGTTTTCCAAATGTAATGTTATTACCAGGGATTTTAAGGTATGGTTGGTAAAACTTTTTTTTCAAATTTGAATTTGTTGACTTTATTGACTTCAAAATGATTCCAACAAATCATACATTTCAAGGTTTTTTAATAGAGAATGTGAAAATAACAATAACTCATGTTTTAAAATTTGCTCATTGCGGCTCATTTTGCCAGCATGGGTATGCCTGTGTTAGGTTTATGGAATTAATAAACACAAAGGCTATTTGATTTGTATGCTTTTTTGGTGTACATGTACTGCGACAGCATATGTTAACGTATGTAATAATGTGAACGACAAGCATGCAAACCAATTATAAGATCAGCAAAATAGTGTATTAGTGAAATAAAGACAAAAGACAAATACATCTGAGATATACAATGTTGGTATATTTTACTCGAGGGAAATTACATCAAGTCTGTGTAAACTGCTTCTGGTGAACCATGAATATATATATATATATATATTTTTTTTTTTAAAGCAATAGCACACATAATATAGTGAAGACTCGCTCTACTAAGCAACCACCAAGCAGCATCTTAGCAACACACAGGCCATAGCAACCACCCAAAACACAAGCACAACTCAAAACTCAAAATATGTTTTTTTTAAGGTACTTAAAAACTTAGGCTCTTTTTAATCACATACAGCATCGAATGCAATTAGGAGCGATTCCAGCGTATTTGAACTGGCACGTTATTTTCTGTTCTAACATATTTCAGCTGTTCCTTAAACAGCGAGTCTGACGCTCGACCAGATCCTGCGTCTCCTTTGAAGAGGAAAACCTGCGGGTGCCATTTCAGAAAATGAGTTTGGAAAAAATAAGAGGCACAATCCATTCAACTGTCTGTACACACAACCTGTCTCGCTCTCAAAGAGTGGAGGACTGAAGTGGTCAAGCATCTCGAGGCCACGGACGAGACACAGTACTATTGACAAACAAGCAACTCCATTGCTTTCAATGGGAAACCTTTGGATTCATGGATTAAATTGCTATAATTGTGTCATTATGACATGTGTTGGGGTATACATTTCAATTTAAACACCCACAATCACTTTATTTTCATTAAACTATAAGACATGTGTGAGCGCCCATATAATACAGAACGGCAGTAGTAGTAGTTCATTATTATCACTCAGTATGTATAATTACACTGTAACAAGGACACCACAAAATATAGTGTAACCATTAAGGTGATGTTACAAATATGAATTAACTATGTACTTATATAGCTGACAACAACATGAGCGGCAGGATCTGTCAAACACCATTATTCAAGTTCAATTTCACTTGTAAAATTACAAATATGCTTCTGTAACACTTGTGGTTACTATTGTAATAACTATAAATGATGCATAATTACGTGCAACTAAGCCTGAACCTAAATACAGTCACAATTTATTAAAAGAGTCTTCTGAGGCCTATCGATTGTGTGAGAAACAGACCTACAGCTCATGATCCATCCGCCGTAACGCTCCAGTCGTGAACACACTCGCTGCGTCTGAACAATCATCCCGCTGTGGAAGCGGTGGCTCTCATGCGCTTCATGCCAAAGATGCTAATGTCCAGGTTTAACTTATGAATGAGATGTGACTGCGTTGATGGAGTGGGATCATTTTCAGGGTTTAAAAACCTTGTGTTTCTTACAGAAAAAATAACATATAGGCTATACACTACCGGTCAAAAGTTTTAGATCAGTAAGATTTTTTATGTTTTTAAATGAAGTCTCTTCTGCTCACCAAGGCTGCTTTATTTGATGAAAAAAAAAATGACAAACAGTAATATTGTGAAATATTATGACAATTTAAAATGACCTGTTTTCTATTTTAATATATTTTTTAAATGTAATTTGAAAGCTGAATTTTCTCACATGATCCTTCAGAAATAAAAAAACATAAATTATTATTTTCAATGTTGAAAACAGTCGTGTACCATTTTTTCCCCCAAAATTCTTTGATGAATAGAAAGTTCAAAAGAACAGCATTTATTTAAAATATAATCTTTTCTAACATTATAAATGTTTTTACTGTAACTTTTGATCAATTTAACTCATCCTTGATGAATAAAAGTATTTTCTAATTTCTTTCCCCCAAAAATAAAAAATAAATTTTTACTGACCCCAAACTTTTGAATGGTAGTGATTAATGTTACAAAAGCTTTCCATTTCAGATCAATTCTGTTCTTTTGAACTTTCTATTCATCAAAGAATCCTGAAATAAAAATGTAAAAAACTGTTTTCAACATGGATAATAATCATAAATGTTTCTTGAGCATCATATTATAATAATTTCTGTAGGATCATGTGACACTGAAGACTGGAGTAATGATGCTGTAAATTCAGCTTTGATCACAGGAATAAATTACACTTCACTATATATTCACATAGAAAACCGCTGTTTTAAATTGTAATAATATTTCACAATATTACTGGTTTTTTTGTATTTTTTATCAAATAATTGCAGCCTTGGTGAGCAGAAGAGACTTCATTTAAAAACATTAAAAAATCTTACTGATCTAAAACTTTTGACCGGTAGTGTATATATATATATATAAATATAATGACTTCACAGTTACTGCTGAATAAACATTCTTCCTTCTCTATTGACAAAATACAATCGACACACCGACAACACAGTATACACATGAACACTGTGATACTTTTGTACAGTTTTTTTGGTCAGTTTTTGCAATAAATTGCCTGTTACATGCTTTCCATCCTACAGACGGTCATCACATGAGATATATATATACACACACACACACATATATATATATATAATGATTTCACAGTTACTGCTGAACATACATTCTTTCTTCTCTATTGACAAAATACAATCGACTTTAATACAAACACAGTATACATGAACACACCACAGTGAATGAGACGGACACAAACCATGCTGAGTACGCTATACGATTTCAATCACTAAATGACAAAGACCTGACAGATAACTTCAGTCTCCAAGCCACAGTAAATACATAAATACATCGCTAACAGTGCCACAAAAACATGTTTTGGTGATCTGCATCATGTATTCACGTCACGCAGCATCACTGGTATACCGTATTATTATCCACAGATTCAAACTTTCCTCAAATGTGCTCAGATTGTCGGAAATGCACAAAATGGGTCACAGAAAGCATCTCAAAAAGCCGCAAAGTCATAATTCCTGTGTTTGGGATGGCAGAAACAGAGGATCTTTTGCCAAAGGCTTGTCCCGTTTTCTCAAGAATAATCTCTGCATGAATTCAAAGACTGTCAACATAAACACGCAAAAAACAGAGCAAAAATGTACTAATCTGTAAAGATATGTAGTTCTGTCCCACTTTTTGTGTTTACACTTTTTCATTTTGCTGCACTAAATAAGTGTTTACATGGAATTTCAAGTGTCACTTTTCACATTTAAACATCAAATCTATAACAAAAATATTGTACAAGCAGTTAGTAAGTCCTCATATTAATTTCTACAGTACTTTCAATACTTTACTTGTCACTCCACTATTTAGGTGAACTGATCAATGCTAAAAGGTAATTAAATATAGTGAAAGACTTCATTAATGATGACCAGTAATAGCACCTAAAATATAGGCTGTTATTCACACAGATTTGATGGAAAATGGACGTCAACAACCTACAGTGATGTGCTTATTTTTAGTCATTTTGTTCCAGTGCAGTTGTCATGTTTGCAGTGGGTTTGTAGTTTTCCAGTCCTGAAGGTCAGGGCAGGGTTAGGCGCTTAAAAATATATATAATCATGATGCAAATAATTAAACGCATCTTCACCAGACACGTCAGGAGAGCAACTGAAAGCAATGTAGTGGCACTTCAGCATGCTTCAGTTTTTGATGGCTTTGGGAGCGAGAATAGAAATATACAGCGATGACTTGTTGACATGTAATATAGAGATAAACTGCAGCTTTCACCATATAGACTTGAATTATAGAGTGCAGATCTGACTGTGTGAAGTTTGAACATCCATCATCAGTATCAGGATTTATTTATTATTTATTTATGTGTTTAAATTAAATAGGGCATAATTAGGTTTATGCTGTGGTGTGGACTCTGTCTTTAGCATGAGGATTTTATGCACATAAAGCATAACGAATTAAGACAAATCTTCACTATATAGCTACAGTGTTCGACAGAAAGGCTGGAAACATCGATTAGACAAGGCTATTAGGACAATCCTGTGTAGTTAAAATACGAGGCTGGTGATACAGCCAGACATGACACTCAGTCTTGAAATAATTCCCACTGTGTCCTTGATTCTTGACAGTAGGCTAATAAGTGTTATGTGCATCTATAAGAAAGTCAGGAACATCAGTAAGCGCTTCGAAAGAAGACCGGACACAATTACCATTTATTTCATGACCAGAAAGAAAGAAAGAAAGAAAGAAAGAAAGAAAGAAAGAAAGAAAGAAAGAAAGAAAGAAAGAAAGGCACGAACTTACCAGCCCATAGACGAAGCTCAGCCAGGTGCCGCAGAAGAGGAGCCCTAACGTGTGCCCGATCCGCGTGGCTCCCATCCCGACTCGAGTTCACGCAAACTGGTGTGAGATTACACGGGATTTCTGTGAGGTTTACGTCTGTTTAAGCGCCGATAAAGAGCCAGTCATTTCTCGTCCATCTGCTGCCCTCCCATTACATCGCTCGCTTGTGAAATTATGAATATTTTCTCAC
The DNA here is from genome assembly GCA_031834385.1 of Semotilus atromaculatus. Classification (NCBI taxonomy): domain Eukaryota; kingdom Metazoa; phylum Chordata; class Actinopteri; order Cypriniformes; family Leuciscidae; genus Semotilus; species Semotilus atromaculatus. Next base: position 5,057,597 of record JAULUF010000044.1, on the reverse strand, counting down.
GGGTTTTCCTTGACACAGATCTCTTCCCACTCTCTCTCTCTCTCTCTCTCTCTCTCTCTCTCCCGCTCGTGTTTTATTTCTCTGCATCTGTCTGCCTTTTTTCCTGAAATTACATCCACATGTCAGAACTATTTATGTCCTTCTCCTTCTGCGGTAGGAAGTTCAAATGATTCTTTGTGGAGTAGAAACCGACACTTTATTTTTAGGTCTTTTAAATTTCCCTTCAGCCCTGCTGTAAAAAAAGCGACATAATAAAGCGGTGTCCCTCAGGCTCAACCATCAGTTTTCCATCCCCAGGACACCAAAAAACAGCAAAAATATCGGCAAAACGCATTTAACGCACACTGATGATGGATCGATGTGCTGAAACTAACCGAAATACACAATACTTGAAATATTCGCGGGCTTTATACACCGTCAGCGAGTTTAACTGACAGACTTCAAGCGCAAAATGTTGTCTTTAATGAAATGTGACTTCGCTTAAAGTTCGTTTTATGTACACTAATAATTAAAACATGCTGGAGGGCTCTTTCAGAACTAACTGAAAGTTTCACATCTGTTTCTAAACGGATATTCGCGTTAGTTTTTAGGCAGATGTTGATCTGACAGCCGCATTGAGAGGCTATGCGGTACAAACGTAAGATAAATGTGTAGTGGGATCTTTTAAAAGGACAGATTCCTACGTTTACTTCACAATTAACGTCACGTTACGCCTCGCCGCTGAAAAAAAAAGCAGAAACAGTTGTTTTCAGGTTATTTTAAAGCAAGTTGTCCTCGAGTCAGACTAGCACAACTCTCACTAAACCTCTGAGAGTAGTGGAGTAGCGGATACAAGAGGCAGGTATCGCTGACAGGGGTGAAGGGTTCTGATTGGCTCACGGGAAAGGGTGAGGGATTTGATTGGCTCACGGTCTCCAGGGGTTCATTACACCACGATTCAAGACGACACGCCCCTTTTGCACAAGCCGCGCATTCAGTGCTGTGCTTTATGTTGGCAGAAGAGCGTTTATTAGCGGCGCGCGTCCACACCGTGCGATGCAACTGATGAATATGCTAATGCAATGCTGGGTAACGTTCTCTGGCTTCTGAAATACATCTTTCAGTAATAGTTTTAATATTTTTTTGCTTTTCTTAATATTTGCTTTTTCATTAAATGCATTCTTGAACAGTGAGGGAAGTTCACATTATGACAACGCCTTGGTTTACACACTTGGCTTCGTTTAGCCTATATTAGTGATTTATTATTATTTTTATTTTACCACACACACACACGCACACGCACGCACGCACAAACACACACACACACACACACATTATCTTTGTGGGGACTCTCCATAGACGTAATGCTTTTTATTTTGTGCAAAAACTGTATATTCTCTCCCTTACACTAAACCTATTTTCTAAACCTATACCCATCAAACAAAACTTTCTGCATTTTTCAATAAAAAAACACTTAATTTAGCATATTTATTAAGGTAAAAACCATGCATTCAAAAGTTGTAACCATGAAGTTATGGCACTCAGTTTGATATATACCAGAAAAAAATCATGAGTCTTAGAAAAGTTAAAAATAATAATAGCACACGTTTACAAGCTGCATGTTTGAGGTATTGAGGTCTCCTGGATGATCAATAGTAATAGAATAGTAATAAACAATAAACAATAGTAATAAACATGCATAGAATAAGTTGAATAAGTCATACATTTACAGGGAATGCAGAAGCAGCTAAATGTTAATAATCTTAAGAAAATAAAATGAGTCATAAAATTAGAATGTGTGTGTGTGTTTGTTTGTTTGTTTGTTTGTTTGTTTGTTTGATGATCTGAATAAGCTTTAAATATCGTTCACAAGACAAAATAATCCATTTGAAATGTCATGAAAGTGAGGAATCGTTTTATTTATTTTTTCCTATAAGAGTTATTGTACAGATGATTGGCCTGTGAAAACCAATCTGATTTATACATAATATTAATCATAATTTTAACTTTATAGCAAAATGTAAGGTCGGCCTATTCTTGCAAAAAAGCAAAAGTGATTTTTGCTGATTTTACTAAGTTTTTGTGTTTGGTAAAATGAAGACAAATATAAGATACATTAAATAGGCATCTTTGCATGACATGCTATTCATAAATATTCTACATTTTACCAAATGGTGTTCTCTTTTTCCACTTATAGATGTGTCGATGTGCACGTTAACTACTAAAGTTATAAATAATGTAATCCCAAATCTGCTTCTGTTTGTTGTACAACATTAGAATTACAGTTTGCAGAAGCTCCAAATACACCTTTAAAGCCCTGGATAAGCCATCGGTAATCCCATATCAATTACTTTATATGAAGAACATACTCAAATTTATTTATGTTTTAACTGGGATACACTCATTATAATAGTTTTAACAGACTGTCAAACATTTCGCAGCTGATTTCTGGACGATTTAGTCCCTCAAAAATGATTTGTAAAATGATTTATTCAGAAACAACGTTGATTCTGTTTTGGCTTTGTTTGGAAGAATTTTAAAGCAAAGAAATGTCTCATAAACGGGAGCATAAAATCAGCGTTTATTCCTCTGGCCATGAACGATTCCCTGAGTGGATTAACGTGGACGGTTCTGCAGACTGAGCAGGCAATGCTATGGCATTCCAGGTGGTTTTACACTCGATTATATTTTATATCCCTGATGTCCTAGTGATTCAAGTAAAAGATTTTTAGGCTCAATAAAAATATGAATTTTTCACTGATTAAAAGACCATCTCCCCCGTTAGGGTCAATAGACTGCCAGAAGCTTAAAGTCCCCCTGTGGTGAAAATCCAGCTTTTAATGTTGTTTATGTGTCTATGTGGTGTTATTAATATGCTTTAACACAAACCATGTGTAAGTTCATAAGTCGACAGCATTGCTGAGTATTTCCTCCTTAAAACTGCAGTGAACCAAAGACAGTCTCAAAAACACGGTGTGAAATCGCTGGTGTTTCTGACGTCACAAACGACCTTGTAACCAATCAGATCAACGTGGGATCGTCAACCAGTGGATCTCTGAGTGAGGGAGTGAGTGGAGGCGGGGCTCATTTGCATATTCATAGAACCGCATGTACTAAATGAAGCAAGGGTGTCGAGTTCCATACAAGATATTTTAAGACATGAAGAATTTTTTTCAAGGAAAAAAACATTTAATTATGTCATTTTGGTGATCAAAGATGAGTTTTAAGGGATATAATGATTGACAGGGGGACTTTAAAAGCTCTTAAGGGGATTTAAATAAAAAAAAAGTCCTATAGTTTTCTCACAGGAAGGGGATTTTGCAGGACAAAAAGCCACTCTTGGGATTCAGTAGATTAATCTGCAGTCTATCAGAGCACATATGGAATAGAAATATAATATTATTTCCACTGTACATTAAAAGATAAGGGCTAAGTCATTTTTCGCTTATACTGAAGCTGAGGCTTTAAAACTCGGTGTCAAATCAGTGTCAAATATATTTAAGATACAAACAATATATTTCTGCTTAACAATTTTTTAATTTAATTTAATTTTCTAAAATACTCTTTTATCTTCATTCAAACATAGGTGAATACTTCTGTTTACAATGTATAATAGATTAAGATCTACATAGCATTTTTATTATTTTTAATTTGTTCTATTCTTAACCCTGTTTTCTCCCAGTACTCGAGGATCAGTGTAAGACACAGTTTAGATGTTTGCTAAACTCTGCCAAACCACACAATAAACTCCTCATAGTATCTCTATTGTCATCTAAGTGAACTTTAACCTATAGAAGGGCATGTTTTTAGTCTTTCCGAAACAAAACAGCGTTTCCCTCTATTTTAACCCCTTCAAACTGATCGCAGGCAAGCACTGACATCTGGGAGTTATGTTTGAAATATGCAGATTGAGAGCGTGTTGTGCTGTAAATCTGCCTCAGAGGTTCAGTGTCATGTTTGAAGCTTACGGGGGATTGACTCAGTCAAAACAGCACGTTTAAAATGATTAAAAACAACCCAATCCTTATATGGTTCTAAACTGGGAAGAATTCACATCAATTGACCCATTATAGTTTTGCAAAAAATGGTAACAAGTATCCCTGCAGGTCCAGTGCCAGAAGAAGGGCACGTTATTGAACACTTCCTGTAATCCTCAGCAATACTAAACCCCTGCAGTGAAGATCCGAAGGAAGCCGGCAATTTCATTTTCCTATACACACCACACACACACTTCTAAGCCTGTATCATTGTAGTGGATATTGCAGTATCTCCATTAGTCGCTATATTGTCATTGAAACAGATAGCCTCTGATCTCTGCCATCTGGCAGCGTTAAATCCACCGACAGCACTAAAGTCCCCGCCGAGTGCTAAACAAGCAGACGAGCATTATATATGATGACAGGGCTAAGCCTCTTTAAGGTTGAGAGAGCTGTTCATTTCTGAAATTAGACAGTCAGGGCTTGGTGCAAGTAGCTTCCCAAATGGGCATATATATATTTAAGTACATTGCTTATAGGCAGTCCATGTAATAATGTCTCATTGATTGTTGCTGTGAGTTTGTTGAGATTGTGATTGTGAGTGATCAAATTGAGCTTATATGCCTCTCTGAAGTTACAGTCGTGAATTATAACAACAGCTTCAGTTTGATTCACAATTTTCTTCAGCTGTATGGAAAACATCTTATAGGATTATGTGTGTAACCCAGTTCACTGGGAAGGGAATGAGATGCTGCGTCAGGTGCTGATGCAATGGGAACGTCTTCAGTGTCTGAAGCATGTGTAGATACACTCACCTAAAGGATTATTAGGAACACCATACTAATACTGTGTTTGACCCCCTTTCGCCTTCAGAACTGCCTTAATTGTACGTGGCATTGATTCAACAAGGTGCTGAAAGCATTCTTTAGAAATGTTGGCCCATATTGATAGGATAGCATCTTGCAGTTGATGGAGATTTGTGGGATGCACATCCAGGGCACGAAGCTCCCGTTCCACCACATCCCAAATATGCTCTATTGGGTTGAGATCTGGTGACTCTGGGGGCCATTTTAGTACAGTGAACTCATTGTCATGTTCAAGAAACCAATTTGAAATGATTCGAGCTTTGTGACATGTTGCATTATCCTGCTGGGTACATGGTGGCCATAAAGGGATAGACATGGTCAGAAACAATGCTCAGGTAGGCCGTGGCATTTAAACAATGCCCAATTGGCACTAAGGGGCCTAAAGTGTGCCAAGAAATCATCCCCCACACCATTACACCACCACCACCAGCCTGCACAGTGGTAACAAGACATGATGGATCCATGTTCTCATTCTGTTTACGCCAAATTCTGACCCTACCATCTGAATGTCTCAACAGAAATCGAGACTCATCAGACCAGGCAACATTTTTCCAGGCTTCAACTGTCCAATTTTGGTGAGCTCTTGCAAATTGTAGCCTCTTTTTCCTATTTGTAGTGGAGATGAGTGGTACCCGGTGGGGTCTTCTGCTGTTGTAGCCCATCCGCCTCAAGGTTGTGCATTTGCTTCACAAATGCTTTACTGCATACCTCGGTTGTAACGAGTGGTTATTTCAGTCAAAGTTGCTCTTCTATCAGCTTGAATCAGTCGGCCCATTCTCCTCTGACCTCTAGCATCAACAAGGCATTTTCGCTCACACACGACTGCCGCATACTGGAAGTATGGAAGCCCTGAAGTATGGTTACGTAATGCAGTGTCTCGTTCCCTTCGCAAAAGTTGTCACTTTTCACGTGTTCTGGGTTGGTAGATGCCCCGGGGACCCGAGACCCGATTATAGCACTTAAACATGTCCCCTTTAAATAATCGCTGGGACAGACAACAATAAATAAGACTCACAACACACAGAGTGCTTCCTGAAGACAAAGAAGCTGATGACGTATTGCATGCTCATCTTTATAGTCATGTCGACGCACTGACATCAGATGACTGCTTCGACCAATGAATCGGTGTGTATTTACAAGTGCTTCAGACACCGGCACACACCGAAGGCGTTCACAAGGCGTCTGCAACTGACGCAACATCAGTTGTAAGAAGTCAACTGAAAAGGGAACTAGTCTTTTGTCACGATAACCATACGGGAAACAGAAAATCCAAGAGCAGTAGTTTTATTATGGGTAATCCAACTCGTAGTCTTCCTGGCAGGGGTCAAATCCAAATAAACAATCCAGACACAGAAACAAACATGAAACAACAAGAAAACAGACCTCGGAAGTGGTGTGACAAGAAACAAGGACTCCGTGACAATGACTGAACAGGCAGGGTATAAATACACAGATACTAACAGGGTGAGTGAAAACAGCTGTGTGCGATAATCAATGATGAGACAGACAAGGATTGTGGGGAATGCAGTTCCTAAGTGAATAACACCGTGGGGGGAAGAATGGAATGGAATGGTGGAGGATCAGGGGGAGGGATGGGGGGCCAGGTCCATGCAGGGGAACAGGAACAAGGGGTGACGGTTTAGCCGGTGGCCAGGGCGAAACAGAGAGTCCATCGGGCGGAAGGAATAGACATTCCATCGCCCTGGGCGAATCTCCAGGGCGAAGCAGACGACAGTCCTTCGGGCGGCCAGGGCGGTGAAGACCCTTCGGGCGGCCAGGGTGGTGAAGACCCTTCGGGCGGCCAGGGCGGTGAAGACCCTTCGGGCAGCCAGGGCGGTGAAGACCCTTCGGGCGGCCAGGGCGGTGACGTCACCTCAGGCGGCCATGGCTCCGACTCTGGAACAGACACTGGCCCTGGCTCCGGCACTGGAACAGACACTGGCACTGGCTCCGGCTCTGGAACAGACACTGGCTCCGGCTCTGGCTCTGGAACAGACACTGGCACTTGCTCCGGCTCTGGAACAGACACTGGCACTGGCTCCGGCTCTGGAACAGGCACTGGCTCCGGCTCTGGCTCGGGAGCAGGTACTGGCCCCGGCTCAGGAACAGCAGACACTGGCTCCGGCTCTGGAACAGACACTGGCACTGGCTCCGGCTCTGGAACAGACACAGGCACTAGCTCCGGCTCTGGAACAGACACTGGCACTGGCTCCGGCTCCGGCTCTGGAACAGACACTGGCACCGGCTCCGGCTCTGGAACAGACACTGGCACTGGCTCCGGCTCTGGAACAGAAACTGGCACTGGCTCTGGAGCAGCAGACACCGGCTCAGGAACAGCGGACACCGGTTCAGGAACAGAGGACACCGGCTCAGGAACAGCCACTAGAACAGTAATGGCCACAAGGACAGACACAAACACAGAAACAGACGCTGGCTCCAGCTCAGGAACAGACACTGGCTCCGGCTCTGGAACAGGCACTGGCTCCGGCTCTGGAACAGGCACTGGCTCCGGCTCCGGCTCCGGCTCTGGAACAGGCACTGGCTCTGGAGCAGGTACTGGCCCCGGCTCAGGAACAGCAGATACTGGCTCCGGCTCAGGAACAGCAGACACTGGCTCCGGCTCCGGCTCAGGAACAGCAGACACTGGATCCGGCTCAGGAACAGCAGACACTGGCTCCGGCTCAGGAACAGCAGACACTGGATCCGGCTCAGGAACAGCAGACACTGGCTCCGGCTCAGGAACAGCAGACACTGGCATGTCCAGGATCTGAGCCAGACCCTCCAAATAGTCCATAAGTGCCCTCGCGGCCACGCGAATGGGCATCTCCTGATCCGTCTCTGACCGGGTAGACGTGGCGTGAACAGTCTCTGACTGGGCAGACGTGACATGAACGTCTCTGACTGGGCAGACAGAACGTGAACAGTCTCTGACTGGGCAGACGGGAAGTGAACAGTCTCTGGCTGGGCAGACGGGACGTGAACCGTCTCTGACTGGGCAGACGGGACGTGAACAGTCTCTGACTGGGCAGACGGGAAGTGAACAGTCTCTGGCTGGGCAGACGGGACGTGAACAGTCTCTGACTGGGCAGACGGGAAGTGAACAGTCTCTGGCTGGGCAACCGGGACGTGAACAGTCTCTGGCTGGGCAAACGGGACGTGAACAGTCTCTGGCTGGGCAGACGGGACGTGAACCATCTCTCGACCACCTCCTCCACTGCGACCTCCACGGGTCCTGCGAAACTTGACCAATCGGGTCCCCTTAAAAAACTCCCTTCTCTCCCGCTCGGTGGCTGGGGAAGAAATGTTACAAAACATACCGCTGGATTCAGTGTGACGGAGTCCTTCTGTCACGATAACCACACGTGAAACAGAAAATCCAAGAGCAGTAGTTTTATTATGGGTAATCCATCGTAGTCTTCCAGGCAGGGGTCAAATCCAAATAAACAATCCAGATGAAGAAACAAACATGAAACAACAAGAAAACAGACCTCGGAAGTGGTGTGACAAGAAACAAGGACTCCGTGACAATGACTGAACAGACAGGGTATAAATACACAGATACTAACTAGGTGAATGAAAACAGCTGCGTGCGATAATCAATGATGAGACTGACAAGGATTGTGGGGAATGCAGTTCCTAAGTGAATAACACCGTGGGGGGAAGAGGACCTCTAGTGGATACCCAGGGAACACCAACCAGACACTGTGACATCTTTTTACATTTTTTTTTGTTTGTTTGTTTGTTTTTTGTTTGGTAAGTGAATGGTAAGTGCCAGTGACAATATTGCTGCAACAATGCTGCACTGTAAAAAATAAAACGTAATTTTACGGTAAAAAAGTAGATAAAAGTAGGTAAAAGGTAAGAGTTTTACCGTCAAAAATACGGTAGCAACGTTATACGTTTTACAGACTTAACTTAAATTTACAGTAATAAACTGTATTTCATTATCTGATATAATGTCAATTTACCGACTTATTGATGTATTAGTATCTGTTTTGTACCAGTGTAATACACTGACAACCAACAACCACAGTGGTGATGAGTCACATGATCAATCAAAGCTCATTACAAGCAGCTCTTCCACATAGTTTATACTAATATATAGAAGCTGCAAAGTCTCATTCACACAAACATTAAACAACCTAATGTACATAACTCATTAGAAAAAAAATAAGAAAACTATGACGAAACAGTTATTTCAACAAAAACACAGTGTCACGCAGGGAATTGTGGGAATGTCAATGTACGTTTTTTCACTGTAAATTATACAATGAGTTGTTCTTTTTCACTTTCAAAAACTGTAATTTTAATGGTATTTTACAGTAAAATTACATTAAATGTACCATTAGATCTATCACAGTTATTTACCGTATATAAAAAGGAAACGTTCTGTTAAACAATTAACAGTTCCCCTCCGAGGGAACTCCACTGCGTCGAGAATCGACACTATGGGGAATGCCTTCGGCATGAAGCGTCTGAAGTCAATAATTCAATCTTGATTGGCGTAGCGCAATCGCGTCACTCGTGACGTCGCATGTGACGGTGATCCGGAAGCTATAAAAGGTCACAGGAAACAGTGAATGTCAGCTTCTGGTCTTCAGCAAGCTTTCTGTGTCAACCTGTTTGTCTTATCTGGTGTTGTCTGTCACTCTGATATATATTTATATTATAGCGAACAATAAGGAGAAACTATTCAGAAACAATGTGCGTCCCGTTGCCCGATATTTAAGCGAGGGTGACGCACACTCACTCTGTGTAGTTTGAGCGGAGCATGCACTGACAGACAGCGCTCGAGGGCGCTCCCATTTGAGGCTGTTCGATCAAATAGATCAGGCTCGCGTTTCCAGTGCATCAGGTCTCGCGTCTGTCGAGTCAGCGCGCCGCCTGTATGCATGGGATTCGCACATGGGGCTGGCATATAATACTGAGACGGTTGCGACCCTTTCTCCGTGTTTATGTACCAGCTGCACTGGTCTCGCGCATGGCTCGGAAGCCCGCGCTGCGGCTTCTTCCGATCGTGTTAAAGACCCGGTGTTTGATTTATCTGGCTCTGAGTTAGACATTCTCTACACAGAATCATGTGGATATGGGGCCCGTTATGGAGGTTGTAACCAGGGCAGTGGCTAAATCAAATGTTGTATGGCCATTTAATAAGCAGGAAGCGACTAAGAAAAATAAATTAATTCTTAAGGGTGAGCATGTACGGACATTCCCAATAAAACTCCATGTTCCTGTAGATTGGAGGATGAATCCTGTCATCCAGCCTATTGGCATCAGGCTGACGGGTTATCCCTGGCACCCGCCATGTCCTGTGGATGCGATATATGAGAATATACTGTATAAGAATCTGTTGAGTGTTGCCCTCCCTTACTTAATGGCGTGGGAGCCACTCTACTTTATTTCTGCCTTGACACTGAGGTGCCTGTAGGCAATATCATGATTCTTCAGGTAATCCATCCTCCATTGCATGTGTCGGATGGTCAAGGTCATAGCCTTGAAGGCCCTATGTTAGGCCTCAGGCTGTAAGGAGTCAAATCTATCTAGATATGTATCAAGGGCTAGGAGCTATTCCCCTTTTATCAATTAGACAGTTGGTTATCTGCGGAAACCTCTCATAAATGATGTACGTGGTGCGCTTTGGCCTTCACCTCTCATCTAATATTCCTTTATTGTCTGGGGTTCCCATCCATGGGGTCCGTTGAGCCACCGGCTCCAGACCTACCCTTCTAACATCAAATCTAGGTTGGATCTGCCTTCTCATTTCTATCGTCCGTGAGTGTGCCAGATGCTTCACACCAGGGCGTATTCTCTCAGTGTGGCACAGTGGGCATTTCGTTCCCCATAGTGTCGATTCTCGACGCAGCGGAGTTCCCTCGGAGGGGAACGTCTCGGGCTGCGTCCCTCGGCCACACTTTTCGCCCCTGAGAACGACTTGCTTTGACCTATTAGAAGCTGACATTCACTGTGTCCTGTGACCTTTTATAGCTTCCGGATCACCGTCACATGCGACGTCACGAGTGACGCGATTGCGCTACGCCAATCAAGATTGAATTATTGACTTCAGACGCGTCATGCCGAAGGCATTCCCCATAGTGTCGATTCTCGACGCAGCGGAGTTCCCTTCTCAGGGAACGACGATTACAGACGTAACCCGAGACGTTTTTCAATGTAGCATTGATGTTAAAATCACAATAATTTTAGTGTTGTGGGTGGTTTCCAGAGATTTGTTTTCTGCTTGCAAGGATGTTCTGTGTGGGTTTTACCATGTTTCTATGCAGTCACAATAAATACATTTGTTAGTACACAATATTTCTTTCTCAAATAAATAAACACAATAGAATAAAAATGCTTTACATTTTTATTTATTTTTTGAAGCCTTGTGCCTCATTCCATGTTACAGCATAAACAAACGTCATAAAGAGGTAATCTACCAGATATATTAAGAGACTTCTGGAGACCTTGAAAAGCACCTCTATCTGTCTGTTCACATGCTCGACTCCAGCGTGGTGAAGCCGTGATTCGGGCTGTGCTGAGGCAGTGATCTGGAAGAGGTCCGGCCCCTGGCGCTGACGCACACACTCACCTGGGTCTCCTGTGAGACACGCAGCCGCAGCACACACTCCTGAGCTCTGCAGCTTTACACAGAGACACTGTGTGCTCTCAAAATGCCATACGTACAGTTGTGTGCTTTGACCTAATGCGACTGAGAAATGTTTCCATGTCAGAACGCTTATACAGTAGATTGTGACATGATGCGTGTCGTTTATCTTAACCTTTGGCTTCGTGGGATGCTGGATTCCAGTACATACAACAGCTAAAGGCCAATATTAGGGGTCTAAACACAGAGTGCACTAGCGGACCTCTTGTTTTACTAAGGATTATTATGGTCACACTCTACAACAAGGTTCATTAGTTAACATTAATGTATTTACTTACACAAACAAACAATGAGCAATACATTTTTAATATGTAGTTAATTAAAATCCAGCTGTTCGTTGTTTGTTCATGTTAGTTCACAGTGCATTAATGTTAACAAATACAACCAATTATTTTAATAACGTATTAGTAAATGCTGAAAATTAATATTAACTAAGATTAATTAATGCTGTAAAAGTATTTTTCTTAGTTCATGTTAACTAAGGTATTTAACTAATGTTAACTAATGAAGCTTATTGTAAAGTGTTAGCATTGTTTTTTTAGGGCCCAAGCACTAACAGTGCAAGGCCCTATTGGACTCTTAAGGATTAATACATCCATATATATATATTTCAAGGTTTTGGTGGTTTTGGGGGGCCTCAAAAACTGTTGAAAATTCATGGGCAACAGCTGGCACACAGCTTTTACCCCCGCATGCCAAATTTCATAATTTTCCCTTGTCCAGTTTATAGGGCTGCCAATAATAAGAATACTATAACTGAGAGCAGCAATAAGGGCTACTCCCCGAAAAAAGCATATTCAGTAGGAGCCTGGAGCGAAGGGTGACCGAACACCAAGAGCTTCTGATCCAGAGTTGACTGTGTTCATGCCTTCTCTGAGCAGTAAATACAGCCTGACGCTGAAGCAAACATGGCTTTTGTTAATGCAGATTTCATTTGATTGACTTAGTTTAATGTATTTTTTTATTTATTATATTAATAATTAAATTAATGGAACTTTAAGAATTTGACAAAACATGACCTTTAAAAAAAACTTTGCCCTTTATAAAGGTTACAAAAAAAATGCACCTGAAAACCATCTTGACCTGGACTTGACCGAATCCAGTTCATGTGTTTAAAAAAAGTCAAATGTTCACGTTTTAGTTTACAAGATCTTTTCCTGTTTCTGTTTAATTTCAAATATTGTCTTCTAAATGCAGCCAAAGCTTTTGCATATCTATTTTCCAGATTTTAAATGAAGTGAACTTTCTTCATGACTGAATGAATGTCTCGACGACTCGCTCATAAAGACGGGGATTTGCCGACACCTACTGGTGGTTTTAGTTAATATTTAAAAGTGTCAATTCATTTATTCACCATCATTCCATATTTCTCTATAGTGAACAGTTTTTGTTTAAAACATTATCTTATAACATTATTTGTGTCATTGTATAGCATTCATGGCACGTCTGCGCAGCATTAAAGACATCATGAGACACTGCAGCGCAAAGACTGATCTCATTTCTTTTAGTTTAATTTATTGCTTTATTTATTATAATAATAACTAAATTAAGGGAATTTTAAGAGTAAGATTTAATTAAGACTAGCCCTGCGACACTGCCAGAATATCGTCAGAGGTAATGTTTGATCACAATGGTCAAAACATGTCAAAGTAGCGATCAAACACTTCATATTTGGATCAGAGGCTTCTTTAGGATTCAGTAAATGTGTGTGACGGCCTGATCGTGGCCAGACGTGTGTGAGCCAGCTTTACACATCACAGTAATGGACACCTCTCTGGACATGACAAAACTGAACATTGTCCAGTGGAAAGTGCTCTTCATCAAACAAATACAGTTGTACTGTATATCAGTGGGAAAAAGTGAGAGGGTTTAAAATAAATTATTATATTTATTTTTTTATTTTTTTTACTCATTTGATACTGTTTTTACTCCCCAAAAGTAGGTTTTGGGAGATTTTGCAAGGTTTATCTTATTTGGTTATCCATTTTCATAATTGCAATAAAGTTCTTTAGATTAGACTGTAGAAATAACTGTAGAAATCTTTAGATGTATAAAATGATTAGTTGATTATCCATTAAGATCAGTTGGAAATAAAGTATTAAACTAATGAGAAGAGATGCAAATTAAAGTTTGATTGTAAAATCATTATGAAAAGCAGTTACCATGAATTGCAGAGTGGCACTTGAGTAAGTAATTATATTGTAGGTCTGACACATACAGACAGTTTCTGTGAGGTACACAGAGTTATGCAGTGTTGTGGATCGTGTCTGAACTGTGGACCATTGTGAACTCCCATATGAGCCAGCAGGAGACACTCTTCTCTCCCGAAACTAGAGAGTGAGAGAGAGAGAGACCGAGGGAGAGAGAGATCGAGGGAGAGAGAGAGACCGAGGGAGAGAGAGAGAGAGCGAGAGAGAGAGAGAGAGAGACCGAGACCAAGAGAGAGAGAGAGAGAGAGAGACCGAGGGAGAGAGAGATCGAGGGAGAGAGAGAGACCGAGGGAGAGAGAGAGAGAGAGAGAGAGAGAGAGAGAGAGACCGAGACCAAGAGAGAGAGAGAGAGAGAGAGACCGAGGGAGAGAGAGAGAGAGAGAGAGAGAGAGAGACCGAGACCAAGAGAGAGAGAGAGAGAGAGAGAGACCGAGGAGAGAGAGAGAGAGAGAGAGAGAGAGAGAGAGAGAGAGAGAGACCGAGGGAGAGAGAGAGAGAGAGAGAGAGAGAGACCGAGACCAAGAGAGAGAGAGACTTTTGACTTTTAGATCTTCTTTAATTAATCAATAGACATAAGTGACCTATATTTAAAAAATATTATAAATATAATTAAAAAAATTAAAAAAACAATCCTGAACACTCATAAATTAAATACAAAACCTCCCTGATCATCAGCTTCACATATAAAACCATCAACTCCCCACACATGAAAAAAAGACTTAATTTATGAGGCTTAAATATGCATCGTTACTCTCTTCTTTATAAAACTCTCATCATGAAAACAGTGTCCACGCTTTCCCTCCCTTCTTTATTTCTTCTTGTACAACAAATTGGCAACTTTTGCTGCACCAAACAAGAAGTTTAACAAAACCACTTTGGATTTAAATTTTGTTGAATATTTGGGACCAAAAATAAACAATTCTTGATTAAACCTTCCCATAAGCTGCATACTCCAGCTTTCCATTAAACCCAAAATTTGATCTAAACGTGGACAGACAATAAAAAGATGAACAACAGTTTCCGACACCCCACAAAAAGGACAGCCCTCCTCCTCCGAGACGTTAAGGAGTGTGTGTCTGTAGATAACCCCATGCACAATTCTCCACAGATCCCCCACCCGTTCTCATGGGTCTCTTGTACAGGGGCCACCTTTCGGGGAACAGCCTCATTCACACACCATAGTCCATTCAGTGTCTCTTACGATGTTTGAAATGTATGTGTTTTACACAAGCTCTGTAGAGTGTTTGTCTGCTCAAACTACTAAAGATATTCAGCTCTGGTATATCCATTGTTACGTCTCCCCCTATTCTTGAAAAGTTGTAGCTATCCTCCATCCTACATTACCCATAAACTGTTAACTGATCATAACTGAAAAGAACAGATAAATTCAAACATCACGGTAGGACACACATTGTGACCGCACACACCAAAGAGCGCGACCAGTATATTAGACTCCTCAGGAGATGCACCAATCAGTGCGCGGACAGCACACAGATAAACGAGCACAGGTAGTAGCCCTTAATCCTATTAATCAAAGACACACGTGAAGAACGAAAGAGAAAGAAATAATAAATATATATACATATGCACATAACACATGACACAATGCATATGTCCCTAAACGTAACACCATAGAAAGCATCTTCCTGCCAGTCTTCTTTTTTTATGGAAACATGCAGTTCAGGAAAATGGACATTATCTCTATCATCACAGTTCTCCACAGGAGAAGCTTTCATGAGATCCTGATAGGAGCAGGGAGATCCTCCAGATCCCCGTGATGAAGCGCTCCTGAAGCCCAGCTGTCGTAGCTCCTCTACAGATGTCCAGGCCCTGCGGAGGACACTCCTGCGCTCAACATTGCCATCCTTACAGTGGCAGAGCTCAGCAACTCAGCAGAGATAAGTGGATTGAAAAACAAAGGCTCTTCATATACCCACTGATTGGATCCTTCCCATTCTCTTGAAAATGATAGAATCTGCCAAGATTGCAACACATTGAAGTTGACGATGCTGACTCGCGATCTTCAGTAGTGAACGCGCCAGAGAGAAATGCACATTTCATACGGATCACATAAAGCAGAGAGCAGTCTGTATCTGTATCTGGTTTCGTTTTGAATTGTTCTGTTTAAAAGTAGACATGTCTGTGAGGAGAGTAGGCCGACGCTACCATACGCTGAGTTTCGGTTCATTTATGAGACGAGCTCCAGTTCACGCGCGTTTTATACGCACGTGCTTATAATAACACGGTTTTGGCAGTTAGAGAGATCTGATGACGGTGTAAACTATAACACCAACCGTCACACCCCTAATTCATAGTTTTACATGTTATACATAGGCTATTTTACAGTAAGTTGACTTATTGTTATATAATTGTTGGCACTGGCACTTATAAACATTGTATTGTAATGACACTTAAATGTCAGGGCAAATATACTGTGTAAAATTTTTTTTGTTTTGTTTTCATAATAAGAGTACCTTTCTCTGTAATTACTGAGCAAATCGTGTTGTTTCGTATTGTTACATAGTAAGTAGTGTTTGTTACCCGTTTCAACTGTATTTACAGGGTAAGCGTAACTCCTGCGGGCTGTAAATTAAAATGGCGCTTGTTACCACTTTATAACCCAAAACTTAACATATTGTTCCCTTATACCTACACAGAAGTACACTATAATTACAGAAACGTACACCGTAATTTCGTTTTACTTACGCAGTTGTTTGCGGGTCGTAATATAAAGTGTTACCAGGTTTTTCACTAGGGTGTATATGTAGAACATTGATTTCTTCTGTTAAATCAAGTAAACACTGTTCACACTGAACTATTTCAATATGACAATGTGTGTAATGAGTTTGATTGAGAGGGTGAATGAGAGTGAAACTAGAAATGCACCAAATAAAGTAAAACAAACACTGATCATGAAATTCAGAGTTTATGTCTATATTAGGAGTCAAATGATGAGGAAATTATGTTAGAGTTAAACTTAATTGTTGAGAATAATTCTAGAGTTCAAGTGCAGATCATTTAAGCAGTAACATGTATATGTATTATTGCAGTAATATGATCAGCAACCCTAACACAATGTCATTTGTAATATGGTAGCAAGGAAATGTTTGATTTGTAAAGTGATTGAGATCTCTTCTGAAGACAAAGAGACAATCGTGAGAGTCTCCAGCTTAAGCCTAGTTCACACTACATGATTTTAAAACGTCGGGCTGAACTGTGCGGTTCACACTACATGACTTGCTCTCTGTGAAATCAGGAGTGTTCAAGTTGTTCACACCACACGACACAACGTGATTGATCCGCAACAGGAGGTAATGCACTACACGAGTTGACAACAACTCTGTCACCCAACGATTCTATCTTGTCTACAAACCACGTTTTGTCACGAAAAATCACGCGATAAAATGAACCGGAAATTCACCGAAAAACCACCACAACGTTGCACAACATCAAATGGCAAATGTAATGAAAGCGGAACGAAACTGCGCTACGGACCGTATATCAGATCGGACCATCAACATCTGTGCAGCGCGAGCTCTATGAGCGCGAGCCGATCTTGATCAAGCGAAGTGTTACTACAGTAAAGAAAGCATTTGAATTCGCCACTGAAGTAATAACATCGCTGCGAGATCTAGTGAGAAGCGTTCACGTCTCCGTTATTAACCGTAGATCTCTATTAGATCAAACAGCGCTGACGCGGAAACCAGGAAAAACATTGTGCCGTGAATGAACTAGTAATAGGCTTTAAATCCACAGATCAGCAACATTCACCATGGATTTAATGTAGTAACACTAACTGTCTGTAACCAGTTTGGCTGGAATAGTGAAATGCTTTCAAGTACTTCACACATTTTTTTTCCAGCACTTCAAAACTCAAATATTATATAAATATTATATAAATAAATATATATTTAAATGCTTTTTTTTTTAATGTGATGACCAAAACATTATTTATTCATCCTTCAAAAATTACCCCCATTTATAAACCTGAAAGTTTCAAGATCAGGAAAACTCACACTTATTTAAAAATATTTTTTCTTTTAATAAATAGGACATTTCTCTGGCATTTCTTCCTTTTTGCTGTACCGAAAACGTACCGAACCGTGACTTTAAAACCGAGGTACGTACCGAACCGTGATTTTTGTGTACCGTTACACCCCTACTACACATACTTGTATGTTTAATCTCTAGTTGCTCTGATTGGCTGTAGCTCATGACATCATGAGCTGTAGTGCGACAGCTCTGGATATCTAGCATGCTAGATATTTTTCTGGGCTCGGCGAGGCGTCTGCGAGGCGTCTGCGAGGGTCTTTGATGCGTTGTTGGCTCTTTCATACTAACAGATTGGCGAGCATTCATCGCCCGCTAATCCCCCACGATTTGCACGCGATAACACCCTGACCTGTCGGAGAGCTCAACGATTGGCAAATCGGGCTTAAATCGGGCTTAAAATCATGTAGTGTGAACTAGGCTTTAGGAAACTTCTGGACACAGTATGTGATGTTGTTGAAGTCTCTTCTGAAATGTGTATCTTCACACGAGTGAGTCACAGCTGAGTCCTTAATGAGTCCTGATCGAGTCACAGCTGAGTCCTGATCGAGTCCTGATCGAGTCACAGCTGAGTCCTGATCGAGTCCTGATCGAATCCTGATCGAGTCCTGATCAAGTCCTGATCGAGTCACAGCTGAGTCCTGATCGTGTCCTGATCGAGTCCTGATCGTGTCCTGATCGAGTCTTGATCGAGTCACAGCTGAGTCCTGATCGAGTCACAGCTGAGTCCTGATCGAGTAACAGCTGAGTCCTGATCGAGTCCTGATCGAGTCCTGATCGAGTCCTGATCGAGTCACAGCTGAGTCCTGATCGAGTCCTGATCGAGTCACAGCTGAGTCCTGATCGAGTCACAGCTGAGTCCTGATCGAGTCCTGATCGAGTCACAGCTGAGTCCTGATCGAGTCACAGCTGAGTCCTGATCGAGTCCTGATCGAGTCACAGCTGAGTCCTGATCGAGTCACAGCTGAGTCCTGATCGAGTCACACCTGAGTCCTGATCGAGTCCTGATCGAGTCACAGCTGAGTCCTGATCGAGTCACATCTGAGTCCTGATCGAGTCACAGCTGAGTCCTGATCGAGTCCTGATCGAGTCACAGCTGAGTCCTGTCGAGTCCTGATCGAGTCCCGATTGAGTCACAGCTGAGTCCTGATCGAGTCACAGCTGAGTCCTGATCGAGTCAGAGCTGAGTCCTGATCGAGTCCTGATCGAGTCACAGCTGAGTCCTGATCGAGTCCTGATCGAGTCACAGCTGAGTCCTAATCGAGTCCTGATCGAGTCACAGCTGAATCCTGATCAAGTCCTGATCGAGTCACAGCTGAGTCCTGATCGTGTCCTGATCGAGTCCTGATCGAGTCACAGCTGAGTCCTGATCGTGTCCTGATCGAGTCCTGATCGAGTCACAGCTGAGTACTGATCGAGTCAGAGCTGAGTCCTGATCGAGTCAGAGCTGAGTCCTGATCGAGTCCTGATCGAGTCACAGCTGAGTACTGATCGAGTCAGAGCTGAGTCCTGATCGAGTCAGAGCTGAGTCCTGATCAAGTCCTGATCGAGTCACAGCTGAGTCCTGATCAAGTCCTGATCGAGTCACAGCTGAGTCCCGATCGAGTCCTGATCGAGTCACAGATGAGTCCTGATCGAGTCACAGCTGAGTCCTGATCGAGTCCTGATCGAGTCGCTGCTGAGTCCTGATTGAGTCCTGATCGAGTCACAGCTGAGCCCTGATCGAGTCACAGCTGAGTCCTGATCGAGTCCTGATCGAGTCGCTGCTGAGTCCTGATTGAGTCCTGATCGAGTCACAGCTGAGCCCTGATTGAGTCCTAATCGAGTCCTGATCGAGTCACAGCTGAGTCCTGATCGAGTCAGAGCTGAGTCCTGATCGAGTCACAGCTGAGTCCTGATCGAGTCCTGATCGAGTCCTGATCGAGTCCTGATCGAGTCACAGCTGAGTCCTGATCGAGTCACAGCTGAGTCCTGATCGAGTCAGAGCTGAGTCCTGATCGAGTCCTGATTGAGTCACAGCTGAGTCCTGATCGAGTCAGAGCTGAGTCCTGATCGAGTCACAGCTGAGTCCTGATCGAGTCCTGATCGAGTCCTGATCGAGTCCTGATCGAGTCACAGCTGAGTCCTGATCGAGTCACAGCTGAGTCCTGATCGAGTCCTGATCGAGTCACAGCTGAGTCCTGATCGAGTCACAGCTGAGTCCTGATCGAGTCCTGATCGAGTCACAGCTGAGTCCTGATCGAGTCACAGCTGAGTCCTGATCGAGTCAGAGCTGAGTCCTGATCGAGTCCTGATCGAGTCACAGCTGAGTCCTGATCGAGTCCTGATCGAGTCACAGCTGAGTCCTGATCGAGTCAGAGCTGAGTCCTGATCGAGTCACAGCTGAGTCCTGATCGAGTCCTGATCGAGTCCTGATCGAGTCCTGATCGAGTCACAGCTGAGTCCTGATCGAGTCACAGCTGAGTCCTGATCGAGTCAGAGCTGAGTCCTGATCGAGTCACAGCTGAGTCCTGATCGAGTCCTGATTGAGTCCTGATCGCTGCACAAACACCATCAGCTGCTCAGACACTTGAGGATCTGCCTGCAGTGTTTCAGTCTGTGACAAAGCCTTGCCTTGCCTGAGAACTCATAATCATCTAACCTTTTTCCCCTTCCATTCATAGGGATAGTAGAGAGTTAAAAAATAATTCCAATTCTGGATTCGAATACTTGAGGTCAATGTAACCCTGGTTAAATAATTGTTTTACAGATATTATTTATTTTTATGTTGCTTGAACAGAATGTTATGATTATTCATAAATGCGAAATTCTATAAAAAAAATATATAAATATATATCTGAATTGAGTTAAGATATGAGTATCCACCAATCGGAGCGTTTGGTTGCTGGCTCCGCCCCTTGCTTACGTACAGCGTTGCGCAGATTAGACGACAGATGGAGAGCGACTGGGATATCTGATCTGACGACGAGAGAGTGTTAAAAGTGAACTAATATAGTTCTTAAACTGTTCAAAGTTCATACAAACTGAATAAATCAGAGGGTAAGATAGTGGATGATCTTGTGTGATTGTCAATCGGGCACTTCAGAGTTTACATTGACTCGGTGAGTTTACCGATGTTATAATTAGCCTTAAAAAACGAATGACAACACATTGGATGTAATAGATGTTTATTTGTTTTATGCATATGAGACAAGATTGTGTTATATTCTGATGTTGTATGGGTTGGATTGTTTATATGCATTGTGGTCGTGTCAGACCGCATGGTGTATTAAGTGTTCACCGCTGACGCCATTTTGGTTGCGCGTGCCTGTGGAAGAAAAAAAAGATAAAAAAGTGAATGGACAGGTAATTAAGTACAATGTCATTTGTTAGGATGATGGTATGCATATATATGTATTTTATTTGTTTCCTGTGTTATATATGTAATTGAAAATCATTAATGATATACAATATTGAATGCAAACTCTGGTCTGTGAATTTTTTTTTTTTCTGTGCAAATGTTTTTTTCAAGATGGATATCCCTAATTGATGCCGAGCCTCCCACTTCGATTCTGAAAGGATCACGAACTTAGAGGAAAGGACAATTTTTCGTTTCATTATTTCTACTCAGATAAGTAAGAGAACACATTTTCAGAGACTGATATTTTTTTCCCTTGGGACTGAAACATCGCAAGAGCACAGTTGGGAAAGTTTAACACTGATCAACATTCCAATTGATATTCCCTTTGAACTTGATGAAATTATTTCAGTGGTTAATATGTAATACCACTGGTGATTGTTTTATTTAGTTTTTCATTTGTGTTCACTTGGATACATTGAATGTGATTGTGATTATTGATATACGAAAAGTTATTTAGAGGGTGCACCCAGGCAATATATTGCTTATTGTATTTTTTTTCTGTCATTCTGTTTTGTCATTTTGTGATTGAGGTAAAAGGAAAATACTAAAGAGAAAAAATCACTAAATACTCAAAGTAAAGTTACCTTTTATGGTTCAACCTACCTTCAGTCTCCGCCTGTTTCTCAGCATCACCACCACCTCCTTTTACGTATCAAGCAGTCTTCTGATTTTATTTTTCTGGTCCATTAGTAAGTGAGTTAATACCCGCTACATCAGGAATCAGATACTTGTTATAAAATAAAAAATTCAATTCCTTTTATCGATTCCTTTGTGAGCATTTCAATATGACTTTAAAGTAAACAATTCAAGTTATAATAACACTAATCAAACAACAAAAAATAAAGAGAAAATTCTATCTTTTTTTCACTTATTTTACATTTGATTGCAGTTTCTGAACCTGAATACCTGAAAATCTTAAAATCACTATTTCAGTCGTATCTTTGTTCAGTTGTGTTTATTTGTTGCGGTTGCTATTTTTTTATTTGTTCTTTTTTAATTACTGAGTGTTTACTTGTCTTTAATAATGCTTGAAATTTACATTAGTTAGTTGTTTTTCTATGGTATTTTTAAACCATAGAAAATTTTGTTTTATTTATTATCTATGGTGTTTTTTAGCCGGTTGCTTTTTGTTCATGATATTCAGCTAAAATTAATTGTTTTGCAAGAAGACTAAATGTAAAAGATATCTAATTATTATAATTTTTTTACCTTATAGGAATCGAAATTAGGAATCGCTAAGCAGAATCGGAATCGTTCAAACGTTACCCAAGCCTGAATATATTTAAATCTGGACAAAATGCCACAATTAACAGTAAACACATCTTCAAAGTGCATGGCAACAATAATGCTTATGGAGTGTTGGAACAACTTATAAATATTACTTTCAATGTTGTGAAGGAAAAACTGTTAATGAACCCTCAACCAGTTTCCTGGCTGAATTAAACTAGACAGTACATGCGCCCTCTTCCACTCCTGAAGCTCTGCACACACGGACAGAGCTCTGAACACGGGTATAAATGGCTCAACACAGGCTGTGTGAAGACTATCGGGTGATCGGGCCGAATGCATTCTGCACATGCCAGCCATGAGACCACAGAAGACAAGCTTGTAAACCATGCAAGATCTGGTATTTTAGCAGCGACCTGTTGTTCTTGTGGTGTGAACCCTGGGAGGAGCGATGCTATATTACAATGGCCATTGTCATCCGAGCCCGTCTCCAGTGACCTTCACATCTAACAGCAGCTGCTGGAGCTCACCAAATACTGCACACACGGGCCAGCTAAAACAGCACGAAGACTGAACTTGGGAGCAATTACACTCCCTAAAGACACACACAAACACTGCACATACACATGGCCAGCTAAAACAGCACGAGGACTGAACGGGACGGGAGCAATTACACTCCCTAAAGACAGACACACACACACACATACACACACACACACAAACATTGCACACACACGGGCCTGCTAAAACAGCACGAGGACTGAACTCGGGAGCAATTACACTCCCTAAAGACACACACACACACACACACACATTCTTTTCTGCTCCGGTTTAATCTGGCTAAAGCAGACTTTATCACTCGAACATCCAGTAAACGGGGATCAGTATGTAGATCATTATCAAATAGTTATTAAAACAGCATGAGTTAAAGCTTCTTATTCTTCAAACTAATGATTTTCAAGCTTGATATCATTTCTTATGATCTTATCTCACACATTTA
Organism: Semotilus atromaculatus; assembly: GCA_031834385.1. Lineage (NCBI taxonomy): Eukaryota > Metazoa > Chordata > Actinopteri > Cypriniformes > Leuciscidae > Semotilus > Semotilus atromaculatus. The sequence goes on along the minus strand of JAULUF010000044.1, from coordinate 5,034,230 downwards.
GAGGGTTCAAATGTTTCCTCCTGTTTTAAATGAGCTTTATGTCTCTATAAACGAGTAGCAAAATACATAATATAGGGTGAATTAAGGGTCATTGGGACAGTTTTTGAATATCCGCCTTGTGCAAGGATTCTTGTCATAAATTGAAAACATCAGCCCAACACATTATACATTTCTGTAATACTGAAGATGTTACCTATCCATTTGAACAGGAAAAAAGTTTATATTATTATGAAAGGATGTTACATGTAAACTGAGCCAAAACCCATTTTTATGGTAATATTTGGGTGATTGGGACAGCATATTTTCATTAATTTAGGGTAGTGTAAGCATATGTACTGTATTGCACAACTTAGTTCATACTTTGATATCATATGCAATTTAGCTTTTCCATCATTATTTTGAGTCATGTTAATTTCAGTTTAACTTTATTTCTCAATGTGTATAAATCCACACACAATACAGTACAACAAGTCAAGTCATCTTCATTTATATAGTGCTTTTAACAATGTAGATTGTTTCAAAGCAGCTTTACCGAGATAAACATAATTTAAGGTAACAGAGATAGTTTTGGCTTTATAGCGGTTCTTGAATAATGTTATTTCCAGCTAAAGTTAGTTTTAACTGATTCACTTCCGTCGATATTGTTTATTAGTTATTAAATTAGACGACGCCGTTCTCTCTAAACAGACTTTAAACTGAACCTGTGATAAACGGTGATGGCGTTCACATGCGCATTAAGAATTGATTCTATAGTTATGTGTGTTTGAATATATGTGCGCAGGTTTGTAATTCCCTACAAACCATGCCTAAACAAACTACTTGTCTTGCCTAGTAATTTTGATACAGAATTTTATTTTATTTTATCACTTCGGGGTAGGTACGCGAACCGAAATTTTCAAAATTTTCAAAATTTTCAGATAAACGCTTTATCTGTAGAGTGGGAAAGGGATCCTCTATATGGAGAGGCTAGTTGGCACTTCAGCACTGCATTGTCATCGGGACCAGGCGAAGCTCCTTCGTCAGATCTGGATACGGCCTGGATCCGGCAGGCTGCGGGGAAACCTCAGGATAAACAAAGACACTAATATTAGCGTAGATGCCATTCTTCTTATGATGTAACGAGTACATCAGGATTTAAGGGAAGTGTTCCCAGTTCCGGCTGACCTAATTTATGCAGCCTAACATTGAATTATAGAAGTCTATAATGTATTATGTGTATGCTAGGGCAAAGAGATGTGTCTTTAATCGAGCTTTCAAATGAAAGATTGGTATCAAAGAGCACACCCAGGTTCCTAACCGACGACGAAGACTTAACAGAGCAGCCATCAAGTGTTAGACAGTATTCTAGGTTATTACTTGTGGAAGTTTTTTGTCCAATAATTAGAATCTCTGGGTTTTTTTTTTTTTTTGAATTCAGTAGTTGGAAATTACAAGTCATCCAATTTTTTATATCAGCTTTGCATTCCGTTAATTTTGTGAATTGGTAAGTTTTGTTAGTTTTGAAGAAATATAGAGCTGAGTATCATCAGCATAACAGTGGAAGCTAATTCCATGTTTCCTAATGATATCTCCTAATGGTAGCATGTACAGAGTGAACAGCAGCGGTCCCAGTACTGAGCCTTGTGGTACGCCATACTGAACTTGTGATCGATAAGACATTTAATTTACTGCTACAAACTGTTAACGGTCAGAAAAGTACGATTTAAACCATGCTAGTGCAATTCCACTAATGCCAACATAGTTTTCTAGTCTATTTAAAAGAATGTTGTGGTCAATTGTGTCAAATGCAGCCCTAAGATCAAGTAACACTAATAGAGAGATACAACCACGATCGGATGATAAAAGCAAATCATTTGTGACTCTAACGAGAGCTGTCTCGGTACTATGGTACGGTCTAAATCCGGACTGAAAATCCTCACAGATATCATTTCTTTCGAGAAAGGAACACAGTTGTGAGGATACTGCTTTTTCTAATATCTTTGACAGAAAAGGCAGATTCGAGATCGGCCTATAATTGACTAATTTTGTATGATCAAGTTGCATTTTTTTAACAAGCGCTTTAATAACAGCCAGCTTAAAGGTTTTTGTTACGTATCCTAGAGACAGAGATCAATTATTGATATTAAGAAGAGGATCTGTGACATCTGGAAGCATCTCCTTCAATAGCTTAGTCGGTATAGTGTCTAACATACAAGTTGTCGATTTAGATGAATTAAGGAGTTTGCAAAATTCTTCCTCTCCTATAGCAACAAATGAATCAAATTTTTCCTCAGGGAGCCTACAATGCACTCCCGGATGCGATATTGTAGTAGACGGTTGCATAGTTATAATTTTGTCCCTGATATTATCAGTCTTATAAGTGAAGAAGTTCATAAAGTCATTACTGCTGTGTTGCTTGGACACTTCTGGGCTTGAAGCTTTCTTTTTCGTTAGTTTAGCCACTGTTTCAAATAAATACCTAGGATTATGTTTATTTTATTCTAATAGGTTTGAAAAATAAGCAGATCTAGCCGCTTTTAAAGCCTCTATGTAAGCAATCAAGCTCTCTTTCCATGAAATCCGAAATACCTCTAGTTTTGTTTTCTTCCATTTGCACTCCATTTTTCTGGCTGCTCTCTTAAGGGCCTGAGTGTGCTCGTTGTACCACGGCGTTGGACTATTTTCTTTAATCTTCTTTAAGCGCAACGGAGCAACTGTGTCTAAAGTGCTGGAAAAGAGAGAGTTAAAAGTTTCTGTTGCAATATCGAGCTCTTCAATCTTTAGTGATTCTAAAGTTTTTATATTTGTTTTTAAACTCCCTCACATGTTCTGTGGATGAATACTGTCAAGCAATAACTATAGCACCAGATATTTGTTTTATTCAGCCATGAAATATATATCTTTTTGCCTCTACATTTTTTAAAATAAATATTAGAAATATTTCGTTCATGCAACATATGTAACAAGGACACTGTAAAATAAAGTGTTACTGATCATTTTATCTCGAACCGGCAACCATTTCAGCGATTTTAAAAACTAATAATTTTAATTGACTAAAATGTCTAGGCTGACTTGACTCTGAACAACAGACAGTAAAATCATGTCTCTCACTGTGGCTCGTCTTTGTTTTAAAGTGTGAAGATGGCCAAAATCCATGCTATTCTCTGTATGCTATGAACTCTAGTCTCTATGGCCCTGTACAGATGGACGGTCTATTGTGAGAGAACAATGTGTCTCAAATAGAAGCATTAGCACTTGTCCTTTTACGGCCTTCCTCTATGTGTTTGGCACCATCCCAGGACAGAAGGGGGGCGGCCTCACCTGTTGGTGGAGGATAAAGCTGGTCCCGATCCCCAGTCCTGTACCCAGAGTGTGTCCCAGCCTGTGCTGTCTCTGTGTGGCTCCTGAACATCAGCATGGCCCCCAAGAAGAAGGAAGAGCCCAAGCCAGCAGCGGCCCCCAAGCCCCCGGAGCCCGAGCCGCCCAAGGTGCCGGAGTTCAACCCCGCAGAAGTCCAGGTACCAACCACACATCTCTAGCCCTGCTGATCACACACATCTCTAGCCCTGCTGATCACACACATCTCTAGCTCTGCTGATCACACACATCTCTAGCCCTTCGGATCACACACATCTCTAGCCCTGCAGATCACACACATCTCTAGCCCTGCAGATCACACACATCTCTAGCCCTGCGGATCACACACATCTCTAGCCCTGCGGATCACACACATCTCTAGCCCTGCGGATCACACACATCTCTGCAAACCTTCAGCAATGACACATTCTGACAGTTTATTGAGCGGGTTTGCATTTTCATTCCTATCGAACTGAATACGGTGTCTAGTTTGGTTTGCACTGAGGGTTCGTTTACACGACAGTGATATGCTTAAAACGCAGACGTTTTTCCTTTGAGTTTTCCGTGTACAGACGACACCATTATCAAAACGATCCCCATTCACTGGGAAACTTCTCAGTTTGAAGCATGTCGTTGTCGTGTAGTTGTACCCTTACTCATTCTAGATTAGGGAGGACAAATGTTGCCTTCTCACAAAGACACCTGCCGGTATGTTCATGGTCCATGCACTATTTGAAGAACAGTGGGCAGAGCGTCCAAAAGCACAACCTGCTGTAGAGTAATGGATGCATGCCTTTGGCTAAGCGTCTATAAATGATACATCCAGCTGTATTTGGCCGTGTGTTGTGTACATGTTTGTTTAATCTGCAGAGCTCAGAATTGACTTGAGAAGCCATTTGCACTGCAATTTTAGTGTTTGTCTTGTTATATCAGAGAAGCTCTTTCCCACACACAAATGTTTTAGCAACTCGCATTAGTTACACATATTTAAGCATATAAATACAACGTTCTCAAACATATCATCTGTAAAACCCAATGGCATATCGCTTTCTGTGAAGGTCAAGTGATATTTCGTTTTTGCCAGTGAAAGGATGGAAATTTTGACAAGAGTTTCCGACAACAAAAGAGATTTTGGTGGTCAACATCGCCATTCTACACCACATTTCCATAGTCTGAAATGTTGAGGTTGCGAAGCCATAATTTATGCTCCAAACCATTGAGGTTTGGGCCACACAATGTGATTTTGATTACGCTGGCCAGACTGGACCACCCAAACTCTTCAGCATTGTGGATTCTCAAGCAGTTTCACATCCATATACAGCTTTAGTTAAGGACATGAAGCAAACATGTACATCGAATATAATACATTTCCAATGAGCTCTGATTCCTGAGAATAATCATTTACAGGATAATTCCCTGCATCCAGTGGCATTGTTTCCGTGTTTGGTTATGCCTCAGTTGGCTTTAACGTATCAGACAAATCAGATACAATGGCTTTTAATGGCAGAGAAGCATTGAGTTTCAAGATTTAAATCTTTTCAATTATGTCTGGCAGGACCAAATACAAACTGACGCCTTTGACTCTGTAGTTGCAGTGTTAGGGCGTAATATCCTAACGGTTTCCTCACTAGAGCTCATCTTTTGGCATGTTTCCATTTCCTGAGGCCGTAAAGAGCATGTTGTCAGTGACATGTGTCCGCGGTCTTCAATCACAGCTAACCCTGACTTCTGAGCGTGTGACAACAGTGGTGTCGGGTGAACGGCTCCTTCTGGCCCGAGGCTCATAAATGCTTTTGGACAATGAGTCACAGGACAAATGGGATTGAGCTTGAGTTTCAGGAGACATCTGACAGCCGTGCCCTGAAGGACAAATACCAGCATTAATAATCACATCTCCAACATCTAACCCCCGAGTGCCTTCAATGTTAGTGATCAAACTGCAGACGTTTGAATGATTGAATGATTGTTTGTTATTTGATTTTTTTATTTTTTTCTTGGCAGCTTGAATTCACTGCTGAGCAGATTGAGGGTAAGTCAGATGTGTGTATGCATTATGTTTGCACAAGTAACAATGTTACATTTATTAAATGTATCTTGTTTATGCATGTTGCTGATGCTGATGCTGATTCAGAATATCGACACAAGGAAAACATTTTTTTTATATATATATATTCTCTCAACTCTTACAATTCTCTTTTGAGTAAATGTTTTTCTTTTAAAGGATGTTTAAATATTTTAAATGGGTGAAAAAGACTAAATATTGAATAATGAAATTATGTTTTTACATAATCAGAATAATTGCTGTAACGATCACTGCAAACAGCCAGAGAGCTATAGAGCTCTATAAAAAAGTTTAAGAAAATGTACTGAACATTTATACAAAATATATATTTTACAAAATAATTTGGCCTGTAAAATTGCTTGAAAATTAAAGCTGTATGTATAACCAAGTTGTGTTCAAAAGTTGATGTTAATATCCTAAAAATTGAGCCACTAGAATTTCTAAAGTACTGTTTCATGATAAAGCAATGAGCAATTTCAACAGTTTTCACAGGATTGTGTGTTTAAGCTTTCAAATGAGACCTAATTTATGACAATATGTGATATGGAAAAAACACGGCAGGCTTCCCGTGTCCCGAAACTGATCATGTCCCTCTGTGTTTTCAGACTTCAAGGATGCATTCCAGCTGTTTGACAGGACACCAACCAATGAGATGAAGATCACCTTCGCCCAGTGTGGAGACCTGATCCGGGCCCTGGGCCAGAACCCCACCAACGCTGAGGTCATGCACGTCTTAGGCAAACCCAAAGCTGAAGGTGAGACGCTGAACACAACACAGGAGAACACACACTCACACTCACTGATTATAATCACACCTGGCGGTTCTGTTGTCAGATATGCAGGTGAAGATGCTGGATTTCGACCAGTTCCTGCCCATGCATCAGCACATCTGCAAGGCCAAGGACCGCGGCACCTTTGAGGACTTCGTTGAGGGCCTGAGAGTGTTCGACAAAGAGGGAAACGGGACAGTGATGGGCGCTGAACTCAGACACGTCCTCGCCACTCTGGGTGAGCTTCATTAGAACAGCTATAAACCACACTAACTGTCTTCTGTATTAGCTAATGCCTCTAACAGAAAGTAGAACAGGGAATGTTCTGGAATTTAAGTCATTTCAATGAACGGTAAGTAATTTCAGTGTTATGGACTGACATTCTGCAATAGAATGTTATTATTTATAGGCTACATCATTCATAGAGAGTTTTAGATTTTTAAGAATCAGAAGAACTTGTTTTTCGGAACGTTCAGAGAACATTCAAAAGTAACGTTCCAATAATGTTTGAAGAATGATGAAATGGAATGTTCACGTAACGTTCACATAACCAAGAGAAACGTTTTTAAAACATTTTTTAAGAGAGAATGTTCAGAGAACATTCAGAAATAACGTTTTTTTAACTTAACAGTTTTGTGAGATGGGTTTTTAGCCTTTTCACTTTTATTCAACAAAATATTTTCTTGTCTTATTTATTTGTCATTAAAATAATTAATTTGTCAAAGCAAACTGTGCAAGATATTAAGAGTTGTTTTCAGAGATTTTTATTCAATCAAATGGCAATGACAAAACACTTGTGTTGTGTGTGTGTGTGTGTGTGTGTCCAGGGGAGAAGATGAAGGAAGATGAGGTGGAGCAGCTCATGGCTGGACAGGAGGATGCCAACGGCTGTATAAACTACGAAGGTGACTTTCTACACACTTTTACAACTCTTTCATTCATTTCATCTCATGCATGTTACTTTATAGATCAACATCTGTTATCAATACACCGATAACATCACAGTTTATGTCTATGAATGTAGTAAAAGTGATAATGAGAACAAAAAAAACTATATTCTTATATAGCTTGTTCTCCTGGCCTCTAGATGGCAGTGTTGACTCATCTACTACAATATTTCCTATGAAACTCAAGGATGAGTCTAAATTGTTCTCCCATTAAATGCAAACTATGCTCACGTGACTAAAGCACATAAATAGAAATAACAACAGTGGGTTGAGAATAGTCTAAACATGCATTAACACAGGATATTGATTTAGATCTTGTCTTTTTCCCCACAGCTTTTGTAAAGCATATCATGGCTGGCTGAACAGGTATGAGAAATCACCCGCTTTAACTCTATCTCGAACACTTTTCTGTTAAGTTTTGTGTGTTTAATTCACCCTGTAAAGCCCGTCCCATCTGCATGTGCAGTCAGTATTAATGTTGATTGTAGATTTTTCACTATTTTTCAGATGATCAACTTCAATCGAGGATCCAGAATAATGCCAATGTTATTTCGTCGTTGTTCTTTTGTAAATGAAAGCCCATGTATGTGTTTTCCTCCGTGGATCTACTGTCTGTCTCTTTTTGTACGGCTCCTCCGTCTGTTATTATGGCAAAAGACATCACACCTGTTATTTTTGTGAATACAAACACGTTTAATAAATGTCATGCTTGGTTTAAACAGCCTCCTCTCTCTCTCTCTCTGAATACTTTTCATTTCACTATTCCTGGAAATCCTAATCTCTTGTATTGAATGTCTGTGCTGTGGAAGTAATGAAATGGGTTGCTTTGATATTATTTTATTCGTTTTTCTCAATATTTGGCTCAATTCTTGAATGAGACTTTAGAGAGAAATATCACTCTCAAAACAACAAGTTCAGATCTCTGAACAATTAGATTATTGTTCACATCAGATTTGAATTTATTATTTAAGCAAATTGAAAGTGTTTTGGCACGTGTGTATAAAAGAGTAAGTACAATTGTCTACAATTTGCTCAATAACACATGGCTCAACCTGCACATGGCTTGATGATCAAAACTGATGATTCTCAGTGAAATTGTCAAACTCAGTGAAATATTATTTCAACGTGTGAAACATCACAGGCAAAATTATCCAATCAGTGATCAAAATATGTCAGACATGCATGTATATTCCATAAATATCTGACATGCAATATTTGTAATGTCTGCAATGATTCACAATCAACCAATCAAGTTAGGAGTCATATGGAGTTCGCCAAAATCTCTTGTGTTTTATAACATGGAGGAACATCACAACCCTAAACAGCAACAGTTGTAATGTATAAATACTGACATGTTGAAATGTGTCGCATGTAAACTCAACATGCAGTTGCTTGTCGTGGAAGAGCAATAGAAGAATGTGTGGTGATGTTGGGAAGACATAACAGAGTGCGTAAAGATGAACAAGCAACATTTCTACAAAAATGAATACACTGTATAAATACAAATGTCCATGCTCTTTTTGTGTACTATACTTAATTGGCTTTTCCCAGTGATTTTTTACCTACTGCTGAATCTGTATCTAAAAAGCTCAAAGTGAGACACAAGATCATTCAGATACAGTGTAAAAGCAGTCCGTGTCAACTAAAGAGTAGAAAACGCATGACATTTGAAGATAACAAATATTTCCTTGGTGAAAAAGCATTTAAACATGTTGTCCAGTGTTGTCCATCTTTTATGCTAGTGGCACTGGTCTATTTACTGACACAATAACTAGGTTTTGAAGCACGAATTAAATGTTTTGGGCGAGTTGTGATGTTGCGCGCGCGCGAACTCGACAATCGACTACTGTGGACTTCGACCAAAAACAGGAAGAAAATACAGGTAGCCTATGTGAGCTGGCTGAATTAACATTTTTATTCATATCTTTCACATCTACTGCAGTCAGATTGACCGTGTTCACTCTTAATAACATCACTCACATGGCTGTGCACTTGTAATGACATATCAAGGATGTTAAGAGGCTAAAAGCAGGTTTAAAACTTGCCCCATTGAAGTCAACAGGGAGCAAATTTTAAAAAGACGATAACGCAGTGTAGGCAACACCGATTTTTGTCGTTGTTCTCTGTATTGACATCACTCCAAATGTACAAAAAAAACAAAATGTACAAAAATGTATTTCTCCTTTAAGTGCGCTTCAGGACACATCGGTTTCCAGCGAACGCACGCTGCTCTGTCTGCCACGCTCGCGTCCGCACATCGAGAATCACTTCGACCAAAGCCTGCCGGAGAGCCGCTTCAGGGGATCGAGAACGAATCTCGAATAATACCCGAAATCAGACTCGAGAGGCTGGTTCCCTTAGTAGAATATTTCAAAGCATGGCAAGACCTGACAAATATTTCTCCTTGGGTCCTGCGTACAATAGAGAAGGGTTACAGACTGCAGTTCGTTCCGCACACCGAAATATGGTTGATAATATCAACGGGTTGGTGTGGACTGCAGTCAACCCAGTGAAGGGTCGGGTATTGGGAATGGAAGTTAACTCCCTGCTGGTAAAGGAGGCCATAGAACGTGTTCCTCCGCCGGACAGGGAGTCTGTGTTCTACAGCCGCTACTTCATAGATCCCAAGAGGGATGGGGGGTCGCGCCAATTTTAGATCCAAGGCATTTGAATCAGTCTCTGAGGAGATTCAGGTTCAAGATGCTCACTATTCCCATCATCGTGAATCAGATCAAATCTGAGGATTGGTTTGTCATGATAGATCTAAAGGACGCACACTTCCACATATCCATCCTTCCATCTCACAGAAAGATCCTGAGGTTCGCTTTCGGGGGCACGGATCGAGTCCATTCTGGCCACTGTGACCAGTATAAAGCAAGGACAAGCCATCACTGTCAAACATTTTCAGAGAGTGTTAGGGCTCATGGTAGCGTCCAACGTCCTTCCATTCGGCCTGCTGCACATGAGGGTTTTCCCAGAGGGGGAACCCGTTCTGCATGATCAGGGTTACGCGCAGATGTCTTTGTTCCCCATCTATGTGGAAAAAAGTTTCTGGTTTCTGTCCCAATTGTGGTTGGATGCCATGGATGTGGCCGAGGCTACGCCTGTATGCTTTTCCCCCGATAGCTCTGCTCCCGGGAGTTCTGGAGAGGGTCCGTCGAGACAGGATCAGCCTACTTCTAGTTGCCCCGTTCTGGCCGTGGGGCTCGGAGGATGAGACCTGCGCTCGTACCACAGTTCCCACATGGGACCTGGCAGTGGTTCTCGAAGGGCTGGTCGAGGCCCCCGTCGAACATCTGGAGTCGGCTGAGGCCAAGAACCTTCCCTCAAGGTAGCTTTTTTATTAGCCATTACTTCTCTGAGGAGAGTAGGAGACCTTCAGACTCTCTCTATATCTCATGGGTTCCTGGAGTTTGCTCCAGGCGACATTAAGGCTTTCTTGCATCCCAGGCCATGCTATGTGCCTAAAGTGCCATCTAATGTGATGTTCTCACGTCATGTCTCAGAGGAGATCACATCAATCATTGAATCAGCACTGTTTCTGTGAAGCAGAAGCGAGTGAATGACGGTGTTTCATTATCCCTGCTGTTCAACAGAGCTGATCACGTCTCATACACCTCACACTGATCTCATGAAGAAAAGAAGAAAAATACATTATTGACATATGCTAAAGATAGATGGATATAGAGGGAGAGGGAGAGAGAGAGAGAGAGAGAGAGAGAGACTTTTGACTTTTAAAACACTTATTTAACTCATAAAGAACATTTTATAATTTATAACAACTACAATAATTGAATAATATTATCACAATAATAAATTGTTTATGAATGATTTATTTTAAACATTGACATATTATTATTCATTTTTTAAAATTCATATTCTATTTTAACTCTAAACTTTGCCAAAGCTTTAAACAGTTCAACCATATTGACCCATCTTCCTTCATTTTCAACTACTGTTCAAATAGTCATCTTTGGTTGACCTATTCAAAAAAATTAATACAACATTCAATTTGACACTGGGTGTTTATGCACAAATATAAACATTGCTTTCAGAAAACAATGAGCAAACCCATGAGTGCAGGGGCGTCAGTTTGTGTTGAAAAGTGGTGGGGACAAAAGATGGACGGGAAAAATATTCAATAACGGCGCATCAAAAATGGGCATAGCGTAGGCCAGTCAACAACACGAAAATACTCAGCATAAAACCCTCAACAATGTCGACTGCACATGTAACAGTCCCTGCAACACCAGCTCAACCGAACAGTGCCAAAGCACCTGTAGAAAACAGCAGCGCGTTCACTCAATGATTACAATGAAATTCATTAGCCTACATATGTCAAAGAAAACACACCATAATCATACAACGCAACATATCTGCATCAAATAACACCAGATAAAATTAAAATAATGTGGGATTTGCAACCCTCATAGAATGCAGTGCAGTTAGAGAACCAAATCCACAAAATAAATACTGTCATTATGTATGCCACAAAAAAACCCACACTAAAATCCAAACTATTTTAAAAAGACGGCACGCAGGCCCTCTCTCTCTCTCGCATGTACGCACGCGCACACACACACACCAATTTCTTTTTATTGATCTGTAAATTACTTAATCGGCTACAATTAACTAAATCAATCACAGTACAAATATGCTATATAAAAACTCCCCTACCTGTACTGTTGATCAACATCTTCTCTTAAAATTGAAAAATGTTAAAACTTCAAGAAGAACTAACGATGTTAGCCGGCTAATACATGGATGAATGAAACCTCCTCCCCAACACTTCGATGTTTCAACGTAGCGCATGTCCATCCATTCCTGCTCAGGCCAGAGCGCAAATCCACGAAGCTGGAAAGGAGCGGTAGTCCCATGGACTTTCTAACTAACGTTAGCTAAGTTCCCGCTTGAGGGCCGAGAACCGGCTTCTGTTGTTTACAGACCACGCAGCCTCTAGCTAAACGTAGAGTTCAATATAACTGACATTGGTCAGTAGCCAATCGTTCGGGGCGTGGTTTTGCGCAAAAGTGTTTTTTTTATTTTGTGCAAATAAACCTTCAACAAGCGAACCTTCAACATCTTGGTTCGCTTGATTTTTCAGAACATTTTAACCAAATGCTTTCAAAAAGTGGTGGGGACAAAATCAGCCATTTCAAAAAGTGGTGGGGACATGTCCCCAGCGTCCCAGTGTAAATGACGCCTATGCATAAGTGTGACAATTAATAACAGAACATTTGACCGTTTTTTCAATTGTTAAGAAGCGTTTGCCAATTCTTAAAATACTTTTTCTAAACTCTTAACACAGCAACACACCAACATCACACAATTAGACAAAATTTTAAATTTTGTGGCCAAAACCAAATTTTCTTAAATAAATACAAACTCTACATTTCAAAATGCAAAAAAAAAAAAAAAAACGTTTTCAATATACACTAACTCTATCAAAACACTGCAAACCCCTTTCAAAATCGAATCATTCGGTCAAAACTCTAGCACTTGTTTTCTATCCAACATGAACACATCATAGCCATCATAGTCAATCATAGCACTATGACTGTCAAAATGCTAACAGTTGGTGGCATTACAAAAACTGCATTACTTGTCATGTTTCAGTTCTATCTGTATAGAACATAAATTGTTTATTATTCATTCAGCTGTGTGTGTGTGTGTGTGTGTGGGTTAATTCATGGTGCATTAGATAGTATGTATACAACATAATATCTAAATGTGAAGGAGTCATCAATACTTTATAGAATGTACAACTCGTCCCCTTGGAATTATAAGGTTGTATCTGCGTTCTGAGCAGTTTTGAGATATTGAGCTTCAAAGTTTTTGCATTACATATAGGAAAATGTATATGGGGAACAAGTTTCTTTCAAACATGAAAATAACAGGGACCCTAAATGTATTCTAAATATACAATATCAAAATCCTCTCAAATTTGTAAATGGGGATTTTTGGAATGGGTCAAATGCAGAAAGACCCTTCAAATTCTAAAAAAAAACACTTTTCGTTTAGAATTATAAGGTTTTATCTGCCAAAACATTATTTGAACATTCAATATAAAATGAATGTTGTAACAATGTCTCAACATGTGTTAGAAAGTAAAATTGTATCCTTTCTATGACATTTATTTCATATTTTTTAGCACTTCCATGTATTTAGGACATTTCAAATTAAGCAAGGTAGGTCTAAATATTTAGAATCTTAATTTTCGTTACCAATTTGCTGGGTAATTAAACACATTATTGCAGAAATTGATATTTTAATCTTTCTTTTGTTTAGACAGAAAGCAGCTACTGTAATACTTCTGAGCAGGACTTTATTCCACCTAAAGTGGGCTTTCTCTCTAGACATCAGTATGGCTGAAATAACATGCTAACGTTTATTGTTGTAATTAAGACCCCATCAATTAAATTGTTAACTATTTGACCTTTAAGCCTTAATATTGTAAAAAATTAAGACATTTTAAGACTTTAAAAACTACAAGAAAACCGACATGCTTCAGCAAATTAATTCATAAAGTTTAATAATCATTGAAAAATGATTCACTGACACAAAAAATGTCAGACTAATTTTAATCACACACACTCTCTCTCACTCACTCACTCACACACACTCTCACACACTTTCACACACACACACACACACACACACACACACACACGCACACACACGCACACACACACACACACACACTCACACACACACACACACACACACACACACACGTGCATGTTAAATGGTTTTCTAAAATATTCAATTTACTCACTGCATATTTGTATAATTCAGATAATTATAACTATAATAATAATAATAGTTATTAATAATAACCTCATTAATAATTAATAATAATAACCAATAGACTATAAAGAAAATGGCAAAATATAAAGTTAAGCCACTTCATAACACTACACAATTTAGTGAATATCTAATTTACTGTAAATGTATAGCATTATGCCTTTTTATGGGGTTTCTTCCTGTCTTCAAGGAAAAAGCCGGCGACATGACATATAAAGTTGATTCTGATTGGTCCTCTTCTGTGCATTCGAAGTGCTGATTGGCTCACGCAGATAGAACCTTCTAGAGCCAAGTTAGAGTTCGACTTTGTAGATAGAACCTTTTTGTTTTTTCAATAAAAAGTCCCACAATGTACACAACTTTAAAAAAACACATCACATAATGTTAATAAGTTGTCACAGAATAAGAATATGTGAATAACTCAATTTTGACAAAAATGTCAGATAGAACCTTATAATTCCAAGGGGACGAACTGAAAAAACCCCTGTAAGTGACAGAATAGCTGCAGTAAAGGCTTTTTTTTTAGCAATTGCTGTCAGTGATCAACAAAACAAAACAAAAAAGACAAACATGGCATTTGGTTTAAAGTGTGCAAAAATAAAACAAAATGACAGAAAAAAATTGCACAGAAAAATAAAGTCCTGTTCTAATCTATATTAGATAAATAAATAAATAAAGCCACATGTTCTCGTCTACATCACATCGTATGTTGTCTCTCACTATTCGGATAGAAACGCTTGGCATGCCTTCCACCCCTGACAGAGATGTCTCTGCAGCCATCATCCATGGCATCCAGGAGGGACATTTGGTCATGTGGCCGATGATCATATAATTTCCACCTCCAAGCAGAAAAAATTCCTCAATGGGGTTGAGGAAAGGAGAGTACGGAGGAAGAAAAAGGGAAATCACTCTTGGATGTGCTGCAAACCAGTTAGTGATTGGATGTGAATGGTGGTCCCATGTCATCACAAATGCCCTCATGTTTCCTCCCACCTGTTCTACTTCTGGCACCAGTTGTTGGTGGAAGTCATCTAAAAAAAAAGAAGCCTTTCTTGGCCTTCACCAAAGAGTATAGAAGCACAAGAGGCGAAACTCCGATGCTTTTCTGGTAACAGCCACTAGGTGGCGCTTCGGTAGCGCGGCCGCCATTTTGGGGTGATGATTCCAACAGATAACAGCAGTTTTCTTTAGTCTATAACGTTACGTTAGAAAATTTGATTCCTTATAGGAACTGCATGTCCTAGACATCGAAACTATAATAATGATTTATATGGATATGCCACAAAGTGAAAATGAGCTTATTACATTTATTTGCTAAATTCATTTATTTCATTGTTATTTGTTTGTATGTAACGTTATGTGTACCTCCTGGGAAACGGTCTAACGTTATGAACTCGTAACACTTTATATTTACCTGTCACGCTTGACTAGTAATATAATTAATTAGATCCTTGAACTTTCCTGTCTCAAATTATGTGGGGAAAAACTTGGTTAAAGTAGCAACTTATTTTAACTGCTTTAACGTTAACAGTTGTGTGATAAAATAATCACCTAATTATTTCAACCTAAAAATTGCCTCTGCACTTGGCTAAATATATGTAGCAGCTAACGTTAGTAGTCATCTTTATTCCTACAATGTCTATTTGAATGATAAAAGATGAGTAAACAAAAATAAAGCTTGAGACAAAAGCTTACCTTTTCCCTCTTGTTTTTGAACGAACGTAGGCCTATCCTGTATTTTCTTGTTCCTCTCAGCAGTGATTGTTCATTTAGTATTGAAATTGTCATGTACCCTAAAAGTTAAATTAATAAATACATTCATATAATACTGTCTTTTACAGGTGTGCCAGGTGGGTGCAGAATCTCAGGAATGCATCTTTGTTGGGGATAAGCTCTCAGCGGCTTAATCTCAACTACAGGGTGTGCAGTGCACATTTTCACGCTACCCAGTTCAAGAGACCATCTAATGTGTATGTATACTGAAAAAACATCACAATAAAATTTAAATATGAAATTGAATTCATAAAGATGCTTAATATTTGGGGACATCTATCCTTCTCATATCCTTGTAGCCATGCGGGTTTGAAATGGGATGCAGTGCCCACAATGATTGATGCCCCTAACCCACCACCCCAATTGGACTTGGAGTTAAGGAGAAAGCCACCAAAGCTACGTCAGGAGTTACCACCAAAGAAACGTAAGATAATTATAGGTAAATATAGGTATAAATACAGGGATACTTTGAGATGCCAGTAAAATTGTATCCATTTTAGAGTGAAAGCTCAGTTGCTCCAGATTTGTCTATCATATTATCCATTTTAGAGTGGTAGTCTTATTGTCTTAAAGGGATAGTTCACCCAAAAATGAAAATTAAGTCATTAATTACTAGGGGTGTAACAATACATGGATATGGATCGATGCATCGATCAAAAGTCTAACGATACGATGCATCGATGCCACACATAAAATATCGATTATACGTTACCTTTATTTTAACACTTTCCACATCCTCACATAACTTTTCTCAGCTGAAATAGACGCCTGACAAGATTGACTGAACCCTTTGTCATAAAAGCCGGTATTTTCCACTGTCAAGGAATCGCGAGTTCATCTTTTACAGCAGAAACGACAAGCACCCTTGTTTGTGAATTCAACCCGAAAAGTTCTGTGTTAGCGAATCAGTGCGCAGTATTCAGGTCAGGTGACAAGCCTGCTAGTCACTTTGAAAAGACGCGCTAGCTGAGAGGAGTTTCGTCAAAGCTGATTAAAAGTGATCGAGGATGGATTTCAACGAACTTGATGAACCCGTGATATCTTCTTCATGGCGTAAAAGGAAAATAAGATCTGAAACTTTTTCACGGAATCTGGCTAAAACAGCAGGTTAGTGGTGAGGGAAAAGCTCTCTGTATCGCGTGTAAGTTACGTTATTCACAACAACAAAGTTTGACAGGCGTCTAACTAGATGTCAGCTGAGGAGATTAACGTTACAAAGATTAAGTGTTTTATTAACCCTCTGGAGTCGAGAAACGCGCCGGCGCGTTTTGCGCGATTTTTTTCACATAGCAGCAAAATAGACTTAAAATACTCCGTCACCTTTGGTCATACACACTTAAGAAATATGAAAAAATAAACTATTAAATGTCTACTTTTTTATGGGTCCACTTACAATCGAAATAAAACATTGTGCTTTTGTAAAATAAAGAAAATAAACAGGGTGTGCTATCTGCCTCTCCATCTCCGTGAACTTTTTTTCTAGAGCACGTCTCTAAACATAAACAAAACTCCGCAAATACTAGTCACACAGGCATGATCAATATATCTTTATAATCATTTAAGTGTGTACTTTTAAATGATCTAATCCAAAACTAAAACAAATATTCTGTGTTTATGTAATCTATATAAAAAGAGAGAGATGCCAGGCGTTCTCATTTCAGCTAATTATCTTTTAATGTGACCACGCCCACAGAGAGCGCGCGCTATAGAAACGCAAATGATCTGAAACTTGCCAACGCCCACACGAGCTCGATAAAACACCAAGTTCAGATTAATGTACCGGTAGTCTGTGTCGTTTTTCGAGGCTTTGAGGAATAATTCTGGATAATTTACCTCAGTGCTGGATTAATTTCACTTCGAGGAGCCATGGATCCAGCGAGGATCATAGTAAGTTTTTTATTCTTTGTTCTTATCGCGAATACTGTTTTAAAATGAATCGCGTGTCTTTCTCTGTGTGATGAATGAACGGAATTCGCACTGTTGTTGTTACAGACGAAATATGAAAGACAACATTTAGTTGACTAGTTTGGGATAGATTATAAAGATTTTTACTCTAAAATAGACATCAAATAAGCTTTAGTTAACCAGTTTCTGCTCATATGTTAAATATATAACGTTAGAATGTTTTGTCAAAAATAAGCTCATAATCTAAGATGTTATTATAGTGTTTGTTCCAATGTAGACTATATCAAACTAATGAATCCTTAACTTTGAAATATGAATGATAAAATCCAGGCTATAGGCCTACTTAAAAAAAAAAAAAAAAAGACAAGATAGATGTAAAAAAAAATCTTAATATTATTGTTTTTTATTAGTGACACATTTGAGGAGATTCCAAAACTTTCTGAAAATACAGTATGAGAATTAACTGCATACTAGAAATGTTTACCTTGGAAATTATACAATTTGAATGTATAAAACATTTGTGAAAAAATACCTTTTTTTCCTCTCTGAGAACTCTAACTTTCTAACTCTAACTAATTCTGTAGAATGGTCCATATAGCCTATTTGAACAGGATTTGTTTCCAGGTATGACTATGTACTAAAAATGTGCTTTTGACTTTCATTTATATTTGTATTTTATATATATACACTCACCGGCCACTTTATTAGGTACACCTGTCCAACTGCTCCTTAACACTTAATTTCTAAGCAGCCAATCACATGGCGGCAACTCAGTGCATTTAGGCATGTAGACATGGTCAAGACAATCTCCTGCAGTTCAAACCGAGCATCAGTATGGGGAAGAAAGGTGATTTGAGTGACTTTGAACGTGGCATGATTGTTGGTGCCAGAAGGGCTGGTCTGAGTATTTCAGAAACTGCTAATCTACTGGGATTTTCACGCACAACCATCTCTAGGGTTTACAGAGAATGGTCCGAAAAAGAAAAAACATCCAGTGAGCGGCAGTTCTGTGGGCGGAAATGCCTTGTTGATGCCAGAGGTCAGAGGAGAATGGCCAGACTGGTTCGAGCTGATAGAAGGGCAACAGTGACTCAAATAACCACCCGTTACAACCAAGGTGGGCAGAAGAGCATCTCTGAACGCACAGTACGTCGAACTTTGAGGCAGATGGGCTACAGCAGCAGAAGACCACACCGGGTGCCACTCCTTTCAGCTAAGAACAGGAAACTGAGGCTACAATTTGCACAAGCTCATCGAAATTGGACAATAGAAGATTGGAAAAACGTTGCCTGGTCTGATGAGTCTCGATTTCTGCTGCGACATTCGGATGGTAGGGTCAGAATTTGGCGTCTACAACATGAAAGCATGGATCCATCCTGCCTTGTATCAACGGTTCAGGCTGGTGGTGGTGGTGTCATGGTGTGGGGAATATTTTCTTGGCACTCTTTGGGCCCCTTGGTACCAATTGAGCATCGTTGCAACGCCACAGCCTACCTGAGTATTGTTGCTGACCATGTCCATCCCTTTATGACCACAATGTACCCAACTTCTGATGGCTACTTTCAGCAGGATAATGCGCCATGTCATAAAGCTGGAATCATCTCAGACTGGTTTCTTGAACATGACAATGAGTTCGCTGTACTCAAATGGCCTCCACAGTCACCAGATCTCAATCCAATAGAGCATCTTTGGGATGTGGTGGAACGGGAGATTCGCATCATGGATGTGCAGCCGACAAATCTGCGGCAACTGTGTGATGCCATCATGTCAATATGGACCAAACTCCCTGAGGAATGCTTCCAGCACCTTGTTGAATCTATGCCACGAAGAATTGAGGCAGTTCTGAAGGCAAAAGGGGGTCCAACCCGTTACTAGCATGGGGTACCTAATAAAGTGGCCGGTGAGTGTATATATATAATTTATTTATTTATTTTTGTCCTCGCATTCTTTCTTGTGTGACACACCTGAATGAAAGGCTCATTAGTATGCAGGCTCATTACTATGCAGGGTCTTTGTCTTCTCAGGTGTGAATCACAGCAAGTCACGCCCCTGCGCATATTGCCTTTGGAAGCAAAAACTGTTTTAAAAAATTTAAATCAATGTATTGTTTTATGTGAATGATTAGGCCGGGTGATTTTCAGATCATTTTGAAGCAAAAACACTAGGCAACTACATCCATTAGTCAAAAGTCTTGTGGACACATATTAAGTATGTGTTTTGTGGCCTTATTTCAGAAACTTAAATTTTTAGTTTTTTGAATAACCATGCATAAACATTATTCCCTCAAAAATACAAATATGTAAATAGATGTTGCTCGCATATTATGGTACCCCTATTTGTGCTAAATAGAGTGTAATTACACCTTTGCCATTAATATGTTTATAAGCAACTGAAAAAATCACAAATGTCAGGGCATGTCAAAACATCTCACAGACCTCAAAAACCCCTTAGACTCCAGAGGGTTAAGTATCATAGCAATTACTAGGCTTTGTTTAACTCTGAAACATGAAATGTGGAGTTATCTGCTTTTGCCACACACACACAATAAAAATATATATAAAAAAAATACTTAGTTTTTTTTTGTTATTATTACTTACCGGTTATCAAAACAATCTCTTCTGTTAGTTCATTTGCAAAAACAGATAACTCCGTTCTTGTTCATTTTCATATATCATGTTTTTTTTTTTACTTGTAACTTAACAAACAACTTGTAAATGTCCCAATTGGGAGAGGGTGTGCAAAGAGTTTAATTAAACTTTCATATATTTTTGGATGCATTTGTGAGTTAATAAACGTAACTGGTTGTGTAAACTTGGCACATAATATCTAAATATCGATAAATCGATTTATAACCCTGAATCGGATCGAATCGTAATCGTATCGCAGACTTTTTTGAGGTATCGGCAATAATCGTATCGCTGGCTGAGAGAATCGATATCGTATCGTATCGTGATGAACTGTCCGATTTACACCCCTATTAATTACTCACCTTCATGCTGTACCAACCCCGTAAGACCTTCGTTCATCTTCGGAACACAAATGAAGATATTTTTTATTAAATCTGAGAGGTGGATCACTCCTCCATAGGCTTCTAAGGGATTGAAACTTGACGGCCCAGAAAGTCATTGAAGAAAATGTTTAAATATTTCATGTGCCTACAGTGGCTAGATCTTAAGTTTATCTAGCTACGAGAATACTTTTTGAGTGCAAAAAAAAAAAAACTAAAATAGCGACTTTATTCAAGTATTTTCTTTGGGCCTGGAGATTTCACGTAGTCTAACTAGCGTCCCGAGATAACAGCAGAAAGACATATGGGAAATAATTAGCATAGCTGATGTTCATAATATTAATGCATTCGAACTGATTCAGAAGTAGTATAAAAGGTAAGCATTAAGTGAATGCTTGGTTAAAGAGATGCGTCTTTAATCTAGTTTTAAACTGGGACAGCGAGTCTGAGTCTCGAACAATATCAGGAAGGCTATTCCAGAGTTTAGGAGCTAAATGTGAGAACGCCCTCCCTCCTTTAGTGGACTTAGATATCCTAGGAATGACCAGAAGCCTCGAATTTAGTGATCTTAAAGAGCGCGATTAATGACTTAATTTTCATTTTTGGGTGAACTATCCCTTTAAGGGAAAGTAAAACCTTGTTGTTTTGCTGTAGTGTGATTTTAGTTAATAATTTTCCATATTTGTGTTTGTTTTACAGGCAAAAAAAATTATATTGTTTACCTGTCAAATGCAGGCTCATCCACTGCAGACAGTGTTCAACAACCCACTGATTCAGAGACAGATATTAACTTACTTGATGCTTCTGAAGCAGGGCCTTCGATGCCACTGACACCACTGTTTCCACCAATGGCATTGCCAACAGGCCTCGAAGCTGCTGCCAAGGAACATGCCCTGAAGATGAAAATTAGGAGTCTGAAGATACAGGTGTGCAAACTGAAGACGAAAGTGAGGGAAGTGAATCGGCTGAAGAAGACCTGGAAGGCTGGTGTTAACAAGGAGTCAGTGATGAAGCAGATGAAGAAGCTCTTACCAGCCAAAGCATATGCTTTTGTGAGTACACAGATACATATGTCTCAGCGGAAGGCTCATGGTTTTCGGTGGACCACTCAGGACAAAGCTTTCTTCTTGTCTCTGCTACATGCCAGTCCAAAGTGTTACAGGCTACTGTTTAAAGTGTTTTCTATGCCATCTGTCCGCACACTGCAGAAGCTTATGAAGTCTATTGATTTCAAACCTGGCTTTAACCACAACATTCTTGCCACAATGAAGAAGGCTATGGAGACCACAAAGCCCATGGATAAGGTTTAGGGATATGGATAAGCAGCTTTACAGAAAGGCAAGTCCACATAACAATTTAGAGTGATCTGTTATCAGAGGAAACTGACTAAGTTATGTATTTCAGAAATGTACATATACAAATCACAATTAGCTAAACATACTAATTTAAACAATGTAATAATTTAAGGCAGAAACAATGAGCTCATTGAAGTAATGAATATTTGTTTGTTGTGAAAATTGTAGCATTGGTGCATGTTGATTCAGATTCACATTAATATTTGTATGTATTTTGTATTTCCAGAACAGTGTTGCTGTGCTGGAGTCTGATGTCAACATCCCTGAGGGTGTCCTACCAAAACGTGCCCTGGACCTGCTGAGTGAGATGAGGACACCAGTTTCAGCAGCATCTGCCTTTGACCATGATGGAAATGTGCTGGTTTACATAGCTGGGTATTTGGCCAGTAAGGTTGTGGGGAAATACGCAGACAGCAAAGATGGTCCCTGTAATGAGTGTAACATCTTGACCACAGATACCCCTGCTGATTCACAGTATGCATTCCTCAAGGACAAACAATATGCTGACCTCAACTTAGGAGAGAAGGGCCTTAAAGTCCCTAGCATGGCACTGGTGGATTTAGTTATAGCTATGGAGTCTAACTTCCGAAAAAACATCAGCTCAGTTATCCACACAGTTGGGATGGGTAGGAAGCTATTTACTAGTAGTATGGTGATTGTGAGTGAGTGCAGGGGAGTAGTGTGTGAAACAGAGAAGTGCAAAAAGTCACTCATCTACATGGTTAGACTCTTTATACGGATCAGAATCCATCATATATTGCGCACCCAAAATCAGAGAATCTCCCAGCCAAATCAGAAGCGCAATAGAAAATTTCTTAAATTAAGCCATCAGTAAATTTTGTTCACTTGGTAGATCTACAGTAAATGCTTTATTGTCTTGTATATGTTTTTTATATATATCATTTGTGGAATCCAATCATTAAATACACATTTGAGGTAGTTTTTTCTTGCTTTATTGAGTATTTCCATTTTATGCAACTTTACACATTTACTACTATTATTAATTACCAACTCCACTAGGCCTGAAATATATTTTGTACGTTTTAATCCCCTGGAACATGCTACAAACATGATGATCTTATAGAACATGATGCATTGCTGTGTCCATTATCCTATAATTGCCACTTTTGGACAGTGGCTGTGTTTTTTTGTTTACATAGTCTTGCTTTAACAGTCATTAATATAAGAGAGTACTGCAAAAAAAAACATTTTACTGTAAAGCTATTCTATTGCTGTTATATATTTATTGTCCAACATTCCCAATTATCTGATATAGTATGTCCTTTACTTAATTTTATATGTTGGTATTAATTCAGTGTTTGTAATGTAACTAAAGGTTTTCTGGGAAAAAGTAGAAGGCTTGTCTAAGTCTGTGAAATAAACTGTTAAAGGGGATTTGATGACCACTAGTCTAGTGATTGTACGTTATTCTGTGTTGTCATCAATCAGTTTGGATTTGATCTTTAATGTAGGCTACTTTTTTTAACAAAGCAGATGATATTGCCATAGCGACAGCAATAAGCTAGTGGATACTGGTGGTAAGTCCGGCTCTTTTCAAAGAATCGGCTCTCAGAGCCGGCTCGTTCGCGAACTACACACCGATCAGTGGACTGCCGAGTTGCTTTCACCCCAAAATGGCGGAAGCGTAGGGCTGCTGCTGGGCGCTGATGTTGCAATGGAACGTTCTATTGGCTTTCACTTCTTGTAAATATACGTTCTTTGCCTTCACTGAGAAGTTTTCTTCTTCCCCCAGAGCGAGGAAGTCTTTGTGTCCTTTAGAGGAACAAAAATACAACATAGGTGGTCAGCAGTTAGTGAAATACAGTAAATAGCAACTTCATAGCCCTCAGGAAGTGCATTACTTACCTGTTGATTTGTTGAAAAATCCAGATAATGGAAGCAAGGGTTGACCATCTGAGCTTAGGCTGGATTCTTTCACCAGCCTCTCTCAATGATAGACCATGGTTTATCACATGGTCTATGATGGTGGCTCTTATTTCATCCATGACAACAGATCTTACTCTCCTTTGAACAGCAGCGCGCATTCTTACTCCTCTCCCCCTACCTCTCCTTCTCCCTTGTCCTGCTCCAACTAGTCCTCTCCCTCGTCCAACTAGTCCTCTCCCTCGTCTAAATAGTCCTCTCCCTTGACCAACTAGTCCTCTCCCTCGTCTAAATAGTCCTCTCCCTCGACCATCTAGTCCTCTCCCTTGTCTAACTAGTCCTCTCCCTTGACTATCTAGTCCTCTCCCTCGACCATCTAGTCCTCTCCCTTGACCATGTAGTCCTCTCCCTTGACCATGTAGTCCTCTCCCTTGACCATCTAGTCCTCTCCCTTGACCATCTAGTCCTCTCCCTCGTCTTACTAGTCCTCTCCCTCATCTAAATAGTCCTCTCCCTTGACCATCTAGTCCTCTCCCTCGTCTAAATAGTCCTCTCCCTCGACCATCTAGTCCTCTCCCTCGTCTAACTAGTCCTCTCCCTCGACCATCTAGTCCTCTCCCTCGTCTAACTAGTCCTCTCCCTCGTCTAACTAGTCCTCTCCCTCGTCTTACTGGTCCTCTCCCTCGTCTAACTAGTCCTCTCCATCGACCATCTAGTCCTCTCCCTCGACCATCTAGTCCTCTCCCTCGTCTAAATAGTCCTCTCCCTAGTCTAACTAGTCCTCTCCCTCGTCTTACTAGTCCTCTCCCTCGTCTAACTAGTCCTCTCCCTCGACCATCTATTCCTCTCCCTCGTCTAACTAGTCCTCTCCCTCGTCTAAATAGTCCTCTCCCTCGTCTAAATAGTCCTCTCCCTCGTCTAACTAGTCCTCTCCCTCGTCTAACTAGTCCTCTCCCTCGTCTAAATAGTCCTCTCCCTTGATCATCTAGTCCTCTTCCTCGACCATCTAGTCCTCTCCCTCGACCATCTAGTCCTCTCCCTCGTCTAAATAGTCCTCTCCCTAGTCTAACTAGTCCTCTCCCTCGTCTAAATAGTCCTCTCCCTAGTCTAAATAGTCCTCTCCCTCGTCTAACTAGTCCTCTCCCTCGTCTAACTAGTCCTCTCCCTCGTCTAACTAGTCCTCTACCTCGTCTAACTAGTCCTCTCCCTCGACCATCTAGTGCTCTCCCTCGTCTAACTAGTCCTCTCCCTCGTCTTACTAGTCCTCTCCCTCGTCTAACTAGTCCTCTCCCTAGTCTAACTAGTCCTCTCCCTCGTCTAACTAGTCCTCTCCCTCGTCTAAATAGTCCTCTCCCTTGACCATCTAGTCCTCTCCCTCGTCTAATTATTCCTCTCCCTCGACCATCTAGTCCTCTCCCTCGTCTAACTAGTCCTCTCCCTCGTCTAAATAGTCCTCTCTCTTGACCATCTAGTCCTCTCCCTCATCTAATTATTCCTCTCCCTCGACCATCTAGTCCTCTCCCTCATCTAATTATTCCTCTCCCTCGACCATCTAGTCCTCTCCTTCGTCTAACTAGTCCTCTCCCTCGTCTAAATAGTCCTCTGCCTTGACCATCTAGTCCTCTCCCTCATCTAATTATTCCTCTCCCTCGACCATCTAGTCCTCTCCCTCATCTAACTAGTCCTCTCCCTCATCTAACTAGTCCTCTCCCTTGTCTAACTAGTCCTCTCCCTCGTCTAAATAGTCCTCTGCCTTGACCATCTAGTCCTCTCCCTCATCTAATTATTCCTCTCCCTCGACCATCTAGTCCTCTCCCTCGTCTAACTAGTCCTCTCCCTCGTCTAACTAGTCCTCTCCCTCGTCTAAATAGTCCTCTGCCTTGACCATCTAGTCCTCTCCCTCATCTAATTATTCCTCTCCCTCGACCATCTAGTCCTCTCCCTCATCTAACTAGTCCTCTCCCTCGTCTAACTAGTCCTCTCCCTCGTCCAACTAGTCCTCTCCCTCGTCTAAATAGTCCTCTCCCTTGACCAACTAGTCCTCTCCCTTGTCTAAATAGTCCTCTCCCTTGTCTAAATAGTCCTCTCCCTCGACCATCTAGTCCTCTCCCTCGTCTAACTAGTCCTCTCCCTCGTCTTACTAGTCCTCTCCCTCGTCTAACTAGTCCTCTCCCTAGTCTAACTAGTCCTCTCCCTCGTCTAACTAGTCCTCTCCCTCGTCTAAATAGTCCTCTCCCTTGACCATCTAGTCCTCTCCCTCGTCTAATTATTCCTCTCCCTCGACCATCTAGTCCTCTCCCTCGTCTAACTAGTCCTCTCCCTCGTCTAAATAGTCCTCTCTCTTGACCATCTAGTCCTCTCCCTCATCTAATTATTCCTCTCCCTCGACCATCTAGTCCTCTCCCTCATCTAATTATTCCTCTCCCTCGACCATCTAGTCCTCTCCCTCGTCTAACTAGTCCTCTCCCTCGTCTAAATAGTCCTCTGCCTTGACCATCTAGTCCTCTCCCTCATCTAATTATTCCTCTCCCTCGACCATCTAGTCCTCTCCCTCATCTAACTAGTCCTCTCCCTCATCTAACTAGTCCTCTCCCTTGTCTAACTAGTCCTCTCCCTCGTCTAAATAGTCCTCTGCCTTGACCATCTAGTCCTCTCCCTCATCTAATTATTCCTCTCCCTCGACCATCTAGTCCTCTCCCTCGTCTAACTAGTCCTCTCCCTCGTCTAACTAGTCCTCTCCCTCGTCTAAATAGTCCTCTGCCTTGACCATCTAGTCCTCTCCCTCATCTAATTATTCCTCTCCCTCAACCATCTAGTCCTCTCCCTCATCTAACTAGTCCTCTCCCTCGTCTAACTAGTCCTCTCCCTCGTCCAACTAGTCCTCTCCCTCGTCTAAATAGTCCTCTCCCTTGACCAACTAGTCCTCTCCCTTGTCTAAATAGTCCTCTCCCTTGTCTAAATAGTCCTCTCCCTCGACCATCTAGTCCTCTCCCTCGTCTAACTAGTCCTCTCCCTTGACTATCTAGTCCTCTCCCTCGACCATCTAGTCCTCTCCCTTGACCATGTAGTCCTCTCCCTTGACCATCTAGTCCTCTCCCTTGACCATCTAGTCCTCTCCCTCGTCTTACTAGTCCTCTCCCTCGTCTAAATAGTCCTCTCCCTTGACCATCTAGTCCTCTCCCTCGTCTAAATAGTCCTCTCCCTCGACCATCTAGTCCTCTCCCTCGTCTAACTAGTCCTCTCCCTCGACCATCTAGTCCTCTCCCTCGTCTAACTAGTCCTCTCCCTCGACCATCTAGTCCTCTCCCTCGTCTAACTAGTCCTCTCCCTCGTCTAACTAGTCCTCTCCCTAGTCTTACTAGTCCTCTCCCTCGTCTAACTAGTCCTCTCCCTCGACCATCTAGTCCTCTCCCTCGACCATCTAGTCCTCTCCCTCGTCTAAATAGTCCTCTCCCTAGTCTAACTAGTCCTCTCCCTCGTCTTACTAGTCCTCTCCCTCGTCTAACTAGTCCTCTCCCTCGACCATCTATTCCTCTCCCTCGTCTAACTAGTCCTCTCCCTCGTCTACATAGTCCTCTCCCTCGTCTAAATAGTCCTCTCCCTCGTCTAACTAGTCCTCTCCCTCGTCTAACTAGTCCTCTCCCTCGTCTAAATAGTCCTCTCCCTTGATCATCTAGTCCTCTTCCTCGACCATCTAGTCCTCTCCCTCGACCATCTAGTCCTCTCCCTCGTCTAAATAGTCCTCTCCCTAGTCTAACTAGTCCTCTCCCTCGTCTTACTAGTCCTCTCCCTCGTCTAACTAGTCCTCTCCCTCGACCATCTAGTCCTCTCCCTCGTCTAACTAGTCCTCTCCCTCGTCTAACTAGTCCTCTCCCTCGACCATCTAGTGCTCTCCCTCGTCTAACTAGTCCTCTCCCTCGTCTTACTAGTCCTCTCCCTCGTCTAACTAGTCCTCTCCCTAGTCTAACTAGTCCTCTCCCTCGTCTAACTAGTCCTCTCCCTCGTCTAACTAGTCCTCTCCCTCGTCTAAATAGTCCTCTCCCTTGACCATCTAGTCCTCTCCCTCGTCTAATTATTCCTCTCCCTCGACCATCTAGTCCTCTCCCTCGTCTAACTAGTCCTCTCCCTCGTCTAACTAGTCCTCTCCCTCGTCTAAATAGTCCTCTCCCTTGACCATCTAGTCCTCTCCCTCATCTAATTATTCCTCTCCCTCGACCATCTAGTCCTCTCCCTCATCTAATTATTCCTCTCCCTCGACCATCTAGTCCTCTCCCTCGTCTAACTAGTCCTCTCCCTCGTCTAACTAGTCCTCTCCCTCGTCTAAATAGTCCTCTGCCTTGACCATCTAGTCCTCTCCCTCATCTAATTATTCCTCTCCCTCGACCATCTAGTCCTCTCCCTCATCTAACTAGTCCTCTCCCTCGTCTAACTAGTCCTCTCCCTTGTCTAACTAGTCCTCTCCCTCGTCTAAATAGTCCTCTGCCTTGACCATCTAGTCCTCTCCCTCATCTAATTATTCCTCTCCCTCGACCATCTAGTCCTCTCCCTCATCTAATTATTCCTCTCCCTCGACCATCTAGTCCTCTCCCTCGTCGAAACATTTTCTTTCTTTCTCTGCTCCTCTGTGTTGTTCTGTGTTGCTTTGAAAAATAATTATTTCAAAGAGTGCCTTTTTATTGTGTATGTCCATGTAATGGAAAGTCTTCAGCGCCTGGCTGTGTCTCTGATTGAGATTGGAATCAGCTATTTCTCACTGTAATGATCAGTAATTTAAAAATGCTTATCAGCTGTTTGAATTTTTTTATTTTATATTTGTTTCAATACTTTTGAGCTGATATTGTTGCCGAAGTAGAGACTTTTACTGTATCTATGGCTTGGATGCAGCTCTATGGCTATGCAGCTCGCGTCAAATTCAAGTCACTGACGCTTGCTTACAGAACAACCACTGGCTCTGCTCCCTTTTACCTAAACTCATTACTTCAGACTTATGTCCCATCCAGAAATTTGCGCTCTGCAAGCGAACGTCGTCTTGTGGTGCCACGTCAAAGAGGCACAAGATCTCTTTCTCAGACCTTTACCATGACTGGTGGAATGACCTTCCCAACTCAACCAGAGCTGCTGAGTCCGTAGCCATTTTCAAGAAACGGTTGAAGACGCATCTCTTTCGGCAGCACTTGTTCCAGTAATACTAACACTTTCTCTTCCTTTCTATTTAAAAAAAAAAAAAAAAAAAAAAAAAAAACATTGTAAGGGTTCTACGTTGGATTAAACTGTGAAAGGTTACAGCACTTACATTTTGTTGTCCTGCTGTTAGTTTAACTGCTTCTATGGTTCTCATTTGTAAGTCGCTTTGGATAAAAGCGTCTGATAAATGAATAAATGTAAATGTAAATGTAAATGGAACATAATAAGTATTTCAATAAGTATATGAATTTGGTATTTGTATGCTTATATGTAAAGAAAATGTAGGCATTCTAGAAACAAGTTAATTGACTGCATTTTGTGTGAAAACAACATGAATTGTGTTAATGGTATGGTCACAACAGACAGATGTTGTGCTAATTGTCTTTAGAGTTTTGAAAATGTGACTTCAGATTGGACAAAAGGATGTTAGCAATTGAAAAAAACTGTAACATTGAGAGAGAGAGCATTGAGAGACTGTAACATTGAGAGAGAGTGCACTCTCTAATTAAGGCACTAGATGGCAGACATGCACAATGCTGTACACAAACTAGATAATCAAAGAGATAGACCTATCTAACAAATAAATGCTTATTGCAAACAAACAAACAAACAAACAAAAAGCTCAAAACTGTTAGTTTTAATCATTATATAAAAGGACATCGGTGTAATTGTTTTGTAGCATTCAGAACCTCAAATTAGTTTAAACATCTTAAATGTATTGTCAAAATATTTCAAAATGTCAAATATTGTGCTTGGTGAGACATGATTTTCCCAGCATTAGGCAGTCATGTTGTGCAGCCCATAAATGAATTTCCCCATGTCATGTCCTATTATGTTTACAAAATCAAACTCAAGTGAAACACGATCACTTTATAATACTCGGAAAAGTCTAATAATATTCGCTGGCTCAGTCTCGACAGAAACAAAAGATGTGAGATGTGTCTATGTCTATGCATTAGTACAGTTCCTCGTTCCTGTGGTTTCACAGCCCACTTTCCCTCATGTCAGATTTAGGGGGATCCTCTGTGTTCAAGAGAGGGCATTGGCATTTCCACTCAAAGTCACTCAATGTAAGTGTCCTTCATGGTTTTGTCCTGAAGTTCATGGCCAGTTTAATAGGGCTTAAACATGCTATTAAATGAACAAAGGCCTGGATTTGCATGACAGTGCAGATAAAAAAAATGTAGTAATGCCTTTGTACTTTGGTATCTAAGTTGGTTTCTGCAGTGTATATGGCAGGAATGGATTATTATTAGCATCACAGATTTATGCCACAGTTTTAAATTCTCTGCTTTAGTTTATAAAATCACGCTAGAGAAAATGCAGTCTGCCTTTTAGCCCATGTTGCCAGAGGACTCAAAGGATTACAGTCTGTAAACGTTCTTTTGTGTTTGTCAGAGGAAGATGGGCATCATATGCATGATAAAACATAAATACTGTAAACAATAGAACTGTAGTCCATTGTGTAGCCTAGAAGCATTCACAACAAAATTTTAATATGCTGAAGTGTGAGAGCATTTAGCAGCAAAGACTCCACAATTATTAATGAGTTTTGAATATAGAGATTATCTGTCTCCTTGTTGCGGTCTAAAAAGTGAAATACAAATGAGTAAACAATAAAAAATGACACATTAAGAGCTTCTGTGAGGTTGTAACCTTGAAGATATCAGGTTCTTTTCACATATAGACTGACAATACATTTTCAAGTAAATATAAGTCTGTCATATTAACAAAATTGTACCCATATGTCACTGATGTCATTAAGCTGATTTTCTGCTGCTCTGTTGTCTGGGTCTCAGCTGAACCACTCGCGGATAGTTAATCCACTAGAGTTTTAATCCACACCAGTTAGGCTTTTGCAGTATGTTTGGGTCACTGAGGATAAGTCATTCTTTCTCAGGTAATGCAGTGTCCTTCTAGTACTAAAATAGTGTGTAACTCCAGCTGATAGACATGTCTGATGGATCTAATGCTATTGCATCAACAAAAAAATCAAGTGATCTCTTGAACTTTTCTGAACCATTTTTGCAAAACAATTTAACAAACACATTTCTAGTTGTACGATAGGAAGTCATACCCGCTTAAAGTTATGTTTGCCAACCAGAAAGTGTGCAAATACCAACAAACTTCTCAAGTTCTCTTTTTTTGGAGCCACTTTACAGAGGTGCACATCTGAGCTGCATTTAAAGGGGTCAGGACATTGCTTTTATACAATTATTTTAATATGTTCCTTGAGATTCACTTATAATGTTAATGACTTTTTGTTTTTTTGTTTTTTTGCATACAAAACAAAACAAATATATTGCGGAAAATTTCTATTTTCAACCTTCATTCAACCACAAAAAAGGATCTTGCAGCAGTTCAGATCCTCCTCCTCTCACACAGGGATCTTTCCATCGAGGACTCTGGACTCTGGTCAGGTGCTGTTTCCATTACTGGACTCTGGTCAGGTGCTGGGGCAATTACTGGACTCTGGTCAGGTGCTGGGGCCATTACACAACTCTGGTCAGGGGCTGGAGCAATTACTGGACTCTGGTCAGGAGCCATTACTGGACTCTGGTCAGGGGCTGGAGCCATTACTGGACTCTGGTCAGGTGCTGGAGCAATTAAAGTACTCTGGTCAGGGGCTGGAGCAATTAAAGTACTCTGGTCAGGGGCTGGGGATATTACTGGACTCTGGTCAGGGGCTGGAGCCATTACTGGACTCTGGTCAGGGGCTGGAGCCATTACTGGACTCTGGTCAGGTGCTGGAGCAATTAAAGTACTCTGGTCAGGGGCTGGGGATATTACTGGACTCTGGTCAGGGGCTGGAGCCATTACTGGATTCTGGTCAGAGGCTGGAGCCATTACTGGACTCTGGTCAGGGGCTGGAGCCATTACTGGATTCTGGTCAGGGGCTGGGGATATTACTGGACTCTGGTCAGGGGTTGGAGTCATCACTGGACTCTGGTCAGGGGTTGGAGTCATCACTGGACTCTGGTCAGGGGTTGGAGTCATCACTGGACTCTGGTCAGGGGTTGGAGTCATCACTGGACTCTGGTCAGGAGTTGGAGTGATCACTGGACTCTGGTCAGGAGCTGGAGCCATCACTGGACACTGGTAAGTGGCTGGAGCCTTCACTGGACTCTGGTCAGGGGCTGGAGCCTTCACTGGACTCTGGTCAGGGGCTGGAGTCATCACTGGACTCTGGTCAGGGGTTGGAGTCATCACTGGACTCTGGTCAGGGGTTGGAGTCATCACTGGACTCTGGTCAGGGGTTGGAGTCATCACTGGACTCTGGTCAGGGGCTGGAGTCATCACTGGACTCTGGTCAGGGGCTGGAGCCTCCACTGGACTCTGGTAAGGGGTTGGAGTCATCACTGGACTCTGGTCAGGGGTTGGAGTCATCACTGGACTCTGGTCAGGGGTTGGAGTCATCACTGGACTCTGGTAATGGGTTGGAGTCATCACTGGACTCTGGTCAGGGGTTGGAGTCATCACTGGACTCTGGTCAGGGGTTGGAGTCATCACTGGACTCTGGTCAGGGGTTGGAGTCATCACTGGACTCTGGTCAGGGGTTGGAGTCATCACTGGACTCTGGTCAGGGGTTGGAGTCATCACTGGACTCTGGTCAGGGGTTGGAGTCATCACTGGACTCTGGTCAGGGGCTGGAGCCTCCACTGGACTCTGGTCAGGGGCTGGAGCCATCACTGGACTCTGGTCAGGGGCTGGAGCCATCACTGGACTCTGGTCAGGGGCTGGAGCCATCACTGGACTCTGGTCAGGGGCTGGAACCATTACTGGACACTGGTCAGGGGTTGGAGTCATCACTGGACTCTGGTAAGGGGCTGGAGCCATCACTGGAGCGGACTCTGGAGAGCATTCTGGAGTGGCTACCTCTACATTATAGGATGATCCACACAACCATAGAACATAGTCTACATATTTCTGCAAGGAATATGTTGTTGTAGCTGCTGTTACTCGCTTAAATAGACTATCGTCCAGCCCACTCCAGAAAATGGTTTTAAGGGTGTTACCGTTTCAGTGTCTCTGATGTGAGAGATTGAGAAATTCTTCTACATATTCCTCAATCGGCGGCTATTTTGAGAGCTGGAGAGAAGATTATCCATGGGATCAATTGGGTGAGGAGAATTCTCATGTTGCTGTAGTCTTTAAGTTTGTCCAGTTTTCTGTTACAGAATGCAGACTCAGACAAGATGATGTGCGTGGATCAATTTCTTTTCAGCATTGAGTATATATGGGTGAAACAGTAAGCAGTTAGAAATGCACGCTGGGGATGCAGGAGGGAGGTCCACTTCGTGCCAACATATAAACGTATTACAGTTTTTCTCAGTCGCTTTGGTACATTTCTCAGATCAGAATTGAAATTCTCAAAACTACCTGTTCAATCCCCACATCATTGTGTCACTTGTGCACATCAAAAAAGCAAAGTTGCAAATGCTTTGCTACATCCATGCAAATGATTATGTGCAATTCTCTGCTGTTTCCTACATTATCAATTGCTTAGGTCATGTTGATCAAAATGTATTATAATGGGTCTCTGTTGAATAGTCTCACCCCCCACAACATTTAGGCATTAGTTCATAGTCTTTCCATTACAAAGTCTTTACATGCAAAATGGCATGACAAGTTGTTATAATATGCATATACAGTTTTCCCTAAGGAGATTGTCCTGTTCACATTTCTTTTGAATCACACGTTTCACATTGAATCTTGTCCAGTATCTTGCAGGAAACTCCCACATACACTAAGGTGTAACCTACAATTTACACTAGTTGTCATCAAAACGTTAGCCATGGTTTACATTAGAACATCCCTCCAGAGTACACTGTTATATTGACAACATGACTATGTGTCTTATCCATACACATCACACAATGACCTGTCATTCTGATGGCACTGACATGTTCAGTGACACAGATATTTACTTTTGAGAGATGAACTAAGAATTTTGAGCAAGAGACAGGCTTTCACAGGTAATCCATGGTGTTTTGCTATTTGTACGAATTGTTTTGAGAAATGCACTTACTGTTTTGCAAATGTCGAGGATGATTCGAGAAATGTATCAAAACGACTGAGAAAAACTGTAACAAGACTGGACCTTGAGGGGAGATGAGAAGTGAGCTTATATGGTGCTGCTGACGAGGGGGATCACTGGCAGGTGCGGGTGATTGTGAAGTGCGTGCAAGTGAGAGCCAGGGAGGATGATGGGAAATGTAGTGCAGAAGTGACAGGTGAGATTGTGACACTGTGTGTATTTTTCGAAGATGGTCCTTAAGGAACCTTTCAAGAGTTTGTGGACTGGGTGCTTTTTAAGTGTGCATCCCCCTTACCATTGGTGAAAGTGAGGATGGTCATGCTAAAACGGCACCTAGCAGCCATGCCTTCAACAGGGCACGAGCTAGAACCCCGAAGCAGAAAACAAGCTCAAACCCAACTAGGATCAAAAGCCAGGGCCCACCACAGACCCAGAGCCAAGGAGTGCCAAGTCTGACCAGGTGTATGTCGCCCCTCTTCATGAAGCTTTCACCTCGAGGTTGATGAGGTTCATCCTGGAGACTGAGTCTATTACAGAGTCTAACCAGGTGCGAAAGCCGGCCCCAAAGTCTGTTCTAGTGGGAAATTTAGTGGAGAATGAGGGAATGGAGTGGAGCCCCAACCATACTCCCTAGGCAAAAGTGAGAGCTGAGCTCAATTCCAGTTGTGAGATTTGTGGAATGGGAAATGATCTGTATGCCATCACCTCTATTTTCGCTTATCTTCTTCGCCCCCATCTCCACAGGCTCCCAGCTCTGCCCTGGTGTATTAATCCCATGGCTCCACCTCAAGCCTCAAAGCCCTGGACTCCCCCTCGTCCTGTCGACCCATCGACTTCACCATGAATACACACTCCTGAATGATCCGAACTGGCTAACGGGGTCCTTAATTTTGCAGTGTAAATGTAACATTCCTGTAGCATTTATCTAGGATTCCATTTTTTTTTTTTTTTGTAGTACACTTAATATATTGCTCAAATCCAGGTAATAACAAGTTCCAGTTTGCAATGTTTACAATAGCCCAATATAAAAACAGGTGTGCTAGCTGTGCGTTGAAGTTGTTGTTGAACACAGTTATTAATTTGCTCCGCTGCTCTTGCTGCATTACCGACAGTGGGTGGAACATAAATCCCACAAATTATGATATTTCCAAACTCCCTTTGGTAAATAAAAAGGTCTCAAACTTAAACAAAGCAGTTTAATATTGGTGTTATTATAGATCTCACTGTGAACTGGGTACACCAGCCTTCGTTCACAAACACGCACACCCACCTCCATTCTTGTCCGATGCTGCCGAACAATCGGCCTGAACCAGGGAGAAGCCATCCACCTCAAACTTGCAGCTGGCCAAGTCAGGATGCAGCCATGTTTCTGTAAGCCCCATAAGGCCAGATCTTCTGTATTCTAAGCAAATCCTAGCTTTTACACAAAGCTCCTCAATTTTATTCTGTAGAGATCATAAGTTGCTTAGAATTATTCCAGGCAAAATATGTCTATTTCCTTCATGGTGGAGACACTGACGAATGCCACCTCTTTGTCCTCTTCTCCTTTGGCGTCTTTTCGTCGAACGCCAAGCCCGGCAGCGAAAGAGTGTATCTTGAGTATGTAATCCAGTCGAGTAACTGTCTTTGAGCCGCTATATGTAATACCATCCACAGGAATGGTAATTTATTACTCTAAAATAATTCAATACTTAGCCAGCAGCCATATCCCCCTGTAGCCCAAGACTGGTTGCCCACTGAAGCTAAGCAGGGCTGAGCTGGTTAGTACCTGGATGGGAGACCTCATGAGAAAACCAGGTCTCTGCTGGAGGAGGTGTTAGTGAGGCCAGCAGGGGGCGCTCTCCCTGTGGTCTGTGTGGGTCCTAACGCCCCAGTGTTGTGACGGGGACACTATACTGTCAAAGAGCACTGTCCTTCGGATGAGACGTTAAACCGAGGTCCTGACTCTCTGTGGTCACAAAAAAATCCTAGGATGTCTTTCGAAAGAGTAGGGGTGTAACCCCGGTGTCCTGCCAAATATGCCCCAGTGGCCTCCGTCCATCATGGCCTCCTAATCATCTCCATATACTAATTGGCATCATCACCATCTCCTCTCCACCAGTAAGCTGGTGTGTGGTGGGTGTTCTGGCGCAATATGGCTGCCGTCGTATCATCCAGGTGATGCTGCACATTGGTGGTGGTCGAGGAGATTCCCCCCTATATGTAAAGTGCTTTGAGTGCCGAGAAAAGCGCTATATAAATGTAATGAATTATTATTATTATTATTAATACTTAATACTGAACCTAAGATTTTAGAAGTATTTTAAAACACAAAGAGTCCATTCAACCACATAGAATATCTATATTAAATTGTGTCGGGTGAGCGTGAGAGCCCGTGTCACAGCGGTGCAGTGCCACGTAATGGGCCTGCGTCCTAGTGGCTCTGTTAGGGGTCACTCCCTGGCTCCTCCCTCCTTATGGATGTTCCCTTTGACCAGCTCCTCGTCCTCCTCCAAATCTGCCTCCCGCCCCTCTGTCGGAAGAACACGTTTTGTGGACGCGCCTTTTTAGGAGGGGGGGCATAATGTCACATTATGTCTTAGTTTGAGTTTAGTCGAGTTGGACTCACTGTTGCCTGTTTTCCCTTTCTGTTTCCTTTGTTTGCATTAGAGGCTGTTAACACAACACCGTTTCAACTAAAAACGTTCAAAGAATTAAGCGTTTTTGCCATTTGTTGACACGACAACTGTGTTTTAGGTGCTTGAAAATACACTTTTGAAAACGGGTTTCAAAGTGCAAGTGTTTGAAAACGGTCTCAGTGTAAACAACAAAAACAGAAACTCTGAGGATGATGACGTCATGCACATGCGTATTACGTGTTTCATCGCCATCTACTGGCCTGACAGCAGAATACAGCGCTTTTCAGTCATTTTCGCAGATCCGCATGAATGGTGATCGTTTTGACAATGGTTGCGTCTGTATGCAGATCACTTCTGTTTTAAGCATATTGTTGTCGTGTAAACGTACCCTTAGTTTCCATGGTTTTCATAGATAAATTGGATCCACCTGTTTCTTGTTTCCTCCATTTGTTAATATATAGGTAAAGCTTGTTTTCAGTTATTCCTTTGATCCAATCTCATCTCAGTTAAATGGATGTTCTGTTTCTTGTATATTGTCTTATCCTCTGAGTGTTGGATATTTTATTTTAGTGTTTAATAAAGAAAACTGCTGCGATTAGATACTGCCTTTTCTCCCCCTGCTGCAACCATGACATGACATATTCTGACCCTGTCTTAAATTATCCATTTTTATCAAATTTTTTATATTCTTATGGTATGATGACCTCTTATTTATTAAAATCTCAAGGCAAATTTGATTTCTCAATTCATGACCCCTTTAAGGCTTATCAGTAAATGTCAAATGTTATTATTGGCTAAAGTCCTTGCATAGGAAACAGTAAAGTCTGTCAGTGTAGACATGCGTCAGTCATTATAATGGCTTTTTTACTTTATGCTACGCTCACATCCAGTGTAGGCAAATGTCAGCCGTTTAGCAAATGAACATCAGTGGGCGGGGCCTATGGTGCCATGATGTATCACTAATGGTCATTGTCTTCCTCTGGAGGCGGGCATATGCTAATGTCCTCTCCTTATACATTCACAGGGTTACTCACTCAAAGCTTATCTGTTTATTGTTACAGAACTTGGCTTGCATTAACACATGCAAACTGCAATAAATAATATCCTGTGAATGATGAGAGAAAAGACACCGCTTGAGATGGTTGAGGAACGAATTTATGCTCTATTTGTTGTCTAGCCTAAAAAACTCACAGAGAAATCAGTATATGAGTTATATAAATTGACATGCACCCTCCGGCTATCCTAAGATATATCAGCGCTAGCATCTGGATGTGATGTTTTTATTTGTTTTATTTAACATGATTTTGCACACCTGCATTAATATCGCTGGTGAACTTGACCTAATTGTGTTGATTTCAAGGGGTGTATAATGCATTTTTAAAATGTTTAATACAAATTGTAAAATTGGAAAAGAAAATCTGTGTTTTGCCAGATGAGAAGTTTATCTGTGTATCATCTTTTTACTCTTTAAATTTATTTTATAACTATATCATATATATCTTTTAATTTCTTTGATAACTGTTTTAAATATTCCTTGCTTTTATTTTATGATTATTTTTATTCCTTTCTGTAAAGCACTTTGATTTGCCATAGTGTATGAAATGTACTATATAAATAAACGTGCCTATTTTAAAACGTGAGACTGGGGAAAGGGATCTGGTGTGAATACTGCGATGATTCACTGCTGTGTCTAATGTAGCATGTGATGTTTGGATGGTGTGTTTCAGTGAGTCTGGAACTGATTTAACCCTCGTTTTCTCATGTGACTTTTATATATTTAGGGTCCCAAAGAATTACTACAATGCTATGTGTAAAAATAATAATAGCACAAATAATAATGCATTTTCTCTATTCTAAAATGTTCCTCCGACTTAATCAAAACCAAGTATGCAAACGTGTTAAATGTATAAAGGGTCTTAAATCCCACACAACCAGGAGCGAATGCAGGAACTAAGGCTGTTTTACACGTGTTCACAATGTTTTATATTCAAACAGAGCACTAACACCGATCATGTAACCTTTATAAATATTGTTTACATATCCACACTTTCAAAATGTTAAGGCATTTGGTTTAAATGTAATTACAGAAAAAAATCATTTATGCAAAGTATCATGTCAGAAAATTCCCACAAACAGAAAACCTGGTAATAAAACACTCTGAAAAACAAAAAGCAAACTGAACATTAAATAGTCTTGTCTTTGGCAAATATACAATATTCATTTTGAGAAGAAATCTTAGCCCTCTATTATCTACATAATTCACATAATTCTTCTGCACAACTATTTTTTACTTCTTTTTATTAAAAGTTATCAAAATCATGTATCAATGTACACTCTTGATAATTAATTGGATATACATTATCACTATTAATATTAATAGCCTTAATTACACTAAGTTGTTTTAAACAGTACTTTTAAAACAACTTTCAATTCTTTCAATACAAAATACATACTTTCTTTCCTCAAATCACACACACACACACACACACACACACACACACACACACACACACACTCTCTCTCTCTCTCACACACACACACACACTGCTTTTCGATTTGTTTACATTTTTTAACAGTAACATTCAAGTACATCTTGCAACTTGATAAATATGTTTTCAATAACAGATCTGAGTACATAAAGATTATCTAATTATTTCGGTAATTACAGGTTTCTTTGCAAATGGAATAAAACTATAATGGATTTCTAAATACTACAAGGCAATGTATTGAACAATTTACACAGATTTGAATCTTTGAGACCTGATTGGATTTCTCATGCTGTGGAAAACATGTCCTTCTTCTATCGATCCATACAAATAAACGACTGAAGTTTCAGAAACTGCATGGACCACAGCTGATGTGTGCAACGGTTTGTGAAGATCTCATGTATATCTTCAGGAGGAATTTGAAGTTTTTTTTGTTAGATTTTTAAAGGAGTTAGAATGGCAGATACATTTTAAGGGGCTGACACACAAATATTCAAATGAAACTATGATAATGAAAAGGATCATTTGATGCTGCCTTGCATGGATAGAGTTATGAGCAAAAACGTAAAGTTGCTTATTAGTGCCATCTTTCAGGGTACACAGCTTGGTTTGTCACTATGTACGAATATATACATGATCAGCCATTATAAAATTTGATCGCTGCTGGTGGCCATGTTTGCTAAATCGTGCGTATCAAGTTCAGTTAAGACATAGATTACCATTTAACTTACATATTCGTATTATAAGTTGTTACTTGTTACTGTTGTTAATATTATTAGTGAAGATGAGATTGAAAGCGTGGGTTTTTATTAAGCGTGAGAGTTTATTAAGATTACATTACATTGTATGAGTAATCAATGCAAAAATGCAGATACTTTCCAAAGGTTCACAGCTGTATTCTCGTCACTGTATCAGTAACTGGGCAGTGTTACGAAGTCAACAGTCCTGATCTTTATGGATGTGAGAACGTCAGGCTGATGATGGATCCTGATGGCATCTTTGAGGTATAATTGAAGCTGTCGCCCTCGAGGAATACACAGCTATATGTGAGATCATCAACACCAGATCTGACGGTACATTCACTCTGAGATCTTGATGCAATTTTAAAGGGATAGTCTTCTGAGAATGAGGACGATACTGGTTGTACTGGGATCCATGAAGATTCAGTTCAGGATGGCCTACCCTGATGACAGTCTAAGAGCTGAGGGCCTTTTTGGTCCTTGCAGGGCATTATAGGTGTTTTATTTCCACTTGGACAACATATCTCACCCATTAAATGCTCTTTTGGTAGGAAATGAAGTTTGGTGGACATTGAATCACATTAACTTTAGCATGAAAATCCGAAATCTTACTCAAGCCCATAGTGGCATATGCAGATTTTCCCTTGCTTGTTGAATTGCATACAGATATTAGTCCTCAGGGATTCTGTGTCCTTATCCACATTCAGGAAGGACAAGAGCATGTGATTGCTTTATGTTTAGGTCTCCACCCTGTAGAGTGAAACCATGCCAATTACAGTTCCTTTGTATTAGAGTTGATGGCCATAACAAAAATAAAAAAGAGAGAGATAAATAAAGATTACCTGTCTGGATCAAGGTTTACTGTGGTTACGGATAGCAATCTTGTGGCTCAGTTGCAGACAGCCAACCTTGGGGTCACAGAACAATGGCTTGCCAATTTAATTTTTGTAGTGAAGTTCGATTACTTTTTCTGGGGGAAAAAAAATAATAATTCCTGCTTGCACTCGATATTGAAGAGTGACCTCC
Source organism: Semotilus atromaculatus (assembly GCA_031834385.1). Lineage (NCBI taxonomy): Eukaryota > Metazoa > Chordata > Actinopteri > Cypriniformes > Leuciscidae > Semotilus > Semotilus atromaculatus. Next base: position 4,993,295 of record JAULUF010000044.1, on the reverse strand, counting down.
TTCAAGCTCTAGGAAAAAAAGGCAGAAGTATCACAGAACTTTCCCATATGTTCAAAGATTTCTAAATGCACATGATATAGTTTGGTGAAAAACAAATAGATATGTAATTTATATAACTACATTGCAGTACAACCATATCTGCTGTTTTTGTGGAGATCCGGAGACTCTGGTCCCGAGTGGTGTGGGCTGAAATTGGACTAAGATTGTTTTATTTTAATTTTGTTGTTGTAACAAATAGATCACCGTCCCCTCCCCTAAAAAACCCTGAAATTATTATTGAGTTCATTACTAACTCATTGTCAGCTACATATTATTAAACAGAAAGATAGATAAATAGGTAGAACGATAGATAGATAGATAGATAGATAGATAGATAGATAGATAGATAGATAGATAGATATAGATAGATAGAACGATAGATAGATAGATAGAACGATAGATAGATAGATAGAACGATAGATAGATAGATAGAACGATAGATAGATAGATAGATAGAACGATAGATAGATAGATAGAATGATAGATAGATAGATAGATAGATAGATAGATAGATAGATAGATAGATAGATAGATAGATAGATAGATAGATAGATAGATAGATAGATAGATAGATAGATAGATGCTACAGTGTTCTGGATGTTTGCAAACTAGTAAGTGACAAGAAACAGTTCATCAATACTGTTTAAAAAACTGTTAATTCAGAGCAGATTGTCAAAATTACAGACATATAAATTGAGTTCACTGGTTATTGGATGATACACCCATGACCATCGGAAAGGCAAACAATCATTTGGTCTCTCCTGCCCCTTGCAGTCCCTCAGCGTGGCTGGATTACTGAAGAGGAACAGCAGCGGTGTAGAGGTCAGACGGCCGTGGTCTGCTTGATGCTGTGAAAGCTGATGCGGGTGGGCGAGGTGGGGATGGACATGGCCCTCGCCACTCGGACCCGCAGGGCGTGATGGTCTTGCCATCGGTGCCAACGCTTTCTGGCTGCAGAACGTACCTATGAAGAGGAAACATGCATTAGTTTATGGTGGTTTAAATTCAGCATTTGAATATTTCTGCACTGCTTGTGGAGAAGAATCTTCTGAATGACTTGTGCATGTGTGAATGATGTTCATGATCAGACAACACATACTGGAGAAAACCACTCTTGTCTAAAACAATACTGAGGCATGTCTCAGGTTTGCCCAAAATCACCTGGATGTTCCACGATGCTTCTGAGAAAATTGAGATAAAAGTTGAACTTTGCATTGCACACTAAAGATATCTTCCATCATTGAAGCATGCTGGAAGAAGCATCATGGTTTAGCGCTGCTTCGCTGCCTGAGGGCATGAACACTGTACAAGCATTGAAAAAATGATACATTAAACAATGTATCAAGAGATTTTACATGAGAACTTCAGGAAACCAGTTCAACCAGTTCTGAGCTATCAAGACAACCTAAACATTGATAGACTTAAAAGATTTGTGGGTGAGATGTTTAAAAAAAGCATTTTGTGGAGGTTTGCTGCAAAAATAATATCCGTTACTAAATTCAAAGGTTCAATCACTTTGATTGTACTCAATAAAACATGTTAAAGTTAGAACCGTTTGTGTCTTATAAGTTTTGATAGATTATGTTTGTCTATTATTATGGGTTTAACTTTTCAAAGGGTTCACACATTTTTTCTTGCCACCATTTTTACCACTTTTATAATCATGAATGTATAAATGTGAGTGTATAAGATTCTATTCAGGACTAGCCATAACTCAAGATTGACCTAATTTAGCATCAGAACTAATCTTAGATGTAGTGTCACATAGTGTAATCGAAACAGTCTCATTCTGTTTTGGTGTCGTTTTCATTCTGTACCCAGTTACGGTTTGCCTGAGTTCTGTTGATTAACATTACCTGTGCATTTAAACCCTGAGTTCTGTCAGTTACTTGTTTGGTGTTATGTCTTTGTGTTGCATGGTTGTGTTGTATATTACACTGTGTCAGAGCTGCCACCTCTCACGCATTGGCTGTGAGACACACGCATTTGATTGGTATCACACGCTCACACCCCCGATGTCTCGCGCTGAAGTGTCAACCCGGTCGGTCAAATGCCTGAAAGATGAGTTTATCTATAGATCTATCTATTGAGCCACTGTTGATCGACTAGTTATATCAAGAGCGAGCGTGAATGCGAGACAGAGACTGTGCTCCAAACCGCGTAGAGCGCACACGGTAGAGAGGGAAAACGAGCGAGAGACCTTGCGTGTGCAGAGAGCATCCTGATCTAGAAACAGGACCCCCGTTGGAGAATGTCATCTCTCTCACCATGGCAGGGAGCATTGCAGAATACTTTGAGTGGGTGCTTGTGAAATGTGAATCCCCCCAAAGTCACCGCAAGCCCCAAATTGGACCCAGAGCCCAGCCTATCATCAGTCAAGCCCATCACTGACTAAGAGCCTGAGCCCACCGAAACCAGAGGCAGAGTCGACGCACAAGCCCAGCTGTGAGTCTGACCAGGTGCGAGAGCTGGCAACAACATTCGTCAAGGAGGGCATCCTTGTGGAGTATGACGGCATCTAATGGAGCCCTGCCCATACTCCTGCTGCTGAGGATGAGCTGTGCCAGGTCCCAGTGCAATGGTTTGAGGAAGAAGTTATTCTCCCGTCGCTGCTGGTCCCACCCAGCTCCAAGTCTCCTGTGTCTCCGCTAGCTCCATTCAGTTCCTTGGCTCTTCCTCTGTTTACTCCAATCTTTCGGTCTCCAGCTCCGCCTTTGAAAATGGATCCCCTGGGTCTGCATCAGGTCGCCGAGCCCATCGCTCCACCCCGGCCCATCGACCACTCCACTCCACCACGGCCCGTCGACCAGTCCACTCCACCGCGGCCCGTCGACCAGTCCACTCCACCGCGGCCCGTCGACCAGTCCACTCCACCGCGGCCCGTCGACCAGTCCACTCCACCGCGGCCCGTCGACCAGTCCACTCCACCGCGGCCCGTCGACCAGTCCACTCCACCGCGGCCCGTCGACCAGTACACTCCACCGCGGCCCGTCGACCAGTCCACTCCACCGCGGCCCGTCGACCAGTACACTCCACCGCGGCCCGTCGACCAGTCCACTCCACTCCACCGCGGCCCGTCGACCAGTCCACTCCACCGCGGCCCGTCGACCAGTCCACTCCACCCCGGCCCGTCGACCAGTACACTCCACCGCGGCCCGTCGACCAGTCCACTCCACCGCGGCCCGTCGACCAGTCCACTCCACTCCACCGCGGCCCGTCGACCAGTCCACTCCACCTCGGCCCGTCGACCAGTCCACTCCACCACGGCCCGTCGACCAGTCCACTCCACTCCACCGCGGCCCGTCGACCAGTCCACTCCACCTCGGCCCGTCGACCAGTCCACTCCACCACGGCCCGTCGACCAGTCCACTCCACCACGGCCCGTCGACCAGTCCACTCCACTCCACCTCGGCCCGTCGACCAGTCCACTCCACCACGGCCCGTCGACCAGTCCACTCCACCCGGGATCGTCGACCTTGTTTTCCGTAGGAGCCACTGGCATACATTTATTCAGTTGTTTTCTTGTTTTGAAGGCCACAATAGGGGTGTTGCTGCTACAAAAAAAGGATGTCACAATAGGTTAAGGATGCGATTTATCTTGTTTATGAGGCTCCTGGGTTACCTAGCAGCATCTTGGCTTTTCAGGCTCACTCTACTCAGAGTGTTGCTTCTCACGCATTATCTAATATTAGCATTTTTGGAGTACGTTTGATGATTTTTTTATTTCTACAAGAATTCAATTCAGGAATTCAGAATACAATCATTTAAATGCAGATGCATGACAGTGAATTGTTTTAACCCACGTAAAACTCTTTTGTCCTAGAATAGTGGCCAGTCTTCATTCAAGTGCAAGATTTGAAATCGAAATAGATAGAGCCAAATGGACTTGATTTTTTAGCTATCAAAAATACATGCATGTAATGGTTATAAAAAGAAAAAGAGCGTAGAAAAAGAACAATAAAAAGAGCTGGATGATTGCTAGGGGCTTTTCATTATAAAATTGATTCATTTAGTCGGTCAGTCATGAGAGAGAACGTTGTTGCCTTCATCTAAAAGTATGTATGGGCAAACAGAGAATGACATAGCTGAGACACAGATGGCACTGATATGATTTGGTTTGATGTTGACGGTCATCTTGAGTGATTCTACATCTTGCCTGGGGTCATAACAGAAATTCAAATAATTAACCCACATAACAAATCAGATATAAAGAAAGACCATTAGACTGTAAAATAACATTCTAAAGAAAAAATAATAAACAGATGTTTAGTTAATTAGTTAATTAGATTTTTATTTAAACATGTCAATAAGTCATATCAATGATATAATAATAAACAGTAATAATATTCTGAAATGGAGCTGAATAATGTGGTTTTGCACAGACTTGTGCCCATGGTAGTTCAGTGCTGTCATCAAAGCAGACAGGGACTGTAGAAAAGAAGGCATAATAGAAACCAGTAGTCTATTGTTGTAACAAGTTGTCTCAGATTAGAGTGAACCTCACGGTATTTATTAATGGATGGCCATTATTTATTGTGATTTTATATAATTATTTTCTGATAAGAGACATGAAACTGGCCCAGTTATGAAGGAACAAACCGGGACGTTTCTAGGCATAGCTGGGGGGAATGTAATGACACAGTTTAAGAATGAATTTATTTGAGGTCGACAGCTAAGGCTTCTCAACCTCGGTCTTCCAAGGGTCATTTCTGATTGTATGGTCCTGAAAGGGAGGTCAGGCTCCCCGAGTTTTGTTTCGAACTGCTGAAGTGTATTCACCTTTCTCCTGACTGTTCTCCTGAGTCTGTTTGGTCTGTTCAGACACTTTCATCTTGAACAAAGACAGAATGAATCTTTGGAGAAAAGGAATCATGGCTTATATTGTGTGCTTATGACTCACAGCATCCGGTGCCCCCATAAGAGATGCTGGGCTCCCTATTTTGGACCAGATTGTGCATTGTCTTTTTTTCTGCCGTTCAGTTGTTTCAGGGCTTTGTTCAGGAAGGCACAAAACAATTCTTTACCCCTCATATCTCACGCCACCAAAGACGCAGCAGGTTTTCTTTAGTCTTTGCACTCTGTTCAGGTCTAGATGTTTGCTTGGTTTGGACCGACCATGGCCTTCCTTTCTGTGTGCAACCTCTGAGATAACCAAGATCATCTTAAATTTTAGGGCTCCATTTAAAGGTGCCTTTATGCCTTAAATTGGGGCTACTTTTTGCATTGTGGTACAGAGTTTGAGGGTTGGAAACCAGTTCACCTCCCTGGTGGATCAGTGCTGGATTTCTTCACAAGCGTTTCTCTTTGGGTGCAGCTCCAGTAACATTTAAGATACATACAGCTGAGAATGTGCTTTCGATGGCGTTTCTGCTTCCTGCTTGGGTTGAGACAGCTAAGGTCTGTCCGCTCTGGACGTGTCATTTCAGAAGATTTATCTCTGTTTTTGGAATGTTTAACAGATTTACGGGCTGATAAACCAGCAGTAACCCAATAGCCGTTTTGGTATACTGTTTGTAGAACCAGGGATTAGGGCGCGAGAGTAAGACAGACGAGGTAAGAGAAAGGAGATGTAAGGATGAGGAGGGACAGAGGCAAGAGATAGGAGAGAGGAAAAAGGAAAAAAACTTCTTGGTCCGGTTCCACGAACACACTGCCACTCGGTCTTCAACCAACTGAGAAGCCCTCACTTGCAGTGCCATGTAGATGCTTCTTGGTGGATGGCCTCCGACTCCTCCGACCCCTGGTGGACGGCCTCCGACTCCTCCGACCCCTGGTGGACGACCTCCGACTCCTCCGACCCCTGGTGGACGGCCCCCGACTCCTCCGAACCCTGGTGGACGGCCTCCGACTCCTCCGACCCCTGGTGGACGGCCTCCGACTCCTCCGATCCCTGGTGGACGGCCTCCGACTCCTCCGACCCCTGGTGGACGGCCTTCGACTCCTCCGACCCCTGGTGGACGGCCTCCGGCTCCTCTGGCCCCTGGTGGACGGCCTCCGACTCCTCCGACCCCTGGTGGACGGCCTCCGACTCCTCCGATCCCTGGTGGACGGCCTCCGACTCTTCCGGCTCCTCTGGCCCCTGGTGGACGGCCTCCGACTCCTCCGATCCCTGGTGGACGGCCTCCTACTCCTCCGACCCCTGGTGGACGGCCTCCGACTCCTCCGATCCCTGGTGGACGGCCTCCGACTCCTCCGACCCCTGGAGGACGGCCTCCGACTCCTCCGAACCCTGGTGGGCGGCCTCCGACTCCTCCGACCCCTGGTGGACGGCCCCCAACTCCTCCGAACCCTGGTGGACGGCCTCCGACTCCTCCGACCCCTGGTGGACGGCCTCCGACTCCTCCGACCCCTGGTGGACGGCCTCCGACTCCTCCGACCCCTGGTGGACGGCCTCTGACTCCTCCGGGCCCTGGTGGGCGGCCTCCGACTCCTCCGACCCCTGGTGGACGGCCCCCAACTCCTCCGAACCCTGGTGGACGGCCTCCGACTCCTCCGACCCCTGGTGGACGGCCTCCGACTCCTCCGACCCCTGGTGGACGGCCTCCGACTCCTCCGACCCCTGGTGGACGGCCCCCAACTCCTCCGAACCCTGGTGGACGGCCTCCGACTCCTCCGACCCCTGGTGGACGGCCCCCAACTCCTCCGAACCCTGGTGGACGGCCTCCGACTCCTCCGGCCCCTGGTGGACGGCCTCCGACTCCTCCGACCCCTGGTGGACGGCCTCTGACTCCTCCGGGCCCTGGTGGATGGCGACAGCTCCTCTGGCTGTGGGTGCCCGGCAGCGAGTCCCCCATTCAGCCTGCTCCTCCCCATTATAGTGGAGAGCAGCAGGCCTTGCCCTCCATCTAACGGTGGCAACTCCTCTGTCCGCCGCCCCTCCAGGAGTCAGGCAAACCAGGCACACCTTTGTCCGCACTGCCTGACCTCCTCAGCACCACGATCCCCCTTGACAACTAGGGCTCTCCAACAGTGTGACCGTCCTTCCTCCCGGGCTTCGGTAACAACGGCAATGACAGTGGAAACGAGTCGCGTTTACACTGTCACTTCCCAAGCTTGATCGGGCCTCGTCACAGCTTCATCGGGGCCAACGGCCAGGGTTTTTTTGGCCCATCGAATACCTTGGTCCAAAGCGGCCCAACAGGGGCTTGAAGAGTGGTTATGAACAGAGGTGGAGTTTGAGAGTGAACACCGCTTCTCAGTTGCCATGTTTTCATATCAGGCTAACAGCTAACATCAACATTAAAGACAATTCTCAGCTCAAAACTCACTTCAGACACCAGCGAGTGTCTGAAATAACTTTATATGCATGCTAAGTGCTAAACATTGACATTATATTTAAATTTAACACATCTTATCAAAAATACCTGAGACTAAGAATTTAGGATTACAGGATTACTGTAATTACTGAACAGGATTACAATTGTGTATTTATTTGGTTCCATGTTCCACCTGTCTCTTCCCTGTGCCTCTGTTGCTTCTGCATCCGCATGTGTCATAAATTACATATTCTCCAGTTAACTCATAAAACTCCCTCTGTGGCTCTGGCTGAAAGGATAACAGTATAGTGAGACAGAGAGAAAATTAATAGAAATGCTCAGTCTTTCTAAAAAAATGTGATGTAAAATATGATATTGTAATAGTATTTTTTCTAAATTTGTATGCCTTTGGATTTTATAGAGTTGTTTTGTTCATTGCTGTGATCAAGCAGGCGTGATTGAATAAGTATGTGTGTTCTCTTTTTATGTGAAATCATTTTACAGTTTGATTCATCATGTTTGATGAGCCGGTCCTAGGCTGTGGAATAGCCTCCCTGTATCCCTGAGATCTTTGTCCTCTTTATATGAGTTTAAATTATCTTTTTGACCGGGCATTTCTCTAAAATTCTCTAAATTTCAATTATATAACAATAACAATTTTATTACATTGTTCCAATGGTAATTATGCTCTTCATCTCATGTTTCATGGATTTTTGTTTTGTAAAGCACAATGGTCAACTTCTGTTGTGTTTATTAAGGTTTGCTACCCAGAACGTGGGTCAATATGTTGTGTTTTTTATTAATTCGGTGCTATTATGCGCAGCTGAGTGAACAATACAGGTTTACAGTGAGTGTTTGTCACATAAGCTGGCTTTCTGCTGCTTGCAAACGGACTCTTTTGAGGAGACAGTGGATTTCAAAATGTGTTGCCCTGATTCCACGCGATATGAGCGAATACAATGCATGCTCATTGTATCCAAGGTAAATCAACAACACTATCATCCCGTACATGTGTTTTATTTAAATAAATACATCACAATCAGCTAAAACGCATACGCAGGTCACTTTACTTCCTGAACAAGTGCGCACCCGAGTCCGTGTTGCTTTCACATTCACGCGAGCCACGGCACGGTTCGGGAGTAACCGAACTCAGACCGCCTCCTCCAGGTAGTCTCGGGTTCGGTTCCCCAGTGCGCACCCGGGTCCCATGACAGTGTTCACATTAGCGATTTTTCATGCGAACCGTGCCCCGTTCCTAAACTGGCTGTGTGAAAGCCACCTTACTCAAACTCGGTCCTGCAGAGTTCAGCTCCAACCCTGATCAAACACACCTGAGCAAGCTAATCAGGGTCTTCAGGATCACTAGAAACTCACAGGTAGGAGTGTTTGATCAGGGTTGGAGATAAACTCTGCAGGACAGCGGCCCTCCAGGACCGAGTTTGAGGAATCCTGCATTAGAGAGACATTATTCTGGCTAATGTGATAATGCTATCAGCTACCAACAAGTGAAAAATATATTTAAAGTCTACAGATTTTCTCCCACAATGCAGAAAAAAGTGCACAAATTCTATGTGGGCCAACTTATATCTACATACACACAAATAATATTAGTTATTCTGTTTGGATATAGAAGAGGGGAAAAACTAGAGAAAAATGACAGAGATGTCAAGTGATCCTGAGGAGGAATCCTTTAGGCAATAAACATGGCCCCATTAAATGAGAGCAGTTTGCAGGGAGCTGATAAATTGCTCTGTTTGTCTTGGTGTTTGTGTGTAAGCGAGTCAGGGTAAATAGCCTCCCACATAATAATAGACTTGGTGTCAGAGAACAGATAAGGTGACGGGGTGATGTGGCTGTGGAAAGGGCCTATATATTTATAGTCATCTTTCATTTCTGTCCATCCATGAAATTACACTCATCATTGACTCACCTCCCCATTAAGAAAGCAGTAAAATACCGACACAAAGAATCCCTGTTAGAGAAAAACAAAACATAAACAACATCAGTTAAACTGTCACTTCAATTAACTTGTTAAATGCAAACAATAAAATTAAAAATGCATTAAAAATGTGAAAACTAAAATGAAATATGCCACTGTGATGGACACAAGAAACGTGTGTTGCTCATCAAAATGTAATATTTTTGGCCTTGTTCAGTATGTAAAGAGCCAGATTATGGTGGTTTGGCAGCGGGTCTTGGTTGTACCACAGGTTGTTCTCGCAGTAAAAAAAACAATTTCAGGAACAAAGCTCCATCCAAAAATAATTGGCACATGTTGTTGCTCAGGTGTCAGCTCCACTTCTGAGGACTGACTGCATCAAAGGTTGCTGAGAAATAATGTTCTCAGGGGAAACAAAAATATTTTTCACACTGACGCACTTACAAGTTTCATGAGAGCAGAAGACGAAATAGACTCCAGACCACTTCAAACAGAAAGAGATCAGGTGATCTCACTTAAAAGGTGACATAAGACCAATAATGGTCCCCAACTCTCTTACACAATATCTTTTCAATCAATATTGACATCTCTTCAAATGTCTCAAGGAATCTACACTGAGAAGAGACAGGAATTAAGGCTATATTATTCAAAAGTTATTAACACATCATTTAAACGGACATTAAACATAAAATGAACTGGAATTAAAACTGAACTGAACAAAATTTGTAGTAGTGCTGGCGACTCCACATTTTTGTTTAGATAAGACACAACACATTGCCAAGATACAGCCTAAAATGTTCGATTATTATTTTATTTAGTTTTTTCACCTCAGGATATGTTGCTAATGATGTTTGATGTTAAAAGGGTTTTATGTGTGCCATTGTCATTGTTGACATGTTGATTGATTACAAACTTATTTTCAGTTTGGTCTAGAGATCCTCTAGAGCTAGCTTTGTTAAAACTCAAAGTGGTAAACAAATAATATACCTAATTATGCATAATTTCACTTTGAATGACCAAATGGATATGTAGTGAACAGCATATTCAGTTTTATTGTGTAGCCCGTCTCTGACTGCCACAGCGGAGAAAGGTTTGCTACATTTCAGTGGGATCTTAGCGGATTAACACAAATGCCCAGCGCCGTCAGATAGGGCTGGTACTGTAGGACACCGCAGGGCAAGAAGACCCCAGCACCAGGCCCGGAAAGGAGAGGACCAACTTATGAACTAACTATCCTTCACACATCTTGACTTTCTCTACAAGATTCAGGCCAGCTGCCATTAAATTCCTAGGGAAAACTGTCAAACTGTTGAATTACACATGACAGCTAACAGTTTACACGAAATTTAGCTGTGAATTCATTCATGATAGTTCGGTATTCTTCCATCATGTATTCAGAACATTGCCAGAGGTGTTTTGAGAAGTGAGTAAGGTAATGCACAGGTAAAACTAAGTCACGGTTCTAACAGTGTGCTTTAGATGGGTGCTTTGTGCTAAAGAAGGGTTGGCCACGCTGTGTGTGCCACGTCTGATGCCAGCAGCCAATCACAGCACTGGAATGGAGAAACTACAAATTGCAATCTCCTTCTCATCGGAAAGGGATAAAAGTACCCTTTCAACAGCCGCCCTGAGTCTCTGTCCAATGAGACTAACACTCTTATTGATCAACACTTGAATATGGGAATACTGAGTTTCATTTAAAAAGCAAAATTTTAAACAAAAAGCAGAGAAAATCTTTTTTGTCAAAAGCCCTATTCGGACAGTAATTGTTTCTCATCGGGTCGTGAGGTATTTTCAACATTTACATGGGTTAGTCGTGATTTAATTGCCGTCTGAATCCACATCTCTGAGTTTACAAGAAGAGATCACTTCAAAATTCACTGTTTAAATCCTTTTTGATCACTGCCTTGCACGGTACGTACGATAACTGTTGCGCTTTTTTCACCGAGGTGCCATGTCCACATTAGAAACAATTACCATCCGAATAGGGCTAAAGTATAATTTCGTATTTTTAGTTTAAAGGAAGTATACTAGTAGCACACTTGAATAAACAATTGATGATATTTATTTTACAAATGTTCAATAAGAAGTTATTAAGTGATTACAATTTTTTGTGATTTTTGTGACTTATCAAAAAGTTTTTGCTATTTCGGCAACAAAAATAGTTCCAAACAAATCCATAGCTAAACTGTTGTGTTTTTTTTATTTTTATTTTTTTTTTTATTTTTTTTTTATTTATTTATCAGGACAATGCATATTAACAACAGTTCACCTGTAACATGCCAGAGTTAGCCAAGGGCTAATTTTCATCTGTAGTCCTGTTTGCCAGTTGTACAAGGGCACCCTAGGGAAAGTACACATTTAAAAGTTACATATAAATACAGCTGTGTTTGTCTGCTGCAGCATAGCTGGAATAGACGAGAATAATTAGAATGTAAAATCTCACTAAAAATTTGTTTTGAAAAACTACATATTTATACGCACAGGCAGTAGCAGCAGATAGCATGTACTGTCAGTGCAACAGGTTAAAACATTTGGTAGATGCATATAAAGATGACAAGTTTTAACATCATTAGTAAGGTCGTACAAAAATACAAACGGGCAACATTAAATCGTCAGTGTTGACAAGTCTGATTGCTAATAAGCCAATGTTTCAGATGTGATCGAAAAAGGCTATATGTGTTGATGTCTCTGATTGATGACGGGATGGTGTTCCACTGCAGAGAAGCCCTAACGGAGAAGGCGGACTGGCTGAACGCACTTTTTCTAAGTGGAATAATACAATCACCTCTTGACACTCCTCTGGTGATTCTGTGTGTGGTTGCTCTAAGATTGACAAAATCACCAAGGGGTGGCGGGGACATCCCATGTAAGATTTTGTAGACCTGACAGCAATTTGTGAACTTAGTTAAATTTTCCCAACTTAAAATATTGTATTTTGATAAAATGGCGCAGTGGTGAAAATGCTTTGGTTTCTTATCAAGTACTTTGAGTGTCTGTTTGTATAAAGACTGTAGTGGTTTCAGATTAGTCGAGTTAGCCTGGGACCAGCTTGTTAAACAGTAGGTAAAATGAGATAGAATCATTGAGTGCATAAAAGTTTTAGCCGCTTGAATGGACATTGAATTTCTAATAAATCGGAAATTTGCTAGATTAAATTTGACTTTTTTACAGGTTTGCTTTACATGTGATCTAAAATTTAGTTTGGTGTCTAAATAAATGCCGAGATATTTGTATTCTTGGACAATTTTTATTTTTTCACCTGACACTAGGATATCTGCATCTTTGGTTTCCTTATGTGATTTTGTGAAGAACATACCCACCGTTTTTGACACATTGAGTTGTAAACACGATTCATTCAACCACGTTGTTACTTTGATCATCGCATTTGTAAGCTTGTCAGCTACCTCGGTTTTTGAAGATCCATGTACATACAAAACTGTGTCATCCGCGTACATTTGAATGTTAATCTCTGGACACAGCAGTGGAAGATCGTTAATGTACATACAGAATAAGACAGGGGCTAATATGGAGCCTTGTGGCAGGCCGGTCGACAGAGGGAGGGGCTCAGACTGATTATTATCAATACGAACAGTTTGTAATCGTTGACTGAGATATGAATTTATCCATTTTAATACCTTATCTGAGAGATTAAAAGAGGATAATTTAGCCAATAGGATACTATGGTTTACTGTATCGAATGCTTTTCTAAGGTCAAGAAAGACTGCTCCTACAATACTATTGCTGTCAAGTGATAACTTGATTTTATCAACAAAATAGCAATTAGCTGACTCAGTTGAGTGATTCGGTCGGAAACCAAACTGTAGTGGGTGAAGATGGAAAGAGCTTTTATTTAAGTGGTCTTTTATATGATCAGATGTCCATTTCTCAAGGACCTTAGACATTACAGGTAAAATACTTATTGGTCTATAGTTAGAAACGGATTGTGGGTTTCCTGATTTAAAAATGGGTGATACAATGGCTGTTTTCCATGTGTTTGGGAATTCTGCTTGACATATGGATTGATTCATCATTTTTGTGATGGGACTGGCTAGTGATGAGCTAAAATTTTTGAGCATTACAGTGTCCATTCCCTGGACATCTTTCGCTTTGGATGATTTTAGATTTTTAATGATTGCTTCAGTATTTGCTTCTGTGGCACATGTAAAAACAAGACTAGGTTCTGTTGATGAAGTTTTACACAGCGCAACATTTACAGGTTGGAAACTCTGGGCAATAGCTGTAACCGAGTCAACAAAATATTGATTAAATGTCGTAGCTACTTCAGCTGGGTTCCTAATATGCTTTTCACCCACCGTTAGTTCCACAGGTTTTCTTGTTTTATGTTCTTGGCCCATTAATTTTTTTAGCTGGTCCCATACTAACTTTGTGTTACCCCTTGCCTCGCTAATTATGGTCAAAAAAAAGTTAGCCCTAGACTTTCTCAACATGGATGTTACAGCATTCCTTAGCATAGCAAAATGATGTTTATCATGCGACAGATTTGTTTTAATAGCCCTTTTCAGTGCAAGGTCACGCTCTTTCATTTTCTTCAGGATATCTGCATTAATCCAAGGAAGACTACTTCTCCTTTCCCTGTGTATATACCTACAAGTGAAATTTTTAATAATGCACTGTATTTTACTTGAAAGTGACCTGCTTCCCTCATGGACATCTTTTCCAGTTAACAAAGAATCCCAATTAAAATTATTCACTGTGTTTTTGAAATGTTCTTGGTCTTTATTTAGTATTCTAAATGATTCCTGGTCTTTACCAGTAGAGACACCAAATCTCTTTTTTGTTAATTTTCTCGTCACAAGTACTAAATTGTGATCCGATAGTCCTGTGATCATGTTGAGGGATATTGTGATTCTTTCTGGTCTATTGCTGAATACCAGGTCAATCTGGGTTTTGGTTAACTGAGTAACTCTAGTTGGGCCCTTAATTACCTGTGTAAGGTCAAAGCGATCTGTTATTTGTTTAAGTTTTTTCCTGACTGATCCATCATCCCAATTTACATTAAAATCCCCCATTATTATTATCTCTTTATCAAAATTGCAATGTGCCAGCATGTTTTGCAACTTATCATAAAAATCTATATTTGAGCTGGGTGGACGGTAAATTACAACGAGGCTAAAATACATTTGTGATGATAAAGTAATTTTCAGCCCGATACACTCCAGGTCACAGTTTGCCAAGTTTATCTCCTCACACTGAATACCATTCTTTATATACACCATAACTCCGCCTCCTTTAGATTTCACTCTATCGCGTCTATAGATTTGGTAGCCTGGCACCATGATTGCAGCTGATGGTGAATTTGCCTTTAGCCAGGTTTCTGACAAGCAAAGATAGTCTAAATTTGATTCTGTTAAAATATAATGAATTTGATCAAATTTAGGTACGAGGCTTCGTATGTTGAGGTGCCCACCAAATAATCCATTTGGTTTTAATTTGGAATCCCATATTATTTTTGAGTGGTTAACAGTCTGAAAAACATTCCACTTCCTGTTTTTTACGACAGCTGGATTTGTAAACCATTTCCTGTATTGACAAGTTTGACTTCCGGATATTTTTTCGCTATTGATTTGAGTAGCATTATGTTCGTTTGGAGTGAGAGTTGGTGAGCCTCCACCTGCAGCACTTGACCAAAGTGGTAGTTTCCGATGATCCGATACCTCCCGAGTTTCTGAGCACCACACAGCTGTGTTTCATTACTGAATGAATCAGCTGCTTCCAGCGAATCGGCTGAATAAAGGATTTTGTAAAACACTCATTAAGTGATGTTCCCTTTCATGTCAGTCACTCCTACGCCATGGGACGACTTGAATGGGATCTTCGCAGAGAGACCAATCTACTTGGAGATAAACTAAACGAGCCAATGCACATTGGCATGTGATAATTGGTCCAGCTGCTTCTATCACGCAGCACCGGTATATAATGGGCAGAAGGTGCAACGCATCTTTGCATTTCGTTTCGGAGCCGAGCCGATTCATGTTCTGTTCCGGCGGTCTTACTTCTAAAGAAGAGACAATTTTTCGAGTGTTCTTGAAGAAGCCCTCTCCTTCGTGTTGTTGTCGTGGCGCGCTGCATCAGGATCACCTCAGAAACCCCCATCTGTTTTCACCGCTCTGAGCGTGGCAGTTCTGTTCAGTGCCTCAGCGGATCGCACTATTCCCGCTGTTGGCCGTGGACATTGCCCTGTGCGCTTCAGCACTAGAGAGAGCTGATTTTCCTAAAAGAGCTTACACGAGTAAGCTTGTTTCTGGATGCGGTCGTTCCCTGTCCTCATGTGACGGTCACGATCACTGTTTCACACGCCTGGGCTTAAGCATGCTGCAACTGTGTTCATGGGGAGTTTCTGAAATCTCTGGGTGCCACGAGAGTGGGGACGACAGGGTGCGGCACCATGCCTCGCCACTCTCCTTCCCCTCTCCCCAAGAGGACCAGAATGGCAGCTTGCGACACTATGCCTCGCAGCTCTCGTTCCCCTCTTCGCAAGAAGGGGAGGTCGACAGTCTGCGCCGTTACAAAACCTCGCCACTCTCATCCCCTTCTGCAACTGCCAGGGGACAGCAGCATGCGGTCCGAGAAGACAGTCAAGCCTTCCCTCTCATCCTCTGTCCACCCGTGGAGCCAGGTGAGTGTTGCTCCGCACACCCAGAGCCCACTCCGAGCCGCCCCAGAGCCTCTCAGGTCGGGTCCCTGTCCTCACCTTGCTGCCCCTCCGCGGGTACGTCTGTGTTTCCGTTGGTCCCGCTGGTACGCTCCCCAAACTGTCCCATTGGCTCATCCGCACCACCAGACTCGGCTATGCGATTCAGTTCACCACAGTGATGGCTACTGGTGCTCCTGTCTTACAGGCAGGGCCGGACTGGGACACAATTTCAGGCCGGGAAATCCTACACCCATCCAGGCCATCCTATGCACCCAAATACAATTTAGAAACACGGACAACCCTGTTTTTCCCCTCCTAAATTACATTTGTTTCACAGTATGGCCATAACATAAAATCATAAACAACCAACCTAGAAGCAGTCCTAATATCAAATGGGTCTGCACATAACAAGCATTTACTCTAGAAGTCCAAAGCTGTTTTTAAATAAATGTTTGAATATACAAATAAAAAAAATGCAATACTTAAACATTAAACTAAACCGCCATAGGTGGCGGCAAGTGACCGTCTTAATTAGTGAGTCATTCATACAAAAGATTCGTTCAAAACCCTGAATCATTCAGTAACAAAACACCGCGCTGCTGTAGCTTTCCTTTGGAACTATTTTCGCCGTTGAAATAGAACAAAAACAGTTAATATGGTTTGTGTCTAAAATGTAAGTAGCTTTAAAATAAATATTAACTTCGCTACTTGTTTATTGAACAATAAATTCCATGTAACATTTTCAATCATGATAATATTTAGAAAAACAGCTCCCTTTGTATGTTAAACTAAATCATATGTTATAAAATAAAATAAAAAATAGAATTTTTACCTCAGTACATTTCTTCTGTGAGTTTTCTGTGTGCTGTGTTCACTCATTTGTTTTGATTTCTCCATGAATGTAATGTTAGACGGGCGCTACCGCTTACATTTGCTAGCAGTTCAATACTAAGTTAACGAAGAATAAAGTACAGTATTTACAGATGAAACTGACCTGCACTTGAAGCCCTGAACAGGTCAGTAATTTTGCAACAATGTGCTGCTTCTTCTTGGAGTGCTTTCTTTTTCTTTGTCCTTTCCCCTCTCTGCTCCACCTGGCAGTTTTCTCTCCATCATCGGGCACTGCTCGCATTTTGTGTCTAAAACCGTTTGGCTGCGGCGTAAAGTCGAATCGTAGCCTTGGCAGTCAAGACTAACAGATTAATGATTTTATTTTGGTAACACTTTATTTGAAGGGGTGTGCATAAGACTGACATGACACTGTCATAAACATGACATAACACCTGTCATGAACATGAAGGAGTCTTTATGAATGTTCATGACTGTTGTCATTAAGTGTCATTCGGTAAATTATGACACTTTTAATGCAAAGTTGACATTGTTTAAAATCTCTTTGTTATGACAACTTGACATTACCCAAGACAAAAATGTCTTTGTTATGACAACTTGACATTAACCAAGAAATCATAACCTGTCAACCTGTCACAACTTTGGCCGTCATGACACCATTATAACTGTGTCATGAATATTTTACGTGTCCTCAAGTAAAGTGGAACACATTGTACTAGTTATAAAGATGTCATTAAGGGTTATTACACTGTCAAATGCTTTAAGTTTGATAATTAGACCTGTTATGACATATTTGTGACAGGTTGACAGGTTATGATTTCTTGGTTAATCTCAAGTTGTCATAACAAAGACATTTCTGTCTTGGTTAATGTCAAGTTGTCATAACAAAGACGTTTTAAACAATGTGAACTTTGCATTAAAAGTGTCATAATTTACCGAATGACACTTAATGACAACAGTCATAAACATTCATAAAGACTCCTTCATGTTCATGACAGGTGTTATGTCATGTTTATGACAGTGTCATGTCAGTCTTATGCACACCCCTTCAAATAAAGTGTTACCTTTATTTTTTATTAATATTAATAATAATTTATTGAATGACGAATTCGAAAATGACCACTAAAGGTAGTAGCCTAATATAAAATAATAATAATAAAATAAAATAAACCGCTGGCTGGCAGCAGGCCAAATTAGTCGCCAGGCCACCGGGAATTGTCCCGGTTCTCCCGATGGCCAGTCCGGGCCTGCTTACAGGCAGAGATCGAAGTCCTACTGGCGATCGAGCCGGCCCCTCCAGCCGACATGAAGTCAGGGTTATACAGCCCCTACTTCATTGTACCCATGAACCGCGGTGGGTTACGGCCAATCCTGGACCTGCGAGTTCGGGCCCTGCACAAGCTCCCATTCAAAATGTGTCGTGCAGCTTCGGGTCTGTGGACAGGGCCTCAGCTGCATTGGTATATTAATTGCCTCAAGTTGCTAGCAGTACGTCTTGCTCTCAGCCGCTTCAAGACAAGCATGTAATGGTCCGTACGGACAGCACTGCGACTGTCGTGTACATCAACCGACAAGGTGGGCTCGGTTGTATTTGTTGTACTACATGTAAAACAAAAACAGCAACGACAAAAAAACCCTTGTGATCGTTTTGTTGTGCTGCAACAGGGGAGATTGAATTGCTTATTTTGGTGCAACCAGTGTTGTGTGACACTGAACATTTGATGTGATTTAATTTAAATAATTATCTTTCTTCTCATGTTTGTTTTCAGTTACATATGTTAGGGTTTTATATGTTGCATCTCATATTCTTTGAATATTAATGTTTACTCCATTATGTTAGTGCCGTGTGTGTTTCCTGATAGAGTTTTGAGTTTGTGAGGTATGACACTGTGCACCATATATATTTGCCTCAACATGTGGACTGTCATATTTTTATACATACTTCTTTAACTGTCTATTTTTAAATAAATAATGGAGACTTGCTGCATCATTTTACCACACACAGTGCAGGAATTCAATAAATATGTACTAACAAGGGCCTGGACTCCCACATAGCCATTAACCCAGCGCGGGCCGGCTGATGTTGAGATGCTCAATGTGCCTACACTGGGCCTTCCTGCATTTCAACTGCTGGATAATTCCCAGAGAGTGAACTCTCGCCCACTCTAACTGTTGACAGCAAACTGCAACATAGCAGAGAGTTCTCGCCACAATGACAAACATTACATAAATCTGTATGATATAATCAACTTCAGAAATGTGGTTAATTAGTGACAGATTGTAAATCGGTGCTTTAAACAGAGCAGTTGCTGGCAGAATTGGGACTCTAATTGAAAGCTGCTTTGTGATCTTGTTCCAAAGTCAATGGGTTTTGGTGAAATGTCTGACATAAATTACATTAGTAATACGCCCCTTTTTTAAAAGCTTTTACTCATCTTGAAATAGACGGGCATGATTACAGAGGCTGTCTGGATATTAAACATCATCACACGAACAGGAAGATTCATCCACACTCACTAGTCCGCTTTTACAGCCTTGTTGTGCTTATTTCTGACTCAAACTGTCAGGTAACACGTCTTTTAAACAAAGACTGAAAGGGTTGTTGAAGCTTATGGAGACGTTTTAGTCACGTGACTGTGTTGTGGTTCGTGTATAGCCTACGTTTAACTTTAGACTTCTGCCGATTCTATTTACGCTTCAGATTTGTCAAGATTATCATGATAAACAAAACCTGGTTAAGGATTTTTTCATTGACTTTAGAATTAATTGAGGAAAATCAGCTCCATGACCAACAAAGGATTGTGATATTCATGCATATCACAATCTTTTGTTGGTCATGGAGCTTATTTTCTGCATTAATTCTAAAGCCAATGGAAAAATCCTATTGGGTTTTTGTCAGGGTTTTGCTAACTTATGGGTTGACCTAAAAAAAAATGATGTCACCCCTGCAGCGTTGTGTTGTACAGGGAAATTATTTTCTTCGACCAATCCTGAAGTCTTATAGAGACACACTAATTTGCATACAATTGGTCAATGATGTTCTAGTTCACGGTATTCGGCAGGAGTGCAACCCATATAATGTGGCAGGGAACACCATTTCTTCAGCCAGCAATCCCCTTCAAACGAGGTTACATGTGTAATACGCCGTACCACTACTTGTAGAGGTACGGAAGTAAATGCTTAAAGTGGAAAGCATAATAGATACTCACATTGGCATAGCCAGTGCATGAGTAGTGTCAACATTAACCATTTGTTAACCAAAATGTGTTGGTAAACAATATTCCTCTTTTCATTTTCATTTCCCCAGCCAATAAATGTTATCATTATGTAAAATAAAATAAATATAATTATACATCCAGAACAAATGCTGAAAGTATAGACAGTGAGGAAATAATCAACACTATTGTTAACTCATTCTGTCTGATTGTAATACCCATTTCTTCTGATTCCACTAATATTTTTAGCTTGGGGAGGAGGTTGTGCACTTTTCAAACTAAATGAAAAGTGTTTAGTGGATCCCGAATATCTAATTTACTCACATCGCTGAGCCAGAGAGAAACTTGTGGTGGTTTGTTTGATTTCCAATCTAACATCATTCTTCTCCGGGCCAATGCCAACGCTGGCGTCTGCATGTACGGCTGCGTTCACGGTGTGCACCATTAGTGCTCCGACTGACCAGAGAAACGCTTTCCCTGAGAATATCTCAGCGGTTATTATGTGTGTTTCGCACTTCTGTCGATCCAGCGATGCCAAACATTTGTGAATAAATCATTCTTTTGTGTCGTCTCTTTCTTTTCAGTTAATCGGCCAAATGGGTTTGCAAAAGAGACTGAATTGATTCGCATTCTCGAATCATCTGAAAAGCTTTAAATCAGTCTTTAAAACAGAGAGTATGGAGATACTTAAGAACAAACAGCGCCAGATGAAGTAGATATTCACATTAAAATAAAAGTCTTTTGAGAGGTAAATTCAGGCCATTTACACCAAAAGTGTGTTTTTTTGTCCATCCGCACTGTTTCTCGGTTGTTTCATGATGTGATCATGCACTGGTGACTAGATGAATTGCTGCTTTTTACTGTTCTCGTGTAGTGTTTTTAAAATAGAGACAGCTTCGTTCTGCTGTCACTGACCATGTGGTCTGAAGAGTAAAGTCTAATAGATGTGCATAAGAGCTATATGAATGCATTGTTTTTAACATGAGCATACACTGATTGATTTTAATGTTGGTTTTTGCAAAATGTCGAAATTGTATGGTTGCAATGTTTTCAAAGCAGAGCTCAGATCAAGAAAGAACAACCTGGCAGGATAGCATCATAAGGGCCCCTGTTTTTTAATGAAAGGGATCAAGATAGTCCTTAACCTCTTCCTTAAGCTTCCACACCAAAATCCTCTCCAAACACTTCATTACAATGCAGGTTGAGGTAACTGGGTGATAGTCATTATACTCTTCAGGGCTGCGTTTTTTAGAAACTGGTATGATAATGGACTTTTTCCAAATATCTGGGAATCAATGGACCTCTGGAAAATGTCCACCCATGCACAGGCTAATTCCTCTGCAAAGGTTTTCAGGGAAAGACCCTCCGACCCAGTTGCCTTTTTGACGTTGAGACCTTTGAAAACCTTAACATTATTAGCATATGTGGCTCAAGTCCAAAAGCAGTCATAAGAGTTAACGTCCAACCAACAGTAAAATACTTATACTTCTTTACTTATACAGTATGCATACTTATACTTTTAGGAGTTATATTGGTTATACACTTTACCTTAGACCACAACTTATTTTAATTATTACTCAAATCACTATCAATTACATCTCTATAATGCTTATGACTTTCTCTGGTTTTGTGATTGAGCTTTTTCTGACCTAGTTTTCTACTTTTTTTTATTTTTATTAAAAGCCATGTGTTTCAGGTTTATACACTCTTTAAAGGAGAACTCCGGTCAATTTTAACATTGAGCTAATTTTTTTGTCAATTTGGAGTGCTGTCAGTACAGAGAACAACGACAAAAATCGGCGTTGCCTACACCGTTATTTTCTTTTTAAAATTTGCTCCCTGTTGACTTCAATGGGGCAAGTTTTAAACCTGCTTTTAGCCTCTTAACATCCTTGATATGTCATTACAAGTGCACAGCCATGTGAGTGATGTTATTAAGAGTGAACACGGTCAATCTGACTGCAGTAGATGTGAAAGACATTAATAAAAATGATGTTAATTCAGCCAGCTCACATACCTGTATTTTCTTCCTGTTTTCGGTCGAAGTCCAAAGTAGTCGATTATCGAGTTCGCGCGCGGCCAGGCTGTATGAGATCCCATTCTCCCAACTCGATAATTGACTACTTTGGACTTCGACCGAAAACAGGAAGAAAATACAGGTATGTGAGCTGGCTGAATTAACATCATTTTTATTAATGTCTTTCACATCTACTGCAGTCAGATTGACCGTGTTCACTCTTAATAACACCACTCACATGGCTGTGCGCACTTGTAATGACATATCAAGGATGTTAAGAGGCTAAAAGCAGGTTTAAAACTTGCCCCATTGAAGTCAACAGGGTGCAAATTTTAAAAAGAAAATAACACGGTGTAGGCAACACCGATTTTTGTCGTTGTTCTCTGTACTGACAGCACTCCAAATTTACAAAAAAATTAGCTCAATGTTAAAATTGACCGGAGTTCTCCTTTAACGTCTTTGGTGATATTAGGCTTGTTGTTTTGAAAATATTTAACCTGTTTAAATATATATCCATGTAATACTGTATGCAGACCTGATTTCACTATGCTTGTCAATAATCGGATCATAGAGCGCCTTCCAGTCAGTACAGAGAAAACTGCCTTTCAGTATCTCCACATCTCTGGAGACCAAAGTCCCAGCACCTTGGTTTCAGGCTTACTTGACTTCAGCGATGTGCAGTATATAGGGATATGGTCAGAGCTTGCTAATAGTGGTTTAACTTTCGTAGTGTATGCATTGGATACGTTCCCATAGCTCTTCTCCAAAATATGATACGTTCCTTGTATTACATTTCACATACTGTTGAAACCCAGCAAGAAATCTTTAGAGATGACAGTGATTTATAAAACCTAAAACAAACAGAGGAGCGTTTGGGGTGCTACAACTATTTCTACGTTTCCATCCGGTGGCACATAGACAACGCAGATGACAACATTGCCAAACTCAAGTGCCAAATAGAAGGATTGCAAGCTAATGCACACCAGTTCCACATCTCTGTCAAATATAGTCTCCCTCACACACCGTCGATCGTAAATTTAAACACAGACCGCACCTCGGCAGGGTTTTCCTGTCCTGGGGTGCGTTTCCCGAAAGCATCGTTAGCCAACTATGGTCGCAAGTTCCGTCGTTACCAATAGAGTTCAATGGAAATTGCGACCAACTTGCGACCATAGTTGGCTAACGATGCTTTCGGGAAACGCACCCCTGTCCAGGTTTCTGACAGCATGCACCAATGTAAAGCCATCTGCCTCAACATTAACATCTGTCACAGCCATGATGCATGTGTCCCGGGATTCGTAACAGGCCGTTGAATTATTCCGTAATTTGACCATTTTATTCCGTAATGAATAGGCATTGAACAGGATAATTGAAGGGAATTACCTCTCCTCCTCAATCGCTCCCCATTTAGCTCTATGCTGAATTCTGCCAGTGTTTTGCTTCTAAACAAATATCCGCTGTTGCCCTTAAGAAAGTTTAGGAATAAGGAAGTTTAGCAGGATTTTTCAACGCAATGCGAAGCTAAGCTCCTACCTGGTATAGGGGATGGCGTCCTGTTCAGGCCCATGTGCAGGGCCTAAAATGAACACTTGTCAAGCCCCAAATGCGAGTCAAAATCAGTGTTGGCGAGTGTATGAAACTGTGTCAGTCGCCAGTTGGCCAGAAGCAATATTTTTAATTCTAACAATGCAATGTTGTGAGAACATGAACATGAACATGAACAAACGTGAACGACGCTCTGTACAGATGAATTCAGTGCTTCATCATCACGAAAGTTTCAGCTTTCCAATGTAAATATTCAAGCGCTGTAACACGTGAAAGGGAGTTCAATACTCACACGCTGTGGGAAGTTTAACATCCGAAGTGTGCGATCTCAGACAGCGCTCAAAGATGAGCTCTCTTTCATGTCTTCATGCGCTTGAATGGACAAATTCATTAAAAATGATGTAAAAAAACGCCCGTCTCGACGAGTATCCTAGTAAACAGAGTCGGTTATGTCTTAACGCGAACACAAAACGCATGATCCATGCGTGCATCCAATCTGAAATCTAAAGTGACAGCATCCTAATAATCCTGCAACTGTCTGTGTTTTTAATGTTAATCAAACAACAAAGGACAAAGAAAAAAATCCCTCACTGGTCTTGAACTTTACAAACGATAGGCAGACTGTGCAGTGTTATTTATTTAATTAGCCTACTTAATTAAATTTCGGTACCTGAAAACTATTAGGCCTGTCTGAAGAGCACTGTTTATTTTATTTGTATGTATTGAATTTAATTTTATTTGTGCTTTTGCTTTTAATCTGATAGATTGTTCTTATTTTATTTCTGACTGTTTACTTGTCTTTAAAAATGTAGGCTATGCAATTTATATTAGTTGGTCTAGTAGTTTTAGCTGTGGTATCGAAATAGGAATAGAGGATTGTAAATTTTCACAAGTATCTAAAATATTGGTGTCATAACTGCCTGTTTTTGTTTAATTGGCTAGTAAAAAATATTTTTGCCCGGTAAAATCTGGTGTTGGTCAAATCCAGCCATTGGCAGGTGTGGCAAAAAGTAAGGCCCTGCCCATGTGCCTCCAGAGTCGTTTGGCTCATGACGAGGGGAAACGAAACGATTCCCACACAACACCATAGTACTGTAGTATGGTTTTGGTGACCCAAGCCTGAGAAAGTAGGTCCAAACCTTGGACGACACAAATGGAGCCAGTAAGAGGGTGTAGGTGTAGTCTCAGAAGAGGGTGTAGTCTCCACTCTCCAGGCCTCAAACCTTGCTTTCAGATGTGAGATCAACGATCTCTTGTCCATCCTCACCAACACATAGCAATCCCTAAGGTCCGGAAGAGTGAACCAATGCCAGAAACACAGCCATCATCTCCAGGCAATTTATATGAGCCAGTTGAGATGATCACCTTGATAACCTGTGCCTCAACCCATCATAGAGGCATCTGTTGTGTTCATCTCTCAGTGACGAATTGCTCCTAGATCTGGAGTCTTCAACCCTGCTCCTGGGGACCCACTTTCTGAAGAGTTGAGCTCCAACACCTGAACCAGCTGATCAAAAATCACCGGCCGGTGCGCTAAAACAGGAGGAAAGTGAACTTTACAGGACAGTGGGTTTTTCAGGAGCAGGGTTGAAGACCTCTGACCAAGACCCATAGTAACACACTCTCAGCGTATCAGAATTGTTACACATAATAAATGTTTTGTCTATATTACACATTTTTCATTCACAGTGAAGGCCCTGATATAATTCAAGCGATATCAAAGAATGTAATTTTGAACATCATCAGCGAAAATAAAGATCCTTTTTTGTTCATTTCTGGACCTCAAAGCAGCTCGGCGAAGCAACCCTTCCAGAAAGTTGACTCTGGCTGGTGTACTCCTGGTATACTGGTCTGTTGCCATTATGTAATGGCGCTGAGGCTCGTCTTTGAGGTGCAAATCTTCTCTGGTTCATTTCTTCTGTTCAGTCCGTCAAAGTCAGACGTACGCCAGTAACTGTAGAGCTGCTTTATAGTAGAAACTGCATTGTAATTTTAATTGAAAGAGACACTGACACTTTTTCATGTGTAATACTGTAAAGCTGCTTGCTTTTAAACAGTCCATTGTATAAAGTGGTATATAAATAAACGTGACGTGACTTTACCGCAGTGCTAAATTTCAGAGCCGGTGCAAACATCCACATCGCTGTGATCAGATGCTTTCTGAAAAGCTGTTTTCTCACTGCTGTCATTGTGTGTTTGGTTTGTTATTGAGAGGAAAACGTGCAGCTCATATTAACAGATTCATCAGCAGTGTGGGTTACGATCAAACTTTTGCATCAGTCTAAAAAATGCAAAGAGATGGGTTGAAACAAAGAGATGTTTCAACCCATGTTTGAAATAGGTCAAATATGGACAAACCTAATTGTTGGGTTAAAAATGTAATTAAAAATGTAATCCAATGTCTGGGTTTGTCCATATTTAACCCAAACATGGGTTGAAACTCCCCGGCATTTTTTTTTTTTTTCATTCCATTTAATACTAGTCATTTTGTCAAACTGATCTTAATGCTTAATTTATTTTTTGGTAAATCTACAGATTTTCAACTAGTCTGATTTACTATTGTGTGTTAGTTAGGTATAAACTAGAGTAAGTACTTTCAATCGTAAAAGACCAATTATAATAAATCCCAGTTACAATCTCCTGTCACTTGGTGAAAATAGATACTCTGTGTGAGAATGTGCCAGGATAGACTTCACGAGAGAGGAAGCGGAGAAGGGATCAGGTAGACATGGACCGTGTTAAAGAGGAGGCTGTGGGCTTTCACAAAGAGGAGTTCAGCAGAGGAATGTAAGTGGACTGTCATTGCACATTAATTTCAGGCCATCATCATTCATCATTGGCCGTGTGGTTCCCAGAGCCTTACCATGGCAGAGGCTGTCAGATCAGCTCAACCTAACATACAAAGGTCAAGCTCCATCATCAGAACATTTCATTAAAGTCTGCAACAGTTACAAGAATTCACTATACTTTTACAGCACCGTATCGTAAATGGCACTACTGCACAGAATAGTGACTAAAATGTAACTGTCACACAATTTAATGTAATTTACAGTCATAAAATATTAACAGCATGATAGGAATTGATTGAGTCCTGTGGTGGAAAATTTAAGCTGAATATTAAGCTAACCATGTTTTAACATTTAACCTTATTTAACCTGCTAACACTCTGAAACAATGTACTAAAGACATCCTGTACTTTAGATGAATGTATGTGTGTCAAACCCCTGACTGTGTGTATAAATAACAAATATGGGAAATGAAACTAGACAGATGACCAGGTTAGAACTAGTGATCAATGAAGTAATCGTTCAAACTAATCTCCTCTACCTAGAAACAGAAGAGTCTGCCTATGAAGAACCAATGATATTAATGTCATTATGCCGTACCTCCCTATTCTATAAAAACTGTTGTATCCGTGTTTTCTGTGGGATTCTCAATGGAAATGGTCTGAGATCCTCCGGCCATGCTTATCGCTTCTTCTTGGGAGATTCTCTGAGAACTGCTCGAGAACTCCCGGCCGTAATAAAGAGCATTAGAGGACAATAGCTGAAGTCTGTCTGTCATTTTAAGGTTTTTCAAGAAACCTATCTGGTCAACGGGCAACAATCCATTTCAGTGTGTGTGAGTTAATGACCCGATCTCAATCCCACTGCAGAATCCCTCTCTCCATGGAGGTGTAATGTGAACACGTCACACTCCTTCAAGACACGCACGTGAGGCTCGCTAGACACGAATCAAGTGTCAGGCCTGGATTTGTCATGCCAGAAGGTTTTTCCCACGTGCTTTAACAACAAGAATATTCACTGTGATGCTGATGAAAAGACATGGCCAAGTTTGAAGACATTTTGTACTTCAAGTGTTTATGGTAAATGTATATTCTTTCATCATGCAACCACAGTATTGAAAGAAGAGTATATATTTCTCTCCAAATATTTCCATTATGTTATAATGATCTTGTGTTTTGAAACAATTATTATGTGGAAAGAAAAGATCTACAACTAAAAATGAAAGTATGATTTGAGGTTTTGAAAGAATGACTGGCGGTGTGATTAGTTTGTTGAAAATCTTACTCTCAAACCTTTACCTCTAACCTTTGTGTCACCATTGATTTCTATTTTGCAATCCGATTTATGAAGTAAACAATTCATTAGCGTCTCTTTACGACTCTAGTCCTTTAGGGACGCAATGAACCGTCTGGCCTAGATTCATGTTGGGAATGCAGACCGTATGAAGAGTTGTAAGAAAGTGTCTTCTTCAGTATTAGTCAGCAATAAGGTGTATGACTTTGAAGCAAATATTACATGTTAATATTAATACTACATTACATTTATGGCAGTGTCCTTTCCACCTGTAAATGTATCCACAGTTTTAGGGTTAGGGTTGATGACATGATGTGACACTCACCTGAAAGGACTGAAGAAATGAGTTGAAATAGATAAATACAATCTGAGATATGTCATCCTCCCCTGGGTTCACAAAGAACAGCATGTATGTGATCCCGAGTAAAGGCAGAAGCACTAGCGTAGCTTTCACAGCTTTCCTGCGGTCACAGAGAGACACATTCTCATTAGACGTACGGCACATTTGACATCAGGAAAACTTCCCTACCTTCAGCTCATTACTTCTTAAAGCACTGAGAAATCCTGAGACAATACAAGTTATGTCGATGATAACAAATTCACACGAATCACACGAGTTTACAGTAACTATACTGCATTCAGATGTCCCTAATTTAGCATGGTTGTAAACCTCATTTAAAATGTCAAATAGCTGATATATGAAATCTAGATGATTTTAACATTTCAAGATGATCAACATCTGAAAGTTTAGTACATATACACATTGAATATCAAAAGCGTCTGAATTGTGTTATTTCTGCTGTAATAACTGTGTGCCGGAGACGTCACGCTCAAGCCTACATTTACCCTCGTTACCCGTGCATCGCTTGCAGATCACTGTAATTTGGCCTCTTATCAAACATGACAACAAAATACACCTGTGATGACAATGACTTTCAGAGTGCTTTTAAGCACATGCACAAAAATGGGCATTATTCAGGATCGCTACAAAATATTGATCTCTATCAACTGTGTAAATGCAACTTTTTGTGATACAGGCTACATCATGTTTCATCTTCTGCTGTGACCCCCGGCACACAAATATGAAATTCTGCCTATGTTTAGCAGTTGTTGTTGTTGTTGTTGTTGTTGTTTACTGTACTACAGTGGATGGAGACTGGCTTCAATATCTTACGCACCCAGTTCTGTATGAAATTCAGTTTTGTTGCATGACCATCAGGACTTTTCAGGAACATTTATTTGTATATATATATCTCTCAATCATTGTTTCATTACGTTATATTTTTTTCTCCCACATTAAAAATTACAAAGCTTTGATCATAAATCTAAGCATTTAAATATCATCTTCATAAGACATAAAATTGGCAAATATAGAGTGACGATGACTGATATTTATGTTAGAAACTCTCTCTCACACACACACACACACACACACACACACACTCACTCACTCACTCACTCACTAACTCACACACACACACACACACACACACACACACACACACACACACACACATGTTGGTGCAACAGCATTATGAGGACTCTCCATAGGCGTAATGGTTTTTATACTGTACAAACTGTATATTCTATCCCCTTACACACACACACACACACACACACACACACTGCCCCTATCCCTAAACCTACCCATCACAGGAGACATGCTGCATTTTAAAATTTTTAATAAAACATTGTTTTTTATGTTTTTTAAGCCATTTGATTTATGAGGACTTTTGAAGTGTCCTCATAAACCACCCATAAGTTGTAATACCAGTGTAATACACATCATTATAATAATTTGTGTCCTCATAAATCACATAAACCAACCCACACACACACACACTCTCACACACACACACACACACGTACGTACACACACTCACTCACTCACACACACACACACACACACACACACACACACACACACGCACGCACACACACACACACACACACACACACACTCACTCACACACACACACACGTACGTACACACACTCACTCACTCACTCACTCACACACACACACACTCACTCACTCACACACTCACACACACACACACGTACGTACACACACTCACTCACTCACTCACTCACACACGCACACACACACAATCACTCACTCACTCACACACACACACACACACACACACACACACACACACACACACACACACACTCACTCACTCACTCTCTCTCTCTCACACACACACACTCACTAAACATTAGAGTTAAAAGTATTAATTCTGATGCATTTTTAAAAAATCCATGCAACAATGCAATTTTGTAAAAAATGAAGAAAAGAAGATTATTTATCCATAAGCTTGTCCTCAAGACTCAGACTCACTGCATTAATTCTTAGGAAATCAAGTGAAACGCCACAGTTTGCACATGCGTCCTCAGATGAAAGCACTCATCTCTGCTCTGACTGAAGCAAGCGTCGCCCTGAGACACACACACACTGTAGACACACACTTTAGACACACACACACACACACACTTTAGACACACACACACTTCAGACACACACACTTTAGCAACTCATGCGAGTAAAAAAAAAAAAAGTAGGCTTATTTATATATATATATATATATATATATATATATATATATATATATATATATATAAACCCTTCAAATCGGAGTAACCTCAGATGACATGAGAAAGATTAAAGATCTGTGGTGTTCAGAGCAGCTGACGGTGAGTGTCTGGATCACACACCACGGTTACACACATCCCAGTTTATACACACACTCATCACAATTCAAATCATACTGTTCTTTCACAGTACACTTACAGTTTCAAGTGTTTCAATACAATTGCACCAACAATTAAATAGAAGGAATATTTATATCAGAATATGAGAAATGAAAACAAGCAAATTGAAATTAAAATGCATTGGGCTAAAATTGAAAATTCTATAACCAAACACATTTATGAGTCATTTCTCATGCAGAAAATCCAGCTAACCGTTGAATAAATGACAATTATGATCATGGCACAGTGAAGACGATGTAAAAGATGGCAAAAACAGTCTTTTACTCTTTCAAACGTTTCAAATGTTATTAATTTCAGCATTGGAATATATTATAATTTTTTACTAATAGGATGTCATAATCATAAGGGAAAAAACTGTGTTTTGTCAAGCAGATTTACTTCACTTCAGTAGAATTTACTCATTCAAATGAAACTCACACTCACAAAATTCATGTGCCTGTTTCTGAATAATTGTTAAAGGAATAATTCACCCCAATGATGTACATTTCTGTCATCATTTATTCACCCAATGTCCAAAAATGTATGCTATTATATTTTTCTAGTGAATATGACCTTTTGTAATGACTGACTGGATATGAAATTGTCACTGTTATGTTCTATTGACTTCTAGTGTGTGTGTGTGTGTGTGTGTGTGTGTGTGTGTGTGTGTGTGTGTGTGTGTGTGTGTGTGTGTGTGTGTGTGTGTGTTTCCCCGTCACTCTTCATCACGTCTGTGTTCACATTGTTCATTGTGCTGTGCCTAGCTCTCACATGTTGGCTTGTTATTCTGAGTTCGTAATAAATCGCATGTTATTTTATAATCCTCTTCGTCTTTTGTGGATCTGAATATTACAGATATTGTGTCAATCAAAAAAAAAAAAAAAACGCATACAAGTATCCAAAAGTCTTCTGAAGTAATACAATATGTGTGAGTGCTTTATGTAAAAGAGCGGTGTCAAGATGATTGTTTCCTAATAAAGAAATAAATGAACAGCATATGGTTTTGAAACTACACAAGGGTATGTAAATAATGACAGAATAGGGGTAATAACAATATATCGCAATACAAAACTGCAACAATATGTATTGTGTATAAGTCACCCAAAATAAACATTACTGTTTGAGGAAAAAAGTGTCAGAGTTTTAGTGTCAGTACGACATTAAACTACTATATATGATGTTGAATATAATCTATAATAATGCAGTGGGGGAATATTTGAGGCTCCTGATAATGTCTGATGTTTTCAGTAAAAAGTGGCCTACATTATTATAAATATGTGACCCTGGACCACAAAAGCAGTCTTATGTGTCCATTTTTTTTATTGAGATTTATACATCACATGAAAGCTGAATAAATAAGTTGTCCATTGATGTATGTAGGATAGGACCATATCTGGCCGAGATACAACTATTTGAAATCTGGAATCTGAGGGTTCAAAAACATCTAAATATTGAGAAAATCGCCTTTAAAGGTTTCCATTTCTGTTGGCGATTGTGCTGCATCCACTCACAAAAATACAATTTTGATATATTTAAGGTAGAACATTTACTAAATATCTTCATGGATCATGATCTTTACTTAATATCCTAATGATTTTTGGCATAAAAGAAAAATCGATAATTTTGACCCATCCAGTTTTTTGTTGGCTATTGCCACAGATATACCCGTGAGACTGGTTTTGTGATCCAGGGTCACATATATCTAGTCAGTAAAAGATCAAGGATATTCGAGTAAAGTAATTCTGTATTTTCAGCTCCAGAATCATGAATATTGTTATTCTCGTCTCTATTGTCCTGTGCTTTGTGTTTCAGCATCGAGTCCAACACTATTCATTTACACACACGCTGTAACACCAAATTTAGCATTTTAATCAACAGTAAAACATTTTAACCTTTTACCGTGTCGTGGAGTATCACAGTAATATGGTACCGCGAGTTCAGTGTCGTGATGTGTGTCGTATTGTGACGCCGCTGTGACAGAAGTATTCCTTCACTGGTCATGACCATGACACATCATTCCTCAAACACTCTCTGGGAACATCCCTGTTCGTGAGCAGTAAAGGACTGTACCTGTACTGGATCGTTTCAGATGTGGTCGAGGCCCTCAGCTTGGTCATTAAAATGCGCACGATGTTGAAAAGGAACACAAAGTTGATCTGCATCGGGAGGAAGAGAAGCAGGTCATGATAGTGTTTGACATGTTTGAATGAACTCAAACGTCCCAGAAATCACCATTACAGGCACTCGTGACATATCGAGTGTGGAGAACACTAAATCTCTCAGCTCCTGGGATTTAGGAATATACATATTTGTACATATTTCTGGAACCGCTTGATCTTTCTGCACAGGACATGCAGAGCTCTTGTGCACGACTGCAGAATGGCTTACATTAAATACTGTTCTTATAATGCTTTCACATGAAGAAGAGGGAGGGGGAAGATTCACTTCCGTTCAATAATTCTCTCGAAGCTCCGGCACTTTATCTGAAACCAGCAGACATTGCTGTTATATAACAAGCTGATGTTCTGGCCTACTATTTGCTGATGTTAATAATTATTGAACAGCTCTCTTAGAAATCACATATGGGTATTATGTTTACTTTTTGTCCTTTGTAATGCTTTAGGAGTTTTGTCCACTTAGCTTTAATTCTAACATCTACAAAACTGAGAAAAGCAACAGTACTTACTAGCAGAACTAGGATCACCGGCCCCTGGTAAATGTAGTCCACGTACTTCCCGGGCTCCTTCCCGAACCAGCATCTGAAACACAGAGCTTTCTCAGCACAGATATAACCATAACTATGCTGTATATATATCATCTGCCTTTGTAACTTTAAACCCACAATGGCTATTTTCATTTCCATCAGGGACTGTACTCCCTGGCACAGTGAAATATATACTTTACTGTGAATGTCAGTGGGTGGAAGAACCACACCGGCCATGGGATGCTGTTTTATAATAAACATCACTTTCATATATTAGACTAGCTAAAGATGACGTTTGTACATTCACAGTCACTGAGTGCAATCACAAAAATAATGTTTTCAGTTCAGTCACTCTCAGTCATGTTATGTTACATCCAGGGTTTGAAATGACCGGCCAATTTGGCTACTAATTTTTTAAGTTACTGGTCATTCAGAACTTCTACTACCCCATAAAAAGAAGAAATTAACCAGATTAACTACGTCACATCTTATATATTTATATAAGCTGTGACGAATAAATTATAACCAGAAAAAAAGAAGAAGAAGTGAACCAGATTGGAACCAGAAAATATTTATATTATAAACTGTATAAGATTTTGATTTCATACGTTAATTTCTTATTCAAACTAAATCCTGTCATCCAGCATCTCCTCTTCCTCTTTCATCCTCATCCTCATCACCAAAAAAACTATTTTAGATGGACAGATCAATACAGAACAAAGAACATAAAAAAAGTTTTTTAAAGTATCTGTGCTTTATCAGATACTTTTTATTTTGGGAAACTTTTACTTCACCACATTTCAAAGCATGCTATTGTACTTTTTATTTCACTAAAACATGTGATTCCTCCTTATTTTGAACTGAAGGAATGGTCAGAGACACATTAGTGGTGTCTGATTCATGAACATTTATGAATCAACCAGTTCAATCAGTTTGCAAATTGCACTAAAAAGGTCATTTATGACTTGACTGCGCTTGATCTCGAGTCACCGACTCAAATGATCCAGTCAGAGCGAGTCTCCAGTTCACAACTCACTGAACTGAACTGGCTGAGAAGTAGGTTACTTACTAATGCCCAATTTTGGATTTATATTGTAAATTTAGGCCACGACTGTCAGTTGTTTGAGAACTAAATCAGCTATAAAACGGCGAGTTGTTTAAGCCAATGAATGTGCAACGTTAGCGTCTGAACGGGGTTGGTTTTAGGTAGAAACTAAACATAACATTAAAACAGCACATATTAATGTGACATGTCAATTAGCAGTCACTAGAGTATAAGTAGACTTCTTATCCTACTAACCCGAACCTAGTTGACATGCACTTGGACATTAATGAGAGTTACTTGACAAGTAGTTGTAAAGTTATTTATAGTTATAGAATGTATAAAGTGGACGATCAAAATAAAGCATATCCAAGCATACTTTATAAAAAAGTGGGCCAAATTAGTCTGAAGTATTGACATAATACATGCAAAACACACACAGGTATACTACCAGTACATTGATATTAGTATCCTTACTACATAGAGTATACTTGGAAAATAAAATGTACTTAAACTTTATTTTTAATTTACTTAAAACGAACTTAAAGTATCCTTTTTTGTAAGGGTCCTATGCTTTTCTGAGTGATCAGTTCCCTATCGGTCAGTCACTACAACGTAGGTCATGACTGACCAATAGGAATCTCGCTAGAGAGGCCAATCTACTTCGAGTGAAACTAAACAAGCCAATGCACATTGGCATGCAATCATTTGCATCAGCAGCGCGAGCGGTCTTTTCTTCTCTCTCTCTTTTTTGTTTTTTGGTTAAAAAAAAAAAACTGAGCAAAAACAAAAAAGCTGTTTTCACAGCTGGTAAGGTGCGCGTGAGAGCACTCAACAGCTGTTTTCACGGCTGGTAAGACCAGCGAGAGAGAACAGTGCACAGACAGGTGCACATTCCTGTCTGTGTTCGCGGTGACCGTTCCCCTGCGTTCTTCAGCACCAAGGAGAGCAGTCTGTAAAAGAGCTTACACAGATAGTTCATGTCTTTTTCAAGATGACGTTCTATCTGTGTGTTTCTGGATGTGGTCGTTTCCTGGGGTCGCGGGATGGTCACGATCGCTGCCTCGTGTGTCTGGGCCTCGTACACGCTGAGGCAGCGTTCGTGGATGAGTCATGTACCCATTGTGGGAAGATGACCATCTTGGAGCTGCGGTCGAGACTCTCGTTCCAGCAAAGGGGCGGAGTCCCCGTGCATCTGACTTCGGGCAGTAACATGGGAGACCTGAGGATCACGACGAGCGCGCTTCCTTCGGGGAACCAACCCCCTAGGAACCCTCATCCCTCTCACGCTCCGCAGCCAGTTGAGTTACCAATCGAACGTGCTGGTCCATCCTCAAGGTGCGTACCAGTCGTTTCCTTTGGTGCTCCCCGCGATGAACAGATGTCGATCGCTGCATTGGAGGGTGGGTCAGACTTCTCCACGGACGACGACTCGGCCGAGTCGGACCCAGAGATGATGGCCATGCTTTTCCGGGCCGCCAACAGGATCAGGCTCGAGTGGAACCTCCACCGTGTCCCGAGCCCTCGAGGCTGGATGATTGGTATCTCGGGGTGGTGCATGCTGGTTCTCAGCAACCCACCCCAGTGCCTTTCTTCCCGTAAGTGCATGAGGAGCTCACAGGGATGTGGACGGCACCTTTTACTGCCATAAACCGTCTCGGTAGCTCCTCCTCCCTCACCACCCTTGATGGCGGGGCAGCTAAGGGATACACGCGCATACCGCCAGTGGAGCGGGCCGTTGCAATGCAGCTGTGCCCTAACTCCACTCGGTACGAGGAACCGTGTCTTCCTTCCCAGGCCTGTAGGTTCTCGTCGGACCTTTTTCGACGAGGCTTACAAAGCCTGTCGGGAAGCTGCCTCTGCCATGCACGCCATGATGTTGCTGCAGGTCCATCAAGCCAAAGCACTGAAGGAACTGCACGAGGGTGGTCATGATCAAGTTCTCCAAGAACTTCGTGCCACGGAGGGCCTCGCGCTTCGTGCGAGAAGGTAACCGTGTGGTCAGTGGGTCGTGCGATGTCCACCTTGGTGGTCCAGGAACGCCATCTCTGGCTGTGTCGGTTCCTTAACTCCCCCGTGTCCCAGACTGGCCTCTTCGGCGACGCGGTCGAGAACTTCGCCCAGCAGTTCTCGGCTGTACAAAAGCAGACAGAGGTTATCAAACACATTTTGCCGCGGCGGTCAGCTGCTGCCTCTACCCTACCGCCCGCGGCTCCTCAGTCTGCTCGTCGCCGGGGGCATTTCCTGTTCTGCCCTTGTTCCCGCGCCGCAGCAGCAGCCTCGACCTATACGGTGCCGTGGAGCCAGTGGCAGGCAGGCCGCCCCGCCCATCCAGGCCCCCGCCAGGAATGGTGGCAAAGCCATAGGTGAGTGGCCCCAGGACAGGCAAACCAGAGATGATTGGAACTGCTCTCCAGGAGACGGTGACCTCACTGCTCCCTTCCCCGGAATAGGGCCGGGTGGAAACATTTTCTGTTTGTGTTCCGCCGCTGGCCTCAAAACCAGCGGTACCCAAATTCTCAATAATAGAGCAGTTTCCTTCATCTCTGGGTTTGAAGAGGGCCCGGAGAGTACTGGGAGTAGAGAATCTTCACCACTCTCATCCGCCTCTTCTGTCACCAGCGGGCAGCTGAGTGCGGTCCGAGAACACCACCGAGCCGCCTCCTGCACCTCCTGCCCTGTGGAAACAGGTAAGTGTTGCACAACACACTCTGACCCTGCTACGGGCCGCCTCCCAGAGAGAGCCTCCCGAGCCACGTCCCTGTGTTCCACCTCGCTGCCCCACCCCGGGTGCGCCTACGGTTCCTTTCGTCCCGCTCGTATGGTCTTGCGAGCCCGCTGGCTCATTCGAACCGTCAGGCTCGGCTATGCGATTCAGTTCGCCCGGCACCCCCCCAAGTTTCGGGCCATCCACTCCACTACAGTGAGAGCAGCCGATGCCCATGTCTTGCGTGCGGAGATCGCAGTCCTACTGGTGAAGGACGCGATAGAGCCGGTCCCTCCAGCCGATATGTGGTCAGGGCACTACAGTCCCTACTTCATTGTACCCAAGAAAGGTGGTGGGTTACGACCGATCTTGGACCTGCGAGTTTTGAATCGGAGCCTCCACAGGCTACCGTTCAAAATGCTCACGCAGAAACACATTTTCGAATGCATCCGTCCCCGAGATTGGTTTGCAGTCATCGGCCTGAAGGACGCGTACTTTCATGTCTCGATTCTTCCTCGACACAGGCCGTTTCTGCGCTTTGCGTTCGAGGGTCGATCATATCAGTACAAAGTCCTACCCTTCGGGCTATCCCTGTCCCCCCGTGTCTTCACAAGAGTCACAGAGGGGGCCCTTGTTCCCATGAGAGAACAGGGCGTTCGCATCCTCAACTATCTCGACGACTGGCTCATACTAGCACACTCTCGAGATCACCTCTGCGAACACAGGGACCTTGTGCTCAGGCACCTCAGCCAGTTGGGTCTTCAGGTCAACTGGGAAAAGAGCAAACACGCCCCCGTGCAGAGGATCTATTTTCTCTGTATGGTGTTGGACTCGGTCACACAGACAGCGCACCTCACAGAGCAGCGCGCTCAGTCGGTGCTGAACTGCTTGAACACGTTCAAGGGCAGGTCGGCGGTCCCACTGAATTTTTTTCAGAGGCTCCTGGGGCATATGGCAGCGGCAGCAGCGGTAACCCCGCTTGGCTTGCTTCATATGAGACCGCTTCAGCACTGGCTTCACGGCCAAGTCCCGAGATGGGCGTGGCATCACGGCACTCACCGGGTGGCGATCACACCGGCCTGCCGCCAGACCTTCAGCCCGTGGTCAGATCCCTCATTCCTTCGGGCAAGAGTTCCCTTGGAACAGGTGTCCAGGCATGCTGTGGTGTTCACAGATGCCTCTGCCACCGGCTGGGGTGCCACGTACAATGGGCATGCAGTGTCAGGGGTGTGGACGGACCCCCATCTGTATTGGCACATCAATTGCCTCGAGTTGCTAGCAGTACATCTCCCTCTGCGCCGCTTGAAAAGGCCGCTACAGGGCAGGGACGTGCTGGCCCGCACGGACAACACTGCGACCGTTGCGTACATCAACCGACAAGGTGGTCTACACTCCCGTCGCATGTCGCAACTCGCCCGCCATCTCCTCCTCAGGAGTCAGAAGCATCTGAGGTCGCTTCGAGCCATGTATGTCCCCGGGGTGCTCTACCATGTGGCCGACGAGCTATCACGAGCCGTGCTCCCGGGAGAATGGCGACTCCACCCCCAGGTGGTTCAGCTGACCTGGAGAGAGTTCGGGGAGGCTCAGGTAGACTTGTTTGCCTCCTCAGAGACCTCCCATTGCCAGCTGTTTTACTCCCTGACCGAGGGAACACTCGGCACGGACGCACTGGCACACAGCTGGCCCCGGGGCCTCCGCAAATATGCATTTCCCCCAGTGAGCCTACTTGCGCAGACACTGTGCAAAGTCAGGGAGGACGAGGAGCAGGTCCTTCTGGTGGCTCCCTATTGGCCCACCCGGACTTGGTTCCCAGAACTCATGCTCCTTGTGGCAGTCCCTCCCTGGCCCATTTCTCTGAGGAAGGATCTTCTGACTCAGAGACGGGGGACCCTGTGGCACCCGCATCCAGACCTCTGGAAACTCCATGTCTGGTCCCTGAACGGGACGCGGAGGTTCTAGGTGACTTACCCCCAGAGGTACTTAACACCATCACTTCAGCACGTGCGCCGTCCACGAGACGTGTTTACGCCCTGAAGTGGAACCTGTTCGTCGAGTGGTGTTCTTCTCGCCGAGAAGCCCCCGAAGATGTTCGATAGGGCCTGTGCTTTCCTTCTTGCAGCAGGGTTGGAGCGAAGGCTGTCTCCCTCCACCCTCAAACTACATGCTGCCGCTATTTCAGCTTATCACAACCACATAGATGGCAAAACAGTTGGAAAGCACGACCTGGTCGTCAGGTTTCTTAGGGGGGCGAGACGATTAAATCCTCCTCGACCCCCCTCCAAACCCTCTTGGGACCTTTTCCCTGGTGCTTCGAGCACTTCAGGATGTTCCCTTTGAGCCTCTGCAATCAGTAGACTTAAAGCGTCTTTCCATGAAGACTTTGCTACTGGTTGCACTGGCCTCTGTCAAGAGGGTAGGAGACCTGCACGCATTTTCGGTCAACGATTCGTGCCTAGAGTTCGGGCCGGGTGACAATCATGTGGTATTAAGACCCCGGCCTGGCTTGTGCCCAAGGTTCCTACCACTCCCTCAAAGACCAGGTAGTGAACCTGCAAGCGCTACCTTTGGAGGAGGCAGACCCAGCCCTGGCTTTGCTCTGTCCCGTTCGCGCTCTGCATATGTACGTGGACAGAACTCAAAGCGTCAGGACCTCAGACCAGCTCTTTGTCTGTTACGGAGGCCAGCAGAAGGGGAAGGCTGTCTCCAAGCAGAGGATGGGCCACTGGATAGTGGATGCCATCGCCTTGGCTTTAAGGGGTGCCCTGCCCGCTCAGGTTGCATGCACACTCCACGAGAGGCGTTGCATCCTCCTGGGCGCTGGCACATAGCTCCTCGCTAACAGATATCTGTAGGGCTGCGTGCTGGGCGACACCTAAAACGTTCACTAGATATTATAGCCTACGTGTACAGCCGGTCTCCTCCCGTGTTTTCACCCTAGACGGGTAGAAGCACCGAGAGGCCCGGCTCTGTCGGCTTGATGCACTCTACTGTGCAACCTTATTACTCCAGAGCAAAACCTGTTGAGTCCTCCAAAACCCCTCGGCCCGGACATGGCGGAGCATCCGGCGCCAGGCCTTTATCCGCTGAATCCTTGAGAACCGGATCTGGGCTGGGTTCCATATGTGTGACCCTACGTGGATCCCATATGTGTATATTCTCCAGGGCTGCTCCTAACGGAAGCCCGTGTCTTCCCTTGGGCTAAGTCACCCTTTATTCATATGCAGTACAACCTTTGGGTTAGTCCATATGTATTTCCACATAACTCTTTGAAGAAGTGGCTTCCGCAGCGTTCCTTCCTAAATAGAAAGGGCACGTTATCCAATATCTCACTGTATGGGTTATCACGGAACAACAGTGTCAGACTCACTCTGTGTAAGCCTCCTCCTATCATCCCTCCAGGCAAGAAGGTGTAGAGGCTTGCATGGGGCGCTGGATGGGGTGCAGCGGCTGTGGCGCTTTGGTAGGGATTCCTATTGGTCAGTCATGACCTACGTTGTAGTGACTGACCGATAGGGAAGGTCTTGGTTACATATGGTAACCCTCGTTCCCTGAGGGAGGGAACAGAGACGTAGGTCCCGTTGCCACATCTGCTGCTGCCCGCAGGGGCGGCCAGCTTTTTCAGGCTTGGCTCCTCAGCAAAAAACGACAGTGCAATCACCAGCTGCTCGTTATATACCCGCGCTGCGAGGCTGCGCAGCTGGTGCAAATGATTGCATGCCAATGTGCATTGGCTTGTTTAGTTTCACTCGAAGTAGATTGGCCTCTCTAGCGAGATTCCTATTGGTCAGTCATGACCTACGTCTCCGTTCCCTCCCTCAGGGAACGGGGGTTACCATATGTAACCGAGACGATATTATTTTAAAGTCCCCTGTGGTGAAAATCCAGCTTGTAATGTATGTCTATGTGGTGTTATTAATATGCTTTAACACAAACCATGAGTAAGTTCATAAGTCGACAGCATTGCTGAATATTTTCTGCTTAAAACTGCAGTGAACCAAAGACAGTCTCAAAAACACGGTGTTAAATCGCTGGTGTTTCTGACGTCACAAACGACCTTGTAACCAATCAGATCAACGTGTGATCGTCAACCAGTGGATCCCTGAGTGAGGGAGTGAGTGGAGGCGGGGCTCATTTACATATTCATAGAACCGCGAATACTAAATGAGGCAAGGATGTCGAGTTACATTCAAGATATTTTAAAGCATAAAGAATTTATTTTCAAGGAATTTTTTGAAAAAAATGTAATATGTAACCAGAGTGCTGAGCCAGGCAAAGAAGGTTCTTATTCTTAGCTAACATTAAAAACATTAAGATTTACTTCTTTCTTTTTTTTTTTCTTTTTTTTTTTTTTACATATATTCCTAACTTCTCTTTCAGTTTTATAAATATTCTACATATCTGGATTCAAATCACAGGCTCATTCCTTCACATCTTTTGCATTTACTCCACTCTACAATTAGCCCGTCATTCACTCCCATCACAGGTTTATTGCACTACGCTTGTTTCTGCAAATCAGGAACTTACTGTTCGTTTTCGTTGTAAAGTTTTCCAATGGCCCAGACTATAATTATCGGACATGGAATACCTGAAAGACAGAAGATTGCAAATCACACTTCACGGATAGCAACTCCAGAAACGTGGAAATTAAATCACGTATAACCAGTCACCATGAACCAGAGGCAATTTATTGTGATTTTGTTTATGCAAGTGGAAAGAGATGCAACATAATACCTTGGAACCTTGGATTAAGTTTAGATTGCAGACATTCATAATTCACATATACATATGTGTAATTTCCATGTCCAATTTGATGTTTACATTTTCAGAGTTGTAACACCATTTACACTAGCATGATAAATTAGCCAATACTATAATATTTATTTATGTTTATAATAACATACTATTTATTAAAATCAAGACAAAATCTAAGTATCATTGCTTAAGCAAGTCTATATATTTGTATTTGCATATGACATATTACTATATAGCCATTAAGTACAGTAATATCTTTTATTTGTTATAACAAACTGGTGTTCTGTATTATTGTACGAGGTATTAGTCCCTTGACTCCTTTCCTATCATGGCCATTAATCCATAAACACACAGCCGGAGTCATGATCATACCGCTGTAGTTTCACAGGACTGAGTGCTGTCATTATACATGTACTGTATTTATTTGGATGTGGGCGAGTCGTTCGCCTGTTATCAGTCCCTCTTCCCACACTAATTCGCTTGACTGATTCATGCCAATTAGCGCACTGTTTGTGAATATGACAGACGGTTATTATGACATTGACGAGGTATTGAGATAATCATGAGTTTCTGCCTGGCTTGTTCCTCCCTCGATCACGTTCAAGCCGTGCGTGAATGAGGGACTTATACAGGTGAAACTCGAAAAAGTTACAATTGTGATGATTATGGCTTACAGCTTATGAAAACCCCAAATTCAAAATCTCAGAAAATTAGAATATTACATGAAATCAATAAATAAAAGGATTTTAAATACAGAAATGTCGGCCCCCTGAAAAGTATAATCATGCATATTTATATACGTAGTTATATACACTAAATATATTACTTTCACCTTTTAATTTTAATTACTGAAATACACAGACTTTTACATTTTACATCACGATATTCACATTTTTCGAGTTTCACCTGTATATCATTCAATCTCACACCTTGCAATATTGTTGTGTACAGGTAATTGTTGTCTTTTTGGTTTGTTTTTTGTGTCTTCAGAGAAAACAGCACTATATGCATCTTATAAAAGAAAAAAATGGCCAATATCTGGCTTTTTTTCCAGCAAAAAACAAACAAACAATAGAAACAGTGGTTGAAGTCCACACCACAGCAGAATACAGTGGTCAGTCCCGTGTTTGAGTCCTTATACGGTTACGTTCAGTTCAGTTATTTACATGAGTGACAAACGTATTCTATAACCGTACACACACTTGTACATTTGAAAAATTTCCTTGTCAATCCCACAAACCGCCAGTGTGAGTGTAGTCAGTGTGAGTGTAGTCTGTGTCAGCGTTGGGCTTTTGATCTGCTGAGCTGCTCACAGTAAATCAGTCTTTTGACTGTCGTATAATTTTCTATCAGCTCTCTTACAGCCCTGAAAAAGCCCCAGAATCCTCTAGTCACACACACACACACACACACACACACACACACACACACACACACACACACACATTTAGCATGCTTGCAAATAAATGAGGTACACTGACTCCACAATAATCTCTCCTGCAGTTTGAATACTTTCTAACTTTTAGTGCCATAATGTTTCAAGTGTGCAGTATACACTACAGTAAACACTACAGTATACACTAATGTGTACACTACAGTATACACTACCATAAACACTACAGTATACACTACAGTAAACACTACAGTGTACACTACAGTATACACTACCGTAAACACTACAGTATACACTACAGTAAACACTACAGTGTACACTACAGTATACACTACCATAAACACTACAGTATACACTACAGTAAACACTACAGTGTACACTACAGTATACACTACCATAAACACTACAGTATACACTACAGTAAACACTACAGTGTACACTACAGTAAACACTACAGTATACACTACAGTAAACACTACAGTGTACACTACAGTATACACTACCGTAAACACTACAGTATACACTATAGTAAACACTACAGTAAACACTACAGTAAACACTACAGTATACACTACCGTAAACACTACAGTATACACTACCGTAAACACTACAGTATACACTATAGTAAACACTACAGTAAACACTACAGTAAACACTACAGTATACACTACCGTAAACACTACAATAAACACTACAGTAAACACTACAGTAAACACTACAGTAAACACTACAGTATACACTACCGTAAACACTACAGTATACACTATAGTAAACACTACAGTAAACACTACAGTAAACACTACAGTATACACTACCGTAAACACTACAATAAACACTACAGTAAACACTACAGTAAACACTACAGTAAACACTACAGTATACACTACCGTAAACACTACAATAAACACTACAGTAAACACTACAGTTCATCATTTACTAATCACTTGTAAATTACTTTTTACAAAAAGTAAAAAACAATTTACAAAACATACATACAGTGTAAGCATCATTTAATCAATGTAATTCAATCGCAGAGGTGGTCCAGTTTTCCTGTGGTTGAGGGAAGATTAGACTGGCACATTCCCTGACTATTTTTAAGTCTCTTTTAAAAATGAAAATGCTCTCCCTGGCCTATTAACATCTCATTTTAATGATTTTATTGTGGTTTTCTGTCAGCACTT
This sequence comes from Semotilus atromaculatus, assembly GCA_031834385.1. NCBI lineage: Eukaryota > Metazoa > Chordata > Actinopteri > Cypriniformes > Leuciscidae > Semotilus > Semotilus atromaculatus. Next base: position 4,949,166 of record JAULUF010000044.1, on the reverse strand, counting down.
TCTCTTTGAAGAGTTTATATTTTGGTTTGATGTGATCTTTGGTCAGTCTGGTGGCTGTTTTTAAATGCGCTCTATAAATAAACTGAACTTGATCTTGAACTTGAACTACTTCATGATGTGACAACATGATTGTTTAAGCAGATATATGCCCTCTGTTAACAACAATGCAGTTCTCTAATGTTCAGAGGGTAACGTCGCCCAGTTGTGTGGCAGGGTCCCTCCTATAAATGCTGGAAATGTAAGTATGACCCTTCAAAGAGCACTGCACTGGGCATTGGCATGACATGTAATAACCCAATATCAAAGCCACCAGCCAGAACTGAAAGGTGGGGTCTAAGACTTCAGAACTGAATACAGAGAAGGAACTGACAATCCAGCTGACTTTATTTCCAGATATTGTGGCATGAGAAAGAGCACAGGCAGTGGCGGTCTTAACATAGAGGCATAGGTAGGCGGCTGCTTGGGGCCCCCTACCAGCGGTCGTAATAGGGGGGCCCCCAACCAACCTAAAAAAAATTTAAAAAAAAGGAAAAAGCCCCCTTATCATCATGAACGCTTCAAAAGCATGGTGAATGTTATTAATATTCTTAAGAAATACGTTGAAACGAGGTAGTAGCTAGTTAAAATGTCCAGTTCATGGTTATCTGTCCCTACACACCCCCTACTTTCACAATGAAATGGATTAGTCCATAACGGTGCGCAGCGCGAAAGATAAACACAGTAGCCTATACATTATACAGTATACACAGACAGGACTGTATAGCCTACATTTCGGTAAGTTGTAGGCTACTGTATCTTTCAACACACGTTATACACCTTTTGATCATTTGTGTTTATTTACTATTAACTAGGCTAGTAAAGAGAGATGATCGGTTCACGTGCCATTCGAACTGAGGCGCTACAGCGAGCTGTCACAAAAAAGCACCAAAACGGTATTTAATGTTTGAATTTCGTAATAAATTGACAGAATCTAAGAGCTGAGAATTTGTTCCATATCAAAAGTAACCTTCGCTGTCTAGTCTGTCGGTGTCAGTGTCCTGTTTGCTTCGCGATTTTTCTCTTTAAATCCCGTCAGCGGAAGATTGTGCACACACACGAAATAACCATATATGAGCTTACAACGCCTCGTTTTACTGATTATCCTCATCTGCATATGATTCGCAAATGCTTATTCATCCACGTGATAACATGTTTAACGGTACAAGACATTAGGAAAATATGATACGGATGTGCGTCACATTACATTGCTAAAAATCTTTTAGTAGCCTATCCTTCCCATGGTTTGGAATACATAAATCAAATAGTATAAAATACTTTTTTTCTTAATCTTTTCCACTGGCCAAATAGTATTTTTAATTGCTTTATATTATTTAATGGAAACAAATAGGCCTTATAGTGCATTATTGATCATTCACGTGAAAATATTTTCTCACACCATGAGTCCTGCTATCATGCGCTGAGCAAACATTAAAACACGCCACGGGAAAGTGTTCAAAAGCAGCGCATCCACTAATATTTGAAATTAGAATATATATATATATGTTACTTCTCTGTAATGATTTCATGTAATTTATGTGCTTAACTCCATTAATGAGAATTACATATTTAATCTAAATGTATATATCAGATGTAGTTTAAATCATTATTGTATTTATATGAATTGTTATTGTGAACATGCACTGTATTTATGATTCCCCATCGTTGTCACTCCGAGTTCCGTCGGATGACGACGATTGGGGTTTCGCTTAGAAGCCTATCACCTTCGAGTATTACAAAACGAGCCAATGGCAAGAAAATGCCATGGGTCTGCGGAATTTGCATAGCGTAACTCCGCCCCACGCTGTGGGTATATAAGGAAGTACGCTGGCATAACGCAGTCATGTTTTTGCTTCGGAGCCAAGAGGTTCTCTTCACTCCTGCAGCCTGAATTCTCTCTGAGTGTCACCGAGTATTCTTCGAGACGAGCAGCTCTTCAGTCTGTGTTGGTGCAAAGGCGATTTTCCAGCGAGCTTCACATTCCTGCCTGCTGATCTGTGCAGTGGTCTGCATCCAGCGTGTGTGTTTCTCCCTGGCCGCTTCAGCACGGGCTGCTGAGCGTCCTCTCACTAAAAGAGCTTGCATGTGACACGTCTTTTTAAAGACGCTCTGTCCGTGTATTTCTGGGTGCGATGGTCTGATAGATTCAGCTGATGGGCGCGAACGCTGTTTTGACGTGTCTGGGCTTCGATCGCGTTCAGACAGCGTTCGTGGATGCATCATGTTCTCACTGGGAACATGATCATCGCAGTGTTATGGTCGAGACTCGATGATCTCACTAGAGTGAGAGTCCCCTCATCCACACCCCGATCTATTTTTCTCCACGAGAGTGAATACTTCGGCTGGTGGCCAGGGTGACCAGAGGCAGCTGGTGTGTAACAAATCCAACGAATTATCCTCGGTTCACACGCCCCTCCTTCACATTGCAACCCGTGTGGTTCTGGATGAGTTCGCTGACCAAAAAAAAAAAGAAAAAAAGTCACGTCTCATCCGGCACCCCGGCAGATGAAATCATGTCTATCGCTGCATCACAAGGTGAGCTGGAGTCCTCTGGACATGATGGTTCCGCTGTGCTTTGCCGAATCTGATCCAGAGTTGACAGCTATGCTTTCCCGGGCCGCCGCGAGTTCGGGCTTGTGTGGTATCTTCCGCCTTGTCCCAAGCGCTCAGGCTGATGATTGGTTTTGTGGGTGGCGTTCCCAATTCCTTTCTTCTCGGATGTGCATGAAGAGGCCATGAGTTCGTGGGAGTCTCTTAATGATTTTTCGCGACTGCTCATCTGTCTCTTCCGCCTTCTCTGCTCTCGCAGAGGCCGCGGCCGAGGGTACACTGGGGTTCCCCCCGTGGAGTGTTCTGTGGCAACACGTCTGTGTCCCCACAGCGCCTCCACCTGGCGTGGCGACCCTAAGCACCCCTCCAATGCCTGTAGGTTTTGTCTAGGCAATTCCTACAGAAGCTGCGGGGCAGGCTGCCGCCTCAATGCATTCTCATGCACGAGGGCAGGGCTGATTCAGGGCTCATCTAAGAGCTGCGTGCCGTTACCGTTCTCGCTCTATGACCGATGAAGGTGACCACATGCTCCCTGGGTCAGGTGGTGTCCAGACTTTGGCCTACCTGGTGATGTGCGCGAGGCTGAGTGAACACGCTTCCTAAAACTCCTCCATATCCCGGGCTGGCCTCTTCGGCGGCGCGGTCGGGGACTCTGCCCAACAGTTCTCGGCCGCCCCGAAGCAGACTGAGGCTTTCAAAACTTTTTCTGACCCCGCGGCCAGCTGCTGCCCCTGCCGCTGGCTCAGATGCCTCAGTCCGCTTGCCACCTAACGCGCCCTCCTGCGACTTCCGCCCCCTCCCGCCCGGCCCCAGCAGCAGCCTTTTCCTTTTCCAGACCCCAGTGGAACGCACATCCTTCCCTGGTCTCCTCTGTCAGGACGCGGTCTATGGCTGTGCCCCCACACCGGGACGCTAGGCCTCCCCAGTCTGGGCCAGTCATGCCGCTTCGCTGCCTCACCGAGGGTACGTCTGTGGTCCCCATGACCCCGCTGGTGCAGTTCTGGGCACGTGGCTTCGGCTCCCCCAGCTGTCCCGCTGGGTCGCTAGGACCTTCAGGCTCGGCTATGCGATTCAGTTCGCACAATCTCCTCCCCGCTTCGGGGAGTCCGCTTCACGCTGGTCGGTGGTTATCCCCTATCATGCGAAAGGAAGTTGCTTCCTTACTGGCGAAAGGTGCGATTGAAATTATCCCTCCAGCCGAAATGAAGTCCGGCTTTACAGCCCTGACTTCATTGTATCGTAGAATCCGGTGGGTTACGGCCAGTCCTGGTCCTGCGAGTGTTGAACCGATCCCTTCTGGCTTCCATTCAAATTACTCACGGCCAAACGCATTTTCGAATGCGTTCAATCTCAGGATTGGTCTGCAGCGATCGACCTGAAGGACGCCTACTCTCATGTCTCCATTCTTTTTCGACTCAGGTCGTTCTATGGTTTGTTTCGAGCGGCAGGCATACCAGTACGCTGTTCCCCCATTCGAGTTAGCTATGTCCCCTCGCGTCCTTACTAAGGTCGTCAAGGCAGCCCTTGTGCCTCCCCGGTTACTCGGGGTTTGCATCCTAACTTTCTCGACGACTGGCTTATCCTAGCTCACTCTCGAGACCAGGTTTGCGAACACAGAGCCCTAGTGCTTCGGCACCTAGCTCGTCTGGGCCTTCAGGTCAACTGGGAGAAGAGCTACTTTGCCCCTTGCAGAGGTTCTCTTTTCTCGGTATGAAATAGACTCGGTCGCCATTCCGCGCAGCTTACGAGCGAGTGCGCGCAGTCACTGCTGACTTGCCTGCGCCAAGTCCAGAGCAAGAATGCGGTTCCACTGAAATTATTTCAGAGGCTCCTGGGGCATATGGCATCCGCAGCGGCCGCCACTCCGCTGGGTTTGCTTCATATGAGACCGCTTCAGCACTGGCTCCGCGACTGAGTCCCGAGGTGGGCATGGCACTCAGGCACGCTCCGGGTACCAGTTACCCCGACCTGCCGTCAAACCCTCTCCCCGTGGTCAGACCTCAACTTTCTACGGGCCGGTGTGTCCCTAGTTCAAGTTTCCAGGCATCTTGTTGTATCAACGGATGCCTCAGCCACGGGTTGGGGGGCCATGTGCTCCTGGACAGGACCCCAGCGCCTATGGCATGTCAATTGCCTCAAGTTGTTGGCGGTCAATTGCCTCAAGTTGTTGGCTCTGCGTCGCTTTCGAGCCATGCTCAAAGACCAACATGAACTGGTCCGTACGGACAATACCACGACCGTAGCGTACATCAACCATCAGGGTGGTCTACGCTCTCGCCGTATGTCACAACTCGCTCGCCACCTCCTCCTATGGAGTCAGAAGCATCTGAGGTCGCTTCGTGCTATCCACATTCCCGGAGACCTGAACCGTGCAGCCGACGAGCTCTCACGGATTCAGCCACTCTCTGGAGAATGGCGACTCCATCCCCAGACGGTCCAGCTGATTTGGGAACCGTTCGGCGACGCACAGGTAGATCTGTTTGCCTCCCACGACTCTTCCCATTGCCCTCTGTTTTACTCCCTGTCCGATGGCACGCTCGGCACGGATGCACTGGCGCACAGCTGGCCGCGGGGCCTCCGCAAATATGCGTTTCCCCCAGTGAGCCTTCTCGCACAGACCCTGTGGAAGATCAGGGAGGATGACGAGCAGGTCCTTCTGGTTGCGCCCCATTGGCCCACCCGGACTTGGTTTTCAGACCTCATGCTCCTCGCTTCAGCCCCTCCCTGGCCTATCCCTCTGAGAGAGGACCTCCTTTCTCAGAGACGGGGAACCCTTTGGCACCCTGTCTCATGGACAATGCTCTCGAGGAAGTGATGGTAGCCACCACCGCTGGTGGTAGGGTACTCAAACCTGCCTCGTCCCGTCGAGAAGCCACACATGTAGGTTCCATAGATCGGGACGAGGCAGGTTTGAGTACCCTACCACCAGCGGTGGTGGCTACCATCACTTCCTCGAGAGCGTTGTCCACGAGACACCTCTACGAGTTGAAGTGGAACCTCTTCGTCTCCTGGTGCTCTTCTCACCGAGAAGACCCCAGTACTTGCCCTATCAGCGTTGTGCTTTCATTCCTTCAAAATGGGTTGGAGAGAAGGCTGTCTCCCTCCACTCTGAAAGTTTATGTGGCCGCCATTGCCGCCCATCATGTCCTTATTGATGGTGAGTCCATCGGGAAGCACGACCTGGTCATCAGGTTTCTGAGGGGCGCAAGGAGACTGAATCCTCCTCGCTCTCCTCTCGTACCCTCTTGGGACCTCTCAGTGGTCTTAACTGCCCTGAAGAGTGCTCCCTTTGAGCCTTTGCAATCAGTGGAGCTTAAGTTCCTGTCAATGAAGACAGTGCTCCTGATTGCATTGGCCTCTGTGAAGAGGGTAGGGGACCTGCAGGCATTTTCAGTAGACGAAGCGTGCCTGGAGTTCGGGCCGGCTGACTCTCACGTGATCCTGAGACCCCGGCCTGGATATGTGCCCAAGGTTCCTACCACTCCTTTTCGAGACCAGGTAGTGAACCTCCCCGGAGGAGGCAGACCCAGCCTTGGCACTGCTCTGCCCAGTACGCGCTCTCCGCGCTTACGTAGGCAGGATGCAGTGTTTCAGGACCTCAGACCATGGTGGGAAGCTGAAGGGAAAGGCTCTCTCAAAGCAAAGGCTGTCTCACTGGATAGTGGACGCCATTGCTTTGGCTTACCAACAGCAAGGTCGACCGTGCCCCCTTGGTGTGAAGGCTCGGGGGACGAGGGTTACATACGTAACCGAGACGTTAGGACTCATTATGAATATTAAGTGGTTTTCACCATCTGCTCCATCTCCAGATGTTCGTTCAGAGTTTACTAACAGATGCGCAAATATTCCCGTCAAGTTTGTTTTTATGAATCACAACTTATGCGTGGGAAGTGGTGTACTCCTCTTTCAGGGCCGGTTTTCTGCGTACACAACACTTTTAAATGAGGCTCCTGGTCTTTCATCATTGTTTTAAATGCGTGTGCTCCGTCTGCATGAAGGCTCTATGCTTTAAACTGATGGACATTCGCATCATGATGCAGCGAGTGCAATTTGGATCCCTGTACAATTAAGGTGTATATGTTATTGCTGCTTAATATGCATCAGGTAGAGGTTTTAGGGGAGGCATTAAATTGTTCCTCGTTTCATGCATGGGACGATAAGCTTAAGAGCAATCTGTACAGCTCGTGTTTGTTCTGGGAACTTATCTATATTCCTAGAAGGTTTAATGTTCTCAGTTCAAACCAGTTGAGTCAGCGTCCGAGGCTTCTTCTCGGTCTATCTTATCTAAGTGTGCGTCTTTGGAGGACATCTGTGTGGAAGCAGACTGGGCCTTTCCACAGACTTGGACGTGATTATTTCATATTAGGTGTCCTTATCTACTAGGGCTGCGTTCCAGTCCATGCCCTTCACTCGCTAACTTCCCTCCGTCTCGTTCACCCGGTACGTCATAGCCACGACTGCCCAGTACTGGCGGAAACCACAATGAGCTGAACTGGAACGTCCTAAGCCTTTAATCACTTGGACTCAGCAATGGACTTGATTTTTATTTACTTTTTTTTTCCCTTTAAGAATTTACCCTTCGTGTGGAGCTTGATTGACAGGTAATCTGACCAATCATACTTCACCATCCGCCATTTTGTCAGACAAAGCAGTCAGGAGAGATATTAGATTAACATGGGAGGATTTGAACTTGAAAAACGGAGTGTACTGACGCCTTTCCGCGGTTAAAACAACATTCCTTCTTATGTTCATTCATGTTTATTTGATGCTATAAATGAACTAGAAGGAAGAGATGATCGGATCACGAGCAGCTTTAACTGAGGCTCTACAGCGATCTGTCACGACACATTAAAGAGCCACAAAACGGTATTTATTGTTTAAATTTATTTTAAAAAATGACCAAATTTGAAAGGTGAGACTTTGTTTAATATGTTTAATATCAAAAGTAACCTAAAAGTAACCTGGTCTGTCCTGTCTGTCAGCGTGTTGTCAGTCTCCTCTCTGCTCCGCGATGTGTTTTTCACTGCGTGAGAACATGAGAGCGGCGTAGCTTGTCGGAGATAGCGACAGTAACTAAGGGGGGCGGATCTTTGCAAAGGGTCAATTTGTTTAATGCAGCATCCAAATGTATATAGATATGTTTGGGTTGTTTCAAATAAATAAAAAATTGTTGTGGTGGTGATTAGATGATATCTGTGGTTACGTCACAATCGTACTGCATTGTGGGACATATAGGTGCCTGAAGTGTACATATGAAGTAGACTCGCTCCCGAGGTCCTGGCCATATAAACTCCCCTCGTCCACTTCACGAAGTGGAACGCTCATCAAAATGGCAGCTAGGGGAAGTGGGGAACTGCTTAGGGAAGTTTGCAAGTGCATGTCTAAAAGTGGACTGGAACTTTTATGACTACTATTAAAAAAAAGCACAACGTACTTATTGTGTTCATATTGAATTGGAAGCTGTGGTGCTGCCAGTGAACTGGGAACGGGTACGGTTAGGACCGCTTTGGTGGAAGGTGTCGGATTGAAGGTTAAGTGAATGTCGACTATTGATGCAGTTACAGAAATAAACTACATCATGCAGGTATTTGTAAAAACATATAGGTACAGTGTAGCAATAGCAATAGCAACTTTATTTATATAGCACAGTTAAAACAACACAAGTTGACCAAAGTGCTTTACAATGTAACACAGAACACAGAAAGAGAAAAATATCTAATCTGAAAAAGAAGCATCACATAAGCAACACGTATAGTAAAATTGTCAGATGTGTTTGGAATTGTCCTGTAAAATCCTGCACAGTAGCAGCGTCTCTGATATGTTTAGGCAAACTATTCCACAGTTTAGGCGCTTTTTGACTTCGATGTGTCCTGGGTATTTAGAGAAGCTTCTAAAGCGTCTGATATTGAAGTAACGATCTGACAGATAGGTCAGTGCGAGTCCATGCAGGGATTTGTACATCAATAACAGAAGTTTAAAATCATTCCTATAAAACCGGGCAGCCAGTGCAGGGAGATCAGTGTGGGAGTGTTCACGATGTAATGTGTTCACGATTTTATCGATTTTTATCCCCATTAAAAGTCAAGCAGCTGAATTTTGAACTTTTTGTAAAAGAGAAATAGATGACTGACTAATTCCCGTATAACGCATTACAATAGAGTCTGGATGTTATCAAAGCGTGGATCGCGGTTTCAAGGCCTTTAAATGTCAAGCATGATTTCATCTTTGCTAGATTGCGTAAGTGAAAGAAACTTGACTTTACAACAGAGTTTATCAGTTTATCCAGTTTTAAAGAGCTGTCAATATTTATACCTATAGATTTCGAATACATGTTTTAACGTGAGGTAAAAAAAAGAGCCAACGTCTAATTGTGTTGTACCCTGCTCCACTAGAGCTGCAAACTATAATCTCAGTCTTGTTTTCATTTAGATGTAAAAAAAATTTGAAGTGTAAAACATGTATGTATACAGTAAGTGCATTGCATTCAATGATTAATCTACATGTTAATACATTAAAGACACCTAATCAAAAGTGGGCCCATATGCACTCAATGGCCACTTTATTAGATCACCTGTACAACTGCCTGTTAAAGCAGATATCCAATCAGAGAATCACATGAGAGCAACTCAATGCATTCAAGCATGTAGACATGATCCAGAGGACCTGATGCCACAGTACCTGAGTGTGTTCCCTATATCTGCTGATGGCCACTTCTAGCAGGACAAAGCTTGAGAGATGAGAGGTTCACATCATGGATGTCATGGATCATGGATGTCATGGATCATGGATGTGCACTGGACAAATCTGCAGTAACTGTGTGATGCGTGACAATATGGAGCAAAATCTCTGAGAAATGTTCCAGCGGCTTGTTGGATCTGTGCCACGCAGAATTAAGGTAGTTCTGAAGACAGAAGGGGGTCCGACCCGGGACTGACAAGGGGAATGGATGAATGAATGAATGAATGAGGCCCAGTGAGCACGGTGTACCTAATAAAGTGGCCGGTGTGTGTTTAAAGCAACACCAAGGAACTTTTCCTCTGCGGTCCCCCTACTGGTTGGAAGTGGAATTGTCCATTACTGCTGTCGTAAATAATGTATCGTACCGCCGCCTACTGTCGCACGCACGCTCGTTGTTTATCCAGCACCGGCTTTGGAATGAACGATGTCCACAGACAAGGTAGAGTATGTTGCATGATTTCATGAAAGTATGATGTATTGCGACATCAGAAACGAAGAAAAACAAAATAATGACTATTGTAATGCTTGACGTAAAGCAGTCGAATTTTGTTGTTCTTTTTGTGCTCGGGTTACTGCCCGAAACCCGAAGTTACAAAGTGCCAGTAAAAGCGATACAGACACCGTCAGGCTATGGCAGACGTGTCGTTTAACCTTTAAGGTTGAAAAACTACATAGTGTTACTTTAAACAGTACATATATATATATATATATATACATACATTAAAAAAAATTAAATATTAAGATCAAACATCTGCATATAATATATATTGTATGTGTAAAACACATTTATAAGGCCAGTATGTGTATGTGATTACGAGAGGTTTCAGTTGCTCCAACAATTTTTAGTTATTGATGAATCATAATTTGTACAAATGTTCACAGATTTCACTACACATCCGTCGTTGTGTCCTGCTTACTCCTCTTCCCCTGTGTAGGACTGCCTCTCGGCTCAGAGAAGAGTTAAGACTGGAATACACTGCAAGGCTTTTGCCCAAATTTCTGCCCCAATTTGCAATCTGGGCAAGTCAGTGCTAGTTAAATAAAGCTAAAAATAAGAGTCTGTGCCATCATACACTACATTATTTTTTGTGATATCTGCCCAAAATCTGCAGACTGGCTCTGATTTTCAACAGTCGGACTTGACAGATAATACAAAACATTGTGTAGTGTATGATGGCACACTCAGATTTCATCCAGTTGGAGGATATTAAACATGAGATTTTTAAAATACTGTCACAATTCAGTTTAATCATGGCTCAAGGCCCGGAGGGTTAGGCCAAGCAGTGTAGCCCCTACTGTAATTGTTGTTTTCCTTCTTCTTATCATTATTATTAGGGCTCCACTATTACAGTAGTCCGCAGTCTTTGGCTAGATGTGATCCAGTCCTCCCCGATATGATGATCAATGGGCCTGACTGACAGGGTTGTGAGCTTCTAAAGGAAAGACGTAAGCTAACCTGTTCGTTACAGTTCACTTGACTACATTTAGAGAGAATAATGGCCAGAACAGCATGGCGCTGCATGTTTTTAATTGTAGCTTAAGGCTATCAATAGATTGAAATGGTAAATAATGATGGCATGTTTTGTAATAAACGTGATGTAAATTAGCTGACATTTGCCACAGTTTCTTTCAAATCATAGTGCTTTAATGTCAAATATGTCTGTTTCCAATGACGGAAAACAATATACACTGTTAATAATGTTTTGTCGTGTTTTATTGAAGCAGGGTCAGACATCAGGGAGTCGGGGCAAAATCCCAACAAAATTAATAAAATGCACCCAAAATGTAAGATATGGTGGCAAAAATGGCCCTAGAATGAGTTATTTTATATTTATAACATATAATATCAACCAATATTTCCATAATATTACTGCGATTGCAAACGTGATGTTGAATTTATACAACAGTTCAGTAAACAAGGAGTGAATATTGAGATAAGTAACATTTTAGACATAAAATTGACGAGCGAGCGAATCGGCTCAGTGATTCAGTGACCAGGTGTCTTTATTTCAGGATGAATCAGACGTTTTGAATGAATCAGTTGAATGACATGGTAAATAAATGCCCAAGTTAAGGGGGCAAATATTGGCCCTTAGTGGGAAAGTTAATTTCTGTCTGTGATATTCCATAAAAAAAATATATATAATCAAAGTTATATGACATTTAAGTGAATCATTTCTGAGGGGAAAATAAATAAGGTTGAGGCCAATATAAACTCTCCTTTTCTCTGTCAGGTATTTCGACTGGAGCTGCGGGGTTGGTGTGCACTGAGACTTGAGACTGAGCCCGTGTGACTTGCTCTGATGGCCAGCAAGCTGTAACTAATGCGTTTGTGTGCTCAATGTCTTTCCTCTATGTGGCGTCCTGCAAAGAGCAGCGACAACCTGAACAGAGGGTTGTGGGTTTGACACTCAGGGCCCTATTTTAACGATCTGAAACGCAAGTAACTTTGTGGGCGGATCTCGACGCAAATCTAAAATGTGTTGGTCTGAAGTCACTGCATTACTCATAGCTGTGGTTTGGGCCTAACGTGAAATAAACCAATCAGAGCGACATCTCAGATTCCCTTTAAAGGGGTCATGACATGTTTTTTTTAGGGCTGTCAACTTTAGTCGTTTAGTCGACTAATCGGTCGATGCCGTCTTGGTCGACTGACATTCTTATTGGTCGACCAGTTGCTTTTTTGTTCTTTTTTTTTTACCAATAGAAAGAATTTTTCAATGATTTACTCCTTGATATTTATTCCTTTATAAGCAGTTATATATTACTGTATTCTAAATATAATTAGCCTATGGTTTATCCCCAACTTTAAATGCTTTAATTTAGGCTATTTTGTAACAGCGCCACAGTTTAGCGCACACACACAGAACACTCGGTTCGCACCTGTGGCTGCGCTGCTGCTTCGTGCTCAGTAAGGGATATAGGTAGTTTAGCTGTATTCATTCAGTTAGAACGCTACTTGTTTCGGTTTTTATGCTTTTATACACTATATGTTTTTATCTCGATGCGGCGTGGACGCACTTGGAAAAAAAGAGCGCGTCGCACCGCGACCGCGTTGCTTCCATCATGAGCGCGCACACCGCGCGCCTACATTTGAAATCGAACTTGAGCGCGCAAAAGACGTGAGCAGTCCCTTTAACGGCTTTATCATGCTGACTCGATAGATTGTGTTTTCTTGATATGTTTTTGTTTTTATTTGTACACTTGACGCATTTGAAAATAGCCTAAATAATGTAACAAAACGAAAATAAACCTATATGCGGTCCTACAATACAGCCTATTATTATTAGGATTGTTTTTTAGGCTCTTTGGGTTTTTTGTGTGTTTGTTTTAAAACGCCTAGATCGGCTGGACAAAAGTTAACCCATAGCTTTGAAAGTAAAGAAGAATATACAGCCTGTATAAACGAGAGCTTTTGTTAGGATTTTTCACTGTGGCAGATAGCAGTTATATTTTCTGTAGCGTGTGGTGTGGTCAGGTGCGCGATTGTGACTGTTAGGCTACTATAGACCTAGGAGGACAGTGCTCCTCACTTTTTGCAGTTAAAAAAAATCACTTAATTTTCAAAGAATTGTATTATTATTATAGTTTTATGTATTTTTGATGTTTTTTCGTTGTTGTTTTATAAATGCTCTATGACAATTGTTTAAAAATGTTCAATCAAAACATCGCGTCTTTTTTTTTTTTTTTGTCGACTAATTGCGCAGGACAAGACTTTGGTCGACTAAGGATTTCTTTGGTTGACTACAGCCCTAGTTTTTTTGTGTTTTTTTATTATGTGCCCTTAGGTGCAATTATAGTATTACTATAGTTTTTGGACAAAAAAACTTAATAAATGTAGTGATTTATGACCTTTTCCCACCCTGTTTCTCACCTCTGATTCAAACAGTCTGTTTTGGGGTGTTTCCCCTTTAAGAGTTCAGTGTTAACGCCCACTGTTATGATTGGCTAACGTCAGTGCTTATGCATAAATTATTAACGCCCCCTAGTCAGTGTTTACAATAGTAGCGGGTGCTGCCGATTGCTGTGTGTGAGGCGATGGCTCTTGCAATTATACAACCCTATATGTTTGAGCCAGAATCAGATGAGGAATCAGAAGAAAATGAACCATCACCACAACTTAGAAATGATTAGTCTGTGTCATGGAAAGTGTGAAACTATTTTGAATAAATGTAATCTGTAACCCGAGGGCCGAGACACTTGAAAACGGGTTATTGTTGCGTAATTATCCTATAATTTGCTAACAGTTGAACATTATTTAACTAATTTCAATGAAATTATAGGGTGTACCACGGACAAAATGCATGCACAGGCCATATTTGAAGATGCAGCATTGATATGGCAAAAATGTTAATTGCTCCGCTCAATGCTCCGCTACGTGAAACTTCGGTCTTCCGATCTTTTACCATCGTCTTTTACCAATTCTCAATTGATTTTGATTCATATGCGTGAGGGAGGGAGAAAGAGAGAGAGAGCAAGACCGTTGGAAGGCGCACGCGGCCGGGACGCTCTCTCCCTCTCTCTCTCTCTCTCTCTCTCTCTCTCTCTCTCTCTCTCTCTCTCTCCCTCTCTCTCTCTCTCTCTCTGCTCATTCTTTCAGTAACATGCGCCCTGTCACACTCATCTACATCACTCACCGATCAAATAAGGCTTTGGCGGGCTGCATATGCTGCAAATAAACTGCATCCAACTGCTTTCCCTGACGTCTGGATCGTTCGGCAGCGTATTCAAACATGTTGTTTGTCCACAGCCAGGCCTTAACACAACCCCAGCCGCTGAACACCTGTGGGCGCGAGCCGCGCCACAACGATGCGATGATGCGAAATGAGGCGTAGTTGTCCTGCGCTGGAGGCGGTCATATGCAAACGACTGGTACGTCACTTCGTACCGTGACGTCACTTCATACCATGGATCCAGAACAAGCTGTATTTAGAGCTTGATTAAATAAATTGTTCATTTATAATGGGGAGGACGTCTTAAGCTATGAAACTTGCAGGAAGTTTTAATGGTACAAAGACCTCTTAAATACCAAAAGATCAAGGCAAATTTGGTTTCTCATGTCATGACCCCTTTAAGAGCAGGCCCGCTTGTTCCATGGCGGATCGCTAGTATAACGGCGGATTGTTATTATAATGGCGGATTGTTATAACGGTGGGTTTGCAGGAGCGGTTCACAACCGAGGAGACACTCTCATCAGGGCCGTAAAACACAGAGAAGTGACATTGTATGTGGATGGAGAAACACACCCAAATTAGCTTTGGTTAAACAGGCGAATAATAATTTAGGTAAATGTGTAAACTAGATTATGCCTATTTTTCACATCTTCATGGACACCACAATGATTTCCCTCGTGTGGTAATATTTTTCCTTGTAATTATGTATGGTTTTCAAAAATGGGAACTGCTGCGTGTGTGGAGATGAGAGCAGTGTGTGTGTGTTGTGCACACGCTCAGGGCCGGATTAAGAGTTCAGAGGCCCCTGGGCACAATGTCTTGTAGGCCCCCTCTTTTAAACAGGCCAAATGTATACTTTGTCCAAGGACATTTTAATATGGCATTTACAATTTTACTGACTTAAAAGGAACTTTGTTTTACTATGATGGAGTAAAGTTCATGAATGGTTGTTCTTTCCCATAGGAATTTGTAAAACTATGTTGGGTGGACCTCTGTGCCTCTAGGGGGGTTCGGGGGTATGCTCCCCCGCAAGAAAATGTTGTACATTTTAAGGTTAAATGCATCAATCTCGTGCTCTTTGAGAGATCAAAATTAAGAGCTTCAACCCATGAACTGCTCGTTGAACAAAGAAAAAGCATTGCTTTGTACCAGGACAATAAAGAGGGCTCAAACATCTTTTTAGTTATGAGAGTCTCAGTCTACATTACATTATCAATGGTGTTTTAGGATACCAAACAATTATTATAATAATGTAATAACGATTTATATAATTATTCCTATGATGTAAAATCCATATAGCCTATAAATGTACTAGGCTATATAAATGAAATTATGAAAATGAATATTTCAAAAGTATATTTTAGCCTACATTACACTATAATATAGGAAAATTTAAATACTTTTGTCCTAATTTCTTCACTTGCAAGAAATAAACCCTTGATCTGGAGAAAACACCAGATAACCATGCTGATCGCGTGAGCAAAGAGCGCACTTTTCTTTAAATCACCCAGCACAAACAGGATGCTTACAGTCTTGTGCTGTTTTATAAAGGCACAAAGCCATATCATGGTTTTGTTTTTAGTTCGTTGGCAAAATATAACGCTAGAGACCTTTATGTTAGGTAATAAATTTTACATCTGTGTTGGGAAAAGGGAGAAGATAGTTCGGCAAAAGGCGGATTCGAACTCGGGTCCAGCGCGTCAAAAGCTGCTTTCTAGCACTTCACGCCCTACGCCACTGTAGCTATTACGCGACGGGCGTCTTTTTGCTAAAAAGACAGGCACTTAGTGCAAATATACGCTCCGTTATCTAATAATAATAAAAAAAAATGTCTTCCCCTCGCTTGGGCCCCAAGTGCGCATGGCGAATTTGCAATGAATACATTTAATCAGACCGGCCCTCGCGGACTCGAAACACTACCGGCCCACCGGGGAAACTCCCGACTGCCACTCCGCCCCTGGTGCCCAGGGCCCCTTAGATGTCGTGGGCCCCTGGGCAAGTGCCCAGTTGCCCTAATGGTTAATCCGGCCCTGCACACGCTACATTATGGCCAAGCAATCGCCCTTAAAATATCATCTGAATATCGCGCTCTGACTTTAGAGGTTTTCCTGGTCGGTGGCGGAGTTATTTTCTGGATCTGCAGAATATCACCAGGGAACGTTTGCGCGGGAACACACTCCTCTTTTCCTGAACCGCCCCGGGAGCGCAAGTTCATTCCCTGATTTACCGACGTGTGTCTGTGGAGGGACCAGTCCCTGTGCGTCGGGAGCAGAAGAGGAATGATACATGCGGCGTGTACACATTCAATTGCGCTGGGAGCAAGATAGGGCCCTTTATGATAATGCCAAGTGCATTGTATTCATCTATTTGTCATATATTGAGATTTTTTTTAGCAAAACATTTTTAATTCTCACATCTCACCTTTTTTAATTATCACATCTCAGTTTGGGTCTTTGAATCTTGTGGTCTGCAATATCTGTACTGTATTTCTGATTGGAGTGAAAACATTTTTTTTACAGGTTTCCCTCTATTAAAGTCACATGAAACAGAAAAGTTCCAAATAAAACAAAAATGTGTTTTTAAACTGCTGAATAGCACACTACATTTCCACTTCCTTCCTCACAGCTAATTTAAATTGCAGATGATTAGCCCTTTTAAAATGAGTACACTTATGTAAATCAACTCACACCATCCAATGAAGAGGAAGACCCATTTACGAAGCTTGTCTGTGGAGTATGTCATCACAATCGCCGTGTGAAGATAGCAGCCCTCCACAAACATCCAGAAGAAATTGGTCACCACAAAGTAATTATAGATTGTTGTTATAAGACGGCACCAGGGCTATAGAGAGAGAGAGAGAGAGGAAGAGAAAGAGGAAGAGAAAGAGGAAGAGAAAGAGGAATAGAAAGAGAAAGAGGGAGAGAAAGAAAGAGAGAAAGAGGAAGAGAAAGAGAAAGAGAAAGAAAGAGAGGAAGAGAAATGACGAGAAAGAGAAAGAGGAAGAGAAAGAGAAAGAAAGAAAGAGAAAGAGGAAGAAGAAGAGGAAGAGGAAGAGGAAGAAGAAGAGAAAGAAAGAGGAAGAGGAAGAAAAAGAGGAAGAGAAAGATGAAGAGGAAGAGAAAGAGGAAGAGAAAGAAAGAGGAAGAGGAAGAAGAAGAGGAAGAAAGAGGAAGAGGAAGAGACAGAAAGAGGAAGAGGAAGAGGAAGAAGAAGAAGAAGAAAGAGGAAGAGAAAGAGAAAGAAAGAGGAAGAGAAAGAGAAAGAAAGAGGAAGAGAAAGAGAAAGAAAGAGAAATGACGAGAAAGAGACAGAGGAAGAGAAAGAAAGAGGAAGAGAAAGAGAAAGAAAGAAAGAGGAAGAGGAAGAGAAAGAGGAAGAAGAAGAGGAAGAGGAAGAAGAAGAGAAAGAAAGAGGAAGAGGAAGAAGAAGAGGAAGAGAAAGATGAAGAGGAAGAGAAAGAGGAAGAAAGATGAAGAGGAAGAGAAAGAGGAAGAGAAAGAAAGATGAAGAGGAAGAGAAAGAGGAAGAGAAAGAAAGAGGAAGAAGAGGAAGAAAGAGGAAGAGGAAGAGGAAGAGAAAGAAAGAGGAAGAGGAAAAGGAAGAGGAAGAAGAAGAGGAAGAAAGAGGAAGAGGAAGAGAAAGAGAAAGAGAAAGAAAGAGGAAGAGGAAGAGAAAGAAAGAGGAAGAGGAAGAGAAAGAAAGAGGAAGAGGAAGAGAAAGAGGAAGAGGAAGGGTGTTAATTGAGGTGAACTCTTTGGATGTGTTACTTTTACTTGTTGCTAACAGGAATCTTATTCTAGGTCTTAAAACAACATCATACCCAGATTTCGCAAATATTTAATAAAAGGGTTTTGTAAGATGATATATAATTGCAAATATTATGGAATATTATGGAAAATAATGTGTCAAGCCAAACTGTGTTGTTTATGCAACAGCCATTACTACAAAATGGTTACTACATAATAAATTTCACAGATTTTCATAAAAGTATTATTCAATTCAAAGTGATATACTTCTACTAGGATATACTTTATAGTCCCTGAAAAAAAAAAAACAATACAATTTTGACTCAATTTGTATTCATCTGAAGAAAGAAAGTCATATTCATCTAGGACGGGATGGGGATGAAATCATTTTTGTTTGGACTATCCCTTTAAATGAGCTTACTCCAATAATGTGTATAATGAAATATTTGTATTATGTTGTAACCATGTTAAAAAGCAATGCCACTCGAGTCACGCTCAACAATCACATTGTTACTGTCTTTGTGTGAAGACTCAGTCATTCTGTCTAAATAAGCACCGCATGGAGAAAGAAAAGGAGAAGATTTAAATGAGGCAGTTTATACCAGCAGACACAAACGAGTTTTCCAGAGAATTAAAGCATCTACTTCATGCAATATCTTCAGCTACTTTTTTTTTTTTTGGAGAAATTTTGCAAACAATTTTGTGAGGAATCGTCTGCCAACATCGTAAATGTAAATGTACGAAACCTGCTGATCTGTTTACATATTAATAGGCTGACATGTAGTTCACAAGTGTTTCATACCTCATTTGTCTCGTAAATGTTTTGGTCAATCAGTTGAAGCAAAAACCACATCACATTCCTCAGAATGAAGGTCGTGATTAAGTTCCAGTGGATGATGTTGCGAAGGCATCGGATGCTCCTTGAATTTAAAAAAGATTTAAAAAAAACAATCATTTCAGCAATTACACTGACACGGTTTTAGCATTGCATGCGCTGATTATGGAAATACATAAGCATGAAAATGGGACAAGAGGAGCTAGAGACACAGCTTTCAAAGACTTCGGATGCACCATTAAATTAGCATTTTTATGTTATTAGTTTTACTCTAATCAGTGACATTTAAAAAAGAAAATAATGCATTGCAATAAATGACTAATAAACTTAACCGAATTCCTGAACCTAAACATAGAAGCCTGATAAAAAAAGCCCATTTAAAAGAAATGTTCAGTAACACTTTCAATAAGGTCTGCATATTTAAAAAATGACATGTTTAATTTCATCAATTCTTCAAGTGATTCATATGTTTCTTGTATACGACACTGACTCTGATGAGAATCTGTCCCAGCAGATTTGGATCAACCAATGGCATGTCGATGTGTGTGTTATTCTGTGTAGTGATTCTCACACACATCAAATCCACTGTAAAGGTTACAATGCATTCATAATGACATAATACAGTTTGGAATTATCTTTCCATAAATAACTGTCATGTGTGAGTGATGGATACAAACTCACTGACCTCAAATCAGTGCTGCTCTATCACATGACACTCGTGTGAACTGGGAACATTAACGGATCTGAGGTGAAGATAGCTGATAACACCACCATGTTAAAGTTACATTGGAAAACAATGTGCCATATACACACCGGAAATTACACATTTTTCAATCCTGCACCACCCTTATAGTTAATCACATTGCAGTTACTAACACTGTACAAATAATGTATTGTGGCACAATTACTATCATTATACATATAAATATTATCAATAAATTCTATTTATTATTATTATGTTTAATTAAGTAACCATATACTACGAAGAGCCTGGTTTTGCTTGTGCCCATGATCACAGTTAATACTACAGTTTATTACTTGAGTCTGTGCATAAGAGATTGGACACCCCTTAATAAAGCAATATACTAAATAAATTACTACACAACAAGCGCACAAGGAGAGACAGACAATCCACGACACTGTGTAATGACCTGGGCCCGGTTCCCCAAAACGTTCTTATCGCTAAGTAGTTCTTAACCTATTCCTTAACCTCTCTCTTAACCTTATGGCACGATTCCCGACACGTTCGTACGCTAAGTATATCTTCTGTAAGTCACACTTTCGTAAGGTTGGTCTGGAAGATTCGTAAGCTCTCTCTTAGCGTTGTTTGAGCTCGAGACGCTAGTCGCCGCCACTGTGCAGCAGTCTTTAGACATCAGTACAAGTCAAACTATGGTCTGTTGACAATGTTGTGTCTCAACAATGATTTTATATTTTATGGACATTTTAAGACTAATAATAAAATATGTTCGCAATGGATACAGGCCTATTTATGAAGTTGACTTTATTTGGTATCAGAACTAATATGGTGGTAATTAGCCTAGGCTATTTCGTAATGTCATTAAAGTGTTTAAATTGGCAATCACTTTTGATAGGCTAATTAAAATCTGGCAAACAATTTGGCTCTAAATGGCTAAGATCTGTAAATGGGTAAGATCTATAAATGGCTAATCTCTATAAATGGCTAATCTCTATAAATGGCTAAGATCTATACATGGGTAAGCATGTGGTGTCCAGTAAGCGACCAACTGTCACCTTTTTTCAAAACTCTACACACAATTCCCAAAACTTCACACACAAAATGCAAAATGCCTCACATCTCCTTCAAAAATGTAACACTGCATTCAAAATGCCATAAACATGTCAGAATGAAGCATTTGCTTCAAATGGCAAACACTTATTTCATAATAGTGCATTTTTGGATATACCATTGTTTTTCTAAATCTAAAGCTCTTTGGTCTTTCATACGCTTATATCTACATTTCAATACAATGTTCTACAGTGAAAGTAATCTTCTGAGAGGGGTAACAGTACACTGTAATCACCAATGCAATGTAGAAACAGAAAATATTTATTAGGCCAAACATTACTGTTGTATACAGTAGCATACAACAAAACCATAAACATATGTAAACCAAAAGTATATTCTTTAGAATACAGTAAAGAACACAATTGAGTGTGGGGGGTCTCTGTCCATTGTTGGCATCCATTGTTCAAAACAGGTAATCTGACCTTTGACCTATTATAGGCTTATACTACAGTAAAGCAGTGATTGGTCAGTGATCAGTAAAGCAATTAGTGTTTGCACATATGAGGAGTGTGTGTGTGTGACCTGGTGAATAAGTGTAGCATTTTGATTGGTTGTGTTTGGAAAAGGAAAGCAAATAATTCCTGCTATATTTTTGTGTTTTAGGTAGAGAATTGTGTGTAGTGTTTTGAAAAAAGTGTTTTATGCAATTGAAAACTGAGTCAAAGGCTGAGAAATAGCTTATGGTTTTGTAGATTTGGTGTGTAGATGTGCACTTTGAGTGAGAGGTTTCAGGGCCGGACTCATTTTCAGCCCTGGAGTTTTATGCCTTAGACCGGCCCACTTTAGTCCCCGACTGTCTTTATTAAAATAATCTAATTAAAACCTCAGTATATAAGTCTGCAATAGTGCACTTTTCTGTACAGCATTGTAATTCATTGTATTTTTAAAAATATATAATTTTCTATTCAGTGCAAAAGCCATACACAGGGTTTTATAAATACAGAGGTCCCAAAAGTGATCTATAGGGGGTTCGGGGGCATATTATCTTTCCACTGTAATTGTCAAAGAACTTAGTCTATGTATATCTATGTTAAATAGGAATCCGTTGCAATAAAGTTATTCTCATTGTGGCCACAGTATGCAATAGGCTATCGCTTTACCTGCTCTCCTCTCTTATCTCCATCTCCTTCTCTCGTTCCTCTTCTCTCAGTCTCTTTATCTTTACCTGTAAATATCCCCTTCCCGAAGCTGAGCTTT
This sequence comes from Semotilus atromaculatus, assembly GCA_031834385.1. Lineage (NCBI taxonomy): Eukaryota > Metazoa > Chordata > Actinopteri > Cypriniformes > Leuciscidae > Semotilus > Semotilus atromaculatus. The sequence continues at coordinate 4,927,581 of JAULUF010000044.1, read as the reverse complement.
GATTGATACCAACTGATTATTTATGTCGGTCGTTTAAAACTGTTTAGTTTAGCCACTTGCATCTTATCTCGTGAAGCGTCGTGTTGGGATTCGCGGGCGGCTCGCGCTTCTGTGAACATAAATCCTGCTTTGATCGGTCATCTCAAACATTTTGACATATCACAATTTGATAATTTAATTAATAGTCTATATTTTACTGATAACTTAAACTATGTTAAAATAAATGTTACTGGAATAATTTGAGGAATGTTTCATTTGCATAGAACGTGTTGTCTTTCTTAACGCCGTAACGCACCTTCACGTGAAGTGGAAAATCAATTCCTGACCAATCGATGCCAACTAATTCAGCACCTTCACTTGGGACAGCGCCTTTGTAACGTCGAACGTAAGAGGAGCGTGTTAAGAAGCTTCCTAAGAGACACTTCGGGGAACACACTTAGGAACATAAACAACTTCGATAAGATATATCTTTTTGAGTCTTCTTAGCGCGCTAAGAGTGAGCGTTATCGGGGAACCGGGCCCTGTCTTTTTCATACAAAGCTTTCACATGACTTCAGGAGATTTACATACATGATTTATGCTAAAAAAAGAGCATACTTTTATGTGCTTTTATGTCATTTTTAATATAAAATAAAAATTTATATTCCTCATTATTTGGCATTTAATTTTTTTTTAATTTTTTTTAAACAACGACCAGTGACTTCTTCAAAACATTATCTTTGAGTGTTCGAGTAGATATTATAATGACCGAATATTTACTTTAGTTATATACAATCTTATAAGGCTTTTAGGTCAGATTTACGAACAGCTTCCAGCGCAAACCATCTTTTTCAGCCGTTAAAAAGCTACTGTCAGGATTTACTCAAGACACGCAGGGAAAACAGCGCTGAAAAGATGTGGACAGTTACGTATTTTTGCGGCTGATATTATATGCATTTGTAGGAGTTTTCCCTTTTAGACGCAACATTTATGTAAGGAGAGTATGTAAATGAATCATGCAAGGTGATTTACTGCTTTGCACTCGTCAATTTTAGTGTTTGCGCCACTATTTGCACCCCAAAAAAAGTCTGCCTTAAACCAGACGCTAACAAGTAGATTGTGTTGGTAATTATGGAAATGAGTCTGTGTTATTTAATGTGTGTGTCGTCAGTAGATCACAAGCTGAACTTCCCACTGCCATCGGCACTTTAATGGGATCGCACTCTCACACTATTGTGCCCTGTTTAGTAAATCTGGCCCTTCATTTAAAAAAAAAAGTTGTTGTAGATTTTGAACAAACTTTGTACAAGGCCTTAAGACTGAAGAAGTGCTGAGGAACCCCTGACACACTTACCTCAAGCACAGGAAGAGAACGAAGGCAATAACGAGAGCTCCGACTGATATACAGTGGCCGAAGTAGTTTATGATGAGGGCTATCTTGTAGTGCATGGGGTACTTCCTCTGTGGAAAACAGGTTCAGTGTCAGTTCTGCCATGATTAAAGAAGTAATTCATTCTGTTCCTAGCATGTGATATGATATAATATGATAAATGATTGCACTTTTAGCACAAATCAATAGTTATTACTCAATGACCATTTTGTCCTTGCTTAATATTGTCCAGTCCTTGCAAGAGGTCACAAAGCCACAGACAACATACTAAAGGATTCAGTTGTCCTTGTGCAGAATGTTTGCATGCAGAAGTCATGTGAAGTGAGACGTGATGCATGAGTACGTGATATGGAGTGAACGGTTACACTTTATTTTAAGGTGTCATAATAAGGCACCTTTACATAAGGCACCTTACACCTTCCATTACAGATTAGCGCAAAACTTTTGCGATTTTTTGCGATTGGTTGTTTCCATTAACCAATGTTATGCGACTAAAACGTAATTTTTAAGCATTAATGGCAGGAGAGACTCTTATACTGTGAGCGGCTCGTATGAGGAGTTCCTGGTGTTTCTCCTCATTTCTACTTCCAGCTCTTGATTGTGACGTTTCTTTGAGGTTTAGAATCCAGTATTCCTGTAATTATTTTGTCTTTTATGAGTTTAATAAAGAACTTGGTCTTGTCTTCTGTCCAATCACACCGTGTCATCTACGTCCGGTGACTGTAATTGTGCAAAAACTGTTTCCATTGCAGTTTTGCGAAATATTCGTTTTTCGAATTGCCTGAAAAACCTCCTCATGCGAGCGTAAAAACTTTTTTGTGATAAATGGGAGTTTTTGCGAAATTGACGTGTTTCCATTGAGTGTATTTTCAATTCGCAGTTTCAATTTGCGCAATTTGAAGGGTAATGGAAACGAGGCTATAGTTACAGTGTAATTATATATTTAAGTTCTGAGTAATATTAAGCCACTACATGTACTTACTATAGGGTTAGGGTAGGATCGAGGTTTGTTTGAGGGTTAGTAATTATGCATAATTTACTCTTATTACTACGGTAAGTAGTAAGTAACTTATGTCAAATATGGGCAACTTCATAATATGTGGAAAAAGCTAAATAATTGAGCCAAATGGATTATGATATGCATGTCATTCAGGATGTATGTAAATTATGTAAACGACAGAACCTAAAAGCAATGACATTAATAGCATTAATTGATTTAAACCAATCGAAAGGGAATCTTTTAGTCTTGCCGTAAGAAACCAATAAGCAGTAAGTACACAAAGGGAATAAGTGCAGGGACTTATAAAGGCCCATTTTCAAGTGCCATCCCTCCTCAGATTTCTCTTCTTCAGGAAGACGATGTATCTGCCGTTCTGTCTTCAGAGTTTTATAGTGTTTCAGCGACTCGCTTGAAGTCGAGTTAATCTTCCCTTAGTGTTGAACACAATGCCATTTCCATCAGTGTGTGCGCCCGTGTTCTTGCTTTCCATGATCAAGGATACTCATTGTAAGTGTGTTCAGCGTTTTGGCTTTTTCCATGCTCAACGGCTTATCGAGCTGTTCACACTGCATTAGTTTTCAAAAATTAAGTGCTTCACTCAAAAGGCGCTTTCTTTCGAGAAAACGAGTAATCCCCCGACACCGTGGCTCTGCGTGAGTCGGGTTGCTGGAGATCCCATGTGGAGCTCGAGGCTCTCTCGCTCTCCCCGGACCATGTGCAGTGTATTACACACATGAACACTTGTGCTCAAGTCTGGAAGCTCACGATGTGATCTCTTTCGGCTTGAATATGTGCCTGTTTACTGTCACTTTGGACTTCGGAGTGGGAGGAGTAGTGCTTTGGTTCACACAAGCATCGTGGTTTCAACAGGATGAATCATGTTGAGATTCTCATATTAATAATCTGAGAACTGTGTCAGACCATTGAAGAATATCTGCCTTTCTCTTCCCTGTCTTTGAGATTGTGCTCTGTCAGTTTCATTGCATTCCCCATTTCAGACAACAGTTCAACAGTTTTCTCGGGCACCTCATTGAGTCTCTCATCTTGAAACAGGTTTCCCTGCTGTTTAGCCACTTCAGGGTCCTGGTAGGGAGCAGACAAAAAGACTAAAATCTCGTTTGCGGACTGGAGACAGACATTCTCTGATGTGCGCACTGTCTGGCAAACTTAATGTTTTGTAAGTAAAAAAAAAAAAAAAAAGGTACATTTTCACGCTACGTATATATCAAAGATAACTTTGCAAAATCAATAGCCTGTGAAATAATCATTAAAACACTAACAGCTTACACATGGAAGGCAGTTAAGTTTACAGTTATTAAAACTTAGGACACCAAAGGGACGTTTCTACCGACTCTGTAAAACACCAAAAGAAAGAAGCCTGTGGCCCTGAACAAGCATTACACGAGCTGCATGGAGGCATGAGGACTGTAGTTGTGGCCAGGCCAATATCTGTACTGTGAGAAACCTAAGACAGCGCTACAGTGAGAGAGAAAGTAGTCAGAGAAAGTAATCAGTGTTTGAAAATACGGCCAGGGTTCGGGAGTAACGGAAAACATGTAACGGCTTTATGTAATCAGGATACAAAAATCCAGTAACTGTAATTCGTTACAGTTACGTAAAAAAATATAGTAATCAGATTATGACTCACGACACGACTCGTGTGCCACCCACTGGTGCATGCGCAAAATAACAGCTCTCTACAACAATCTCCTCAGACACGGACTGAATCACCGCTGCTAGAAACGATGCTGCCCACGGGTAAACAAGCTTTCATTTCTTGGAAATTCCGCTGCTATTTTGTTTTTAAAGACTACAGTATCAAATTCCATACATGAATTTATGAGTCTGTGAGGTCTGTAAATGATACCTTAAACACTTTCTCCTCCAGTCCATCTGTCGTCTGATTTCATTACATGAAAGTCCAAGTCTTACTATTACTGTAGTCTTTATAGGGTTAAAATCAGGGGCGGACTGGCCATCGGGCCAAACATTTTATTTTTTTTGTCTGAACGGCCCATGAAACTCGTACATCGGCGGCCCATTCGTTTAGTTTTGTTTTGCTTAATTGGCTACGCTGGGATCGTTGTGCCGGTGTAATACATTACTAATGGTCGACTGCTGTGAAATTCTTAATAAATAAAAGTTGTTGTTTTTTAAAATAATATCTGTCCTTGAAGTAATCCAAAAGTAATCAGTTACATTACTTTCATATTGTGGTACGTTACTGAATACTTTTTTTATGAAGTAATTTGTAACTGTAACGAAATACATTTTTAAAGTACCCCTCCCAAGCCTGCATGCGGCATTGGTAAAGGATGCCAAAAGCAACTGTAGTGCACAATCTCCCCGTCAGTGCCCAGACTGTGGGCTGTTGTAAGGCAAGTCCTTACCAGATCACCGGCAACAATGAGGGCACAAACTGCTGGACAACACAGGAATGGTGAAAAGTGATCTTAACTGAAAAGTCACGTTTTTATCTCTCCAGAGGTGATGGTAGGTCTCACATTTGTTGCTGAAAGAATGATCAGAGGCGGAGGGTCCGTCATGGGCTGGGACGGTACATCACAGCATCATCGGACTGAGCTTGTTGTCATTGCAGGCAATCTCAACGCTGTGCTATACTGTGAAGCTGTCCTCCTCCCTCATGTGGTATCCTCCAGCTGGCTCATCCTGACATGACTCTCAGCATGACAATCAATGCCACCAGCCTTAGTGCTCATCATGTGTGTGGTTTCTTGCAAGACAGGAATGCCAGCGGCCAGCCAAGTGCCCAGATCTTATTCCCAGTGTGACCTGTTGAATCTGAACTGATATATATTCCCAGGGGAATCAAGTGATGATTGATCATTGCTGCTTGCAGCTATTTTTCTTTTACTAATGAAATGTTATAAACAATCCTGGGGACATCACTTAAGCCAAAAGTTCAGTAGAGTTCAGGCTTATAACACATTTACCCACCTTTTCCTCTAAAATGGGCTCACAGTTGGAGTAGTTACTCTTCAGTGCCCAGGTACCATTGTCCAAGCACTCTCTATAAGCGATTCCTGCAGGGAATGAAAGGAATTCAAAAGTCAGTGTAGTTCTTAAAGCCCAGAGAGGACATTTTCATTGTTCAGCAGTCATACGTTCAAAATCACATAAGTACAAGTAATTGGGAAGTCTTTGAAGAAACTGTCCTCACTGAAGAACTTGCTGAATACAAACATAATTTATAACGGCTCAATGGCAATGACCTATTTAAATTCGTCCCCACTTCAAGGGATGTAGGCTCTACCTAAGGTAAACCTTCCAGTTTAGAGTTTACCTATTTGATATGTTGTTTCCATTTGAGTATTTGAGCATTTAATTTGTAAAGGCGCAGAAGGATTTACTTAGTTTCTTATTCCAAGGAGTTATTTTGCATATCTTTGAAAATCCATCATGCTTAAAATTTCTTGCTTTGCTCTGGTTATTTTACTTTTTTTTCATTTTTAATGGAAAATTCTAATCTCTTTTCCAAGCTGCACTTGGGAACTTAATTAGATTTTTCAGAATCCTGTTAATATACCGCATCTCGTTATTACAGCCATTTTAATAGAGAATGAGTCAGCTTTTCTATCCATACTCGACGAAGAAGTCACTTCTTGTTTCAAGTTTTTAGTTCCCAAACGCTGAAAGTGTGCTGGGTCCTATTGTTTTCCTAAGTATTATTATTGTTTTTGTTCAGGGTTTTTTAGGGCTTTTGGGGCCCTAAACATGCTCAACATCTCTTGAAAATATGTTTCACATCACACACATCAGACACACATCAGAGTCTTTGGTCCGCAGCTCCCCTTGAACCAATTTCATATCCCTGACCTGAACAATCCATCAATCATTCATTTAAACTTTGCATTGAGTTTTCAATGAGGATATGAATCTTTCTTAATGCACCAGTTCAGCTAAAAACTGGAGGTATTTCTTGTATTTCTTGGGTTGCGTCTTTGAATGGGGATTCCCTTCTGTGGCGTTGAATGGAGGTCTGGTTGCGTCTGGAGTGATGTCTTGGGAAACTAGTCAGTATGGTCTGGTAGCAGATGAATAGATGCAGCGTAGTTTGAAGTCTGAGTGTGGCAAAGACTAGTCAAGAAAAAGTTAGACTAGACGGCTTGTTTCTTCATGACATTGTCTTTAGTTTAGGGTGTAATTACTGTATGTCGGGATGTGCCGTTCCATTTGTGTTGGGTTAACTGCCTAAAGTTGACAATGTCATGAAGTCCTTTCACAAATTAATGTTGTTGGATTTTTTAAATTTTTTTATCACAATGCATTTTATACACAATAGTTGGATTAAGAGTAGGTCATGGTCACACACTTTGAATCGGCTAACGTCTCTCAGTCGCCCACTGATGAACAATACAGAGATTTAGAGGCCGTTTACCGTTAAACTTGTTATGCTTATTGGCCAGTCACTTACACAACAGTGGCGTTTGGGGGGCAACGGGTTTCAAAGTTCAAGTTTTTGAAACAATACTGTTTTCGTCTCTGTGTAAACTGAAAGCATATGGGATTACAGAATGTTCTGACAGAAAGTGTTTTCGCTCAATAAGGGTTCCCCTCGGTTGAAAGCATGGTGGAAATCCAGGACACAATCATTCTTTTTTTTTTAGTGGGGGGTACACACACACACACACACACACACACACACCAGAAGTGTTTTCTACCCAGAAGTGACCACAACATTTCAGCCACATTTCTAAATAATTGTATAACCACATTTTTAAAATATTAAATATCTCCGAATTACACCATATGTTCTCAGTGTCAAACGTGTTATGCAGCTAGGATTCAAAATCATACCATGTTAGTTAATTTGGCCAGAGAAGAACGTGAGTCTAGTTTCCCCTAGGGCTGTCACTTTTGAGAAAAATCTAATTCGAACGGTTAACAAATATCAAGCAATGTATTCGAATATATTCGAATTTCTACGAGCCCCGCCCCCCCACCAAAAAAAAAAAGAAAAACACCGTAACGGAGATTCAATCACAAATTTATTAACAGGACTCAGGCCTGTCTGAAAAAAAATCTTTGACTTAATGTTTTAAACAGCAGGTTAACAACTTAATCTATATGAAGTGGCACTATGCATAGCCAATCACAAAATTAGGCTACATGGAAAAAAAACCCGAATCGGAACAGCACGGCACAAACAAAAACTTGACAGCTTAAACAGCAGCAGAAGTAAGGCCTATAGCCTAGCCTAATTAATTTCTTAATATTGTTTGCTAGAAACACCAATTTATCAACTTGATCTGGATCAAGTGCGGCTCTCTTTTTATTGGCGATGTTCCCCGCGGTGGAGAACGCGTTCGGAGCGCCCGCGCACACACAGGTATTTGCGCGTCAATGTTGAGAGAAGTGGTATCTACGTGTAGAACCCAAAATATTTCCAGACACTACTTTTTAGAGGAGTTGGGGTCGTAATTCTCCACTCAGGCTGGCCGTTCTGTGCGTTATCTTCCATTTTCAAAACAGGGAGACTATTGGCAATTATTCGCTTGATTTGGTCATGGGCCGACGCTACAATACGTTTAGAGCCCCCGCTCCTGGATCAGATGGCAAACAATAAAATAAAAAAACAAACGGTCTAATCATAGACTGTAAAAAAATTCGCTAAACATGGCACTTTAAAAACCGGATAGTTTATTTATAGTTCGAATACGGATATTTCACGTCATGTTCGAATGCATATTTGAATATCGAATAAAAAGTGACAGCCCTAGTTTCCCCCTTCCTTTCTGTCCCCTGGTAGAGTTTGGGCTCCTCGCCTGTTGCTTTTGGCTTGCTTAGTTGGGATTTAAAAGACACTAGTATTTGTTTTGTTTTTTTTGTTTTTTTTTACTGTACTGACACTTTTTGATGGAAACAAAAATTTAGATGAATTGATGCTGGATGATGATTTTCTTCTGTATTGCTGCTTTATTGCTGAAACAAATTTGTATAATAATAAACAACAAATTTTGCAGCATCAACACTGTTACTCAAGCTTATTAACATTAACCCTATAAATTAATATAAATTCACTTGTTTTCAAACAACAATTTTTAGCTGATACATTAATAAATGTTATTTGACATTGAACATGAACAAATACATAAAGAAATTAAATAAAAAATAAAAAATGTTAGTTCCAGTGAAATATCTACACAACCCTCTACTATAATATCTTTACATCCATCATTATATGTGTATTTTGGTGTGAGTGACAGTTTCAGATGATGAGGTTGTTTAGTGTGACAGCATCAGTCTGGGCTGAAATAGACAAATGAGTTTAGAGTCACAGTGCATCTGTTTCATTTGTTTAAGTAAAAGCACTTAAGTTTATGAAGGCCAAAATGGATAGTATGTAAGACATTCACAATGTTACAAGGAAAAAGTGATAAAAAAAGAAAAAAGTCTTGTGATAGCTTTAATGTTTTTGTTTCTGGGCATGTTTATGCATAAACCCAAGTAATAATTGAAAACTGTAACAATATAGATCGTAAATTCAGTATTTTATTTATTTATTTATTTATTTATTTATTTATTTATTTATTTATTTATTTATTTATATAGCACAGTTTAATACAACTCACGTTGCCCAAAGTGCTTCACAATCACAAACTAAAAACACACAAGAGATAGCAAAGAATAAACATACCCACATCACATAAACACACATAGACAATAACCCATTTAAGAAGCCTCTCCATTTGAATTTAAAAGATGTTGTTTTAACATAGCTTTGAAAAAGTAAAAGGATTTGGCAGATCGAATAGACTGAGGAGGGTCGTTCCACAATTTAGGGCCAGCTCGAGAAAAGGCTCTGTCACCTTTATGTTTATATTTTGTCTTGGTTGTGCAAAGCAACTGCTGATTTTCTGATCTCAGGGATCTAGCGAGGATGTAAATTGCCACCAGACCGGACAAGTACACAGGAGCTAGTTTGTGGAAGGCCTTAAAAACAAGTACGAGGATCTTATAAATAATTCTAAATCGTACTGGCAACCACTTTAATGAAACTAAATATCTGTGCCACTTGCTTAGTGGAGAAGAGCAGAGAAGTATCCTCAATTGAAGAGAGATATTCACAGTTCTATGTTCAATTAAAATAATAAAATTAACCGATCTCAGGACTCGAGTCTGAAGCCAGTGCTGAAACATGCATCATCCTGAGCTGTGTTACCGCCACCAAGGACACCATGTGCCCCAGAGCCACTGAAATGGTTTCAGTGAGTCCGCTGTTTTTCCCCTGAACGAATTCAGGCAGTTCAGCAACAACTGGGTGCACTCGCTCAAAAGACGTGCTGTCATAGTGACTGAGTCCAATTCTACATGAGAAAAGATATGCTCTGCGTCTGGGAGAACTCGCTCTTTTCACAGTGGACCTGACGGCGGAGGTGCTCGAGCACCGGGTCCCTGTGTGCACAATAAAACTCGAGAGTGCTAGAATTAGCCAGTCGTAGAGATAATTGAGAATGTGTATACCCACTTCCCTTAGCAGGCCAAGGGGAGCCTCTGTGACCTTCGTGAAGATGCAAGGTGACAGGGACAGCCTGAAAGGGAGGATTAGGAACGGTCTGTGTCAAGGGAGAATTGAGACATGAATGTATGCGTCCTTCAGTTCCATCACCGTGAACCAATCTTGATGTGGTACGCATGCCAGAATGCGTTTCTGTGTCAGCATTTTGAACAGGAGTTTGTGCAGGGCCACATTCAATAATCACAGATCTGCCCGCATCCCACAACCTTTTCTGGTACGATTCTTCACCTTTCTTCATCTCGGCTGGAGGAACAGGCTCTTCGCTAGAAGGAACGTGATCCTCGGACACTATCCTTCTGGCCACGAAAAGATGTGTTCTCACCGCTCCAAGTTTGATGTCAGCAGAGAACAGTAAAGTTAAGTATAGATGTGCATCTCTCTAATCTGTCTGACCCAGCCGGGCATCTTTTGCTCTGTCTGTGTCTTGTTTGCTAATGCCAGCCACTACCAGGGCTGTGTTCTGTGACTGTGCTTAACAAAAAAAAGTGAGAGTGAAATACAACTATTTATTACGTTTGATAAACGACAAAGGGCAACGGTGTTTGTTCATAAACTGCACCTCGGTAAAGATAACCGGCCGCGTCACGCGTTAACATGCGTTCATATGCGTGTGCACGAAATGAAATGCACACTTTCCAGCAAAACATCTGTGGGGACCAGTACAGTATATGGGCGTGATGACACTCCTCATTATAGGCGCACATACTTTTAAAACAAGACAATGATTATCTAGTGTCCAAGTCCGTTTAGTTACAACTCTGCAAGAAAGCAATGTATTGACATTGACTATTGATTTATAGGCGATATTGCATTTAAAATGTTGATTGGCTGGACATATTGATCAATATGGATGCACATCCCTCAGTAAATAATAACCATCAAGTATCAAGTATTGCTTTTATCATTTAAAACACATTGACATGCTATGGTCAGCCATTTTAGCTTTTATCCATTCACAGGATGCATTTTTGATATCACTAAGTAAATTTGTACTATTTAAAAAGTGAATTATTTATATTAATACGTATATAATATGTACATATATTAATAATGTACATTTTCTAGTATTAGTTTAGGGAGAGAGGATTTTAGTGGGAGCACACAGGTGTGACTGTGGCAATGGATAATGGTTTACATGGATCATAGAAGAGTAATTGTGCGCACATCCCACCTTCTGGCAGGTGCAGGACAAGAAAAACTAATGAAGTAAAAGAAAATGTAATGTCCGCAACACTGCTTTATACTCCCATATTTAATGAATAAACAACGTTTCAACCCGGTTGGGTCTTCTTCGGAAAAAAGAAGAAGACCCGGAAGAAAACCCTGAAGAAGATGCTGAAGAAGACCCTGAAGAAGAAGACCCCGAAGAAGAAGACCCCGAAGAAGACCCTGAAGAAGACCCTGAAGAAGACCCTGACCCTGAAGAAGACCCTGAAGAAGAAGACCCCGAAGAAGACCCTGAAGAAGACCCTGACCCTGAAGAAGACCCTGAAGAAGAAGACCCCGAAGAAGACCCTGACCCTGAAGAAGACCCTGAAGAAGAAGACCCCGAAGAAGACCCTGAAGAAGAAGACCCCGAAGAAGACCCTGAAGAAGACCCCGAAGAAGACCCCGAAGAAGACCCTGAAGAAGACCCTGAAGAAGAAGACCCTGAAGAAGACGCCGAAGAAGACCCTGACCCTGAAGAAGACCCTGAAGAAGACCCCGAAGAAGGCCCTGAAGAAGACCCTGAAGAAGACCGTGAAGACGCCGAAGAAGACCCTAACCCTGAAGAAGACCCCGAAGAAGACCCTGAAGAAGACCCTGAAGATGAAGACCCTGAAGAAGACCCTGAAGAAGAAGACCCTGAAGAAGACCCTGACCCTGAAGAAGACCCTGAAGAAGAAGACCCTGAAGAAGACCCCGAAGAAGACCCTGAAGAAGACCCCGAAGAAGACCCTGAAGAAGACCCTGAAGAAGACGCCGAAGAAGACCCTGACCCTGAAGAAGACCCCGAAGAAGACCCTGAAGAAGACCCCAAAGAAGACCCTGAAGAAGACCCTGAAGAAGACCCTGACCCTGAAGAAGACCCTGAAGAAGACCCTGAAGAAGAAGACCCCGAAGAAGACCCTGAAGAAGAAGACCCTGAAGAAGACGCCGAAAAAGACCCTGACCCTGAAGAAGACCCTGACGAAGAAGACCCTGAAGAAGACCCCGAAGAAGACCCTGAAGAAGACCCTGAAGAAGACCCTGAAGAAGACGCAGAAGAAGACCCTGACCCTGAAGAAGACCCCGAAGAAGACCCTGAAGAAGACCCTGAAGAAGACCCTGAAGAAGACCCTGACCCTGAAGGAGACCCTGAAGAAGAAGACCCCGAAGAAGACCCGGACCCAGAAGAAGACCCTGTAGAAAACCCTGAAGAAGACCCTGAAGAAGACCCTGTAGAAGACACTGAAGAAGACCCTGAAGAAGAAGACCCCGAAGAAGACCCTGAAGAAGACCCTGAAGAAGACCCTGACCCTGAAGAAGACCCTGAAGAAGACCCCGAAGAAGACCCTGACCCTGAAGAAGACCCTGAAGAAGAAGACCCCGAAGAAGAAGACCCTGACCCTGAAGAAGACCCTGAAGAAGAAGACCCCGAAGAAGAAGACCCTGAAGAAGACCCTGAAGAAGACCCTGTAGAAGACCCTGAAGAAGAAGACCCCGAAGAAAACCCTGAAGAAGACCCTGAAGAAGAAGACCCCGAAGAAGACCCTGACCCTGAAGAAGACCCAGAAGAAGACCCTGACCCTGAAGAAGACCCAGAAGAAGACCCTGACCCTGAAGAAGACCCTGAAGAAGAAGACCCAGAAGAAGAAGACCCTGACCCTGAAGAAGACCCTGAAGAAGAAGACCCCGAAGAAGAAGACCCTGAAGAAGACCCTGAAGAAGACCCTGTAGAAGACCCTGAAGAAGAAGACCCCGAAGAAAACCCTGAAGAAGACCCTGAAGAAGAAGACCCCGAAGAAGACCCTGACCCTGAAGAAGACCCAGAAGAAGACCCTGACCCTGAAGAAGACCCAGAAGAAGACCCTGACCCTGAAGAAGACCCTGAAGAAGACCCTGACCCTGAAGAAGACCCTGAAGAAGACCCTGACCCCGAAGAAGACCCTGAAGAAGACCCTGACCCCGAAGAAGACCCTGACCCTGAAGAAGACCCAGAAGAAGACCCTGACCCTGAAGAAGACCCTGAAGAAGACCCTGACCCTGAAGAAGACCCTGAAGAAGACCCTGACCCCGAAGAAGACCCTGAAGAAGACCCTGACCCCGAAGAAGACCCTGACCCTGAAGAAGACCCTGAAGAAGACCCCGAAGAAGACCCTGAAGAAGACCCTGACCCTGAAGAAGACCCTGAAGAAGACCCTGACCCCGAAGAAGACCCTGAAGAAGACCCTGACCCTGAAGAAGACCCTGACCCTGAAGAAGACCCTATATTCATTAAATATGGGAGTATAAAATGGTTTGCATGGCTCATGGCTCCGGTATTAAGACCCCTTTACAGAGTTTTGCTTAGGGCCCCAGGTCAGGATCGGCTCTGATCTTTGCCTTGATTACAATCGACATCAATCAAAACTTAACTAGCAAGACACTGGTTTGCTTCATACAGCCGAGAGTCGTAGTTTGCCATCATAATGCTCAGGCGCCGGTTTCAGTCACTCAGCGCTGACAGAGGAGTCGCACGACTCAAGGATTGTTTCATATTCATATTCAGGTTGTTTTTTAAAATCTAAATACACACTGGATTGATACATTTTTGAAAACTGGACACGAGTCACTATTCTCTCTGCCATCTCTAATTTAATCTGACCAGTTTGTGAATGCATTGCCTTACTGAATCCTTGGACTGAAAACTTTTCCGGAGAGTATAATGGCTTTAAATGATCTGATCGCATACAGAGATGGGAAAACATAATGATGTCTCTTGTCAAAAAATATTATTTTTGCTATAATGTGTCTGGAATACCTGACAACAGAGGTCGGATCAGTACAGTGTGGGTTACAGGGCAACGTGGAGATCAAATGGAGACTTTATCTTACGTTTCCAGCGTCCCAGATTTGTCTCCTGAGATAATGAAGTCTTTCACAAGAGATCTCATCAAAGCAAATTACCAGAGCAACTGGAGTCCACATAAAATGTATAAAGCTACACTCTAGCTATACACTTTCTCAAAAACTATTCATTGTGTGTATTTCAGTTAGAGAATACAACAACAACAAAATACAGAAAATATACACATATAAATAAACATAGTTTGTCTATGTGTGTGGAAAGGTGTGTGAATATTTGGTTTGTCTAGTTTTAGTTTTTATTTCCAACTCTGCTCCAACACACGTACCTGCATTTGCATTATTTGACCACGTCAGTGCGAACAGGCCATTGTTGTACTGACTAGGAGCTTAAACTATTATTTATTTTCTTGCATTAGACTTGTTTTACCTAGAAAAGAACTGCAGTTAAATGTCTCACACTCACAACACACTCACTGACAGAAAATAGCACTTGATTGAGCATATATGGGTTCTGCTCTACACAACCCTCTAGTACAACAACAATCCCCTTTAAAGTATACATGTGATTACTTTAGTAAAGTAAGCAACAATAAGACTTTATCCCTTCTGAAGAAAAAAAAGCCCATAATGAATTTAGGGAAATTCTTTTATTTGTCAATATGGGAATGTTTGCCTCCACTTTTGGAGAATGGTTCCTCCAGGTGCAGTCAAACGTACCAGGCCGAAGCTAAGCAGACGTGAAAACCAGTTGATAAATGTTACATGGTTCATCTCAAATAGCCTTAAAAACAACAAAAAGGCCTTTATGTAACTTGGATACAGCTTTATGGTCGTTTAATTGCTCTGAGACCAAATTTTGGTGTGTGTGTTGGCACAGAGGATCAAACGCGCTCTCCTCCGCAGTGACTGTTCTCTATGACTCTTCACAAGTCTTCACAACAGAAGTCTTCACATCCTCTCACTGGTTTCCCTTGCACTTGGTAAATCATCCTCACTTTAGTTTTACCAGCCAGCCCACCATCTTTTTCTTTTATTTATCCACTGAGGTGAGTTTAAATTGATTTATTTTTATAAGTTTTCATTGACCTCAGTAAATACCTCAAAACTTCACTGTTGTATTCAGGAATATTTATGTAAGTGCAGATTGTGTTTGTGTTTGAGCCGAGTCACTGATCAAACAGCGCAGCATGTATGGAAGTGAACTCTATTGCAGATTTGTGCAGAAACAAACTCTCTGCTTAGAGGCGTAATTATTTAATGAATTAATTAAGTAACGATCTCACCAACTAGACATCACTACACCTCCCCCTCCCAAACTCGTTTACTGACATATGATACTATTCTGGTATAATAAACAAACTCTAATCATTTTACCCACTTGTAAGTGTCTACGTGAAATTATTCTCTAACACCGGGAAAAAAATCAGTTGAATTAAAATTACAATCACCTTGTTTTTTTTGTGTTTTTTTCACATTAACATAGTTTGTCTCCTTTCTTCCTGGAGGTCAGGGTGGACGGCCTGAACACTCCTGCCACGGTGAGAGGATTATTCTGCCTCTGATCACCAGCCATGAACTAAAGGTACATTCGTCACAGACGCCCCTGTGTAAGACCCGTGTCGGCAGGTACAGCGGCTTTCAGCTGAATGAGGGATCATGGGCGTCTGACTGGCAGGTTATCTGCTCATCTTCAGGTATGCTGTCATCTTCAAATACGTTCTTAATCCTTACAGTACCTCCAGACTTTAGTGATGAGAAAGATCTAGCTCTGTGTCTGTTGTTGAATGCATTTCTGTGAGCATGTAGATTGGGTTCGAGCTGTTTGTCAGCGTTTTGGTGTGTGATGTGACGCCGGCATTGGCAGGACAGGTCTCATTCTTCTGCCCATCTGAACTCTAGCCATTTGGAAGTGGTGTGGAGTGGTGTGCACCATCTACATTATGTTCTGGCAGAGAGCTAGACAAATAAAAGAATAAACTAGCCCAATGGCCAATCAACACTGGTCTGGGCTCCTGGAATCATCCCAACCTTCCTCCCATTGTTTCAGGGCCACTTCATGCCACAATCCACTGGCACATGCCACTCAAATCCAGATGTGCCACTAAACATGGCCGATGGCTTCTGTGTATAAGATTAAAAAAAACGTCGGCACACCAAGGCTATAAAATATGCAGAAAAACTTATAGTAGACTCGCACACAGGTTACGTTTCGAGCACACGGGCTCTTCGTCAGACTGTGTATCAGATGCCATGTCACATACTGCTCCTGCATCTCTCTGCACTTCACCCTTAATTGCTTTCAGTTTACTTACTTACTTACTTACTTACTTAAAGAGCCATATCCACCTTTATTTTTAATGTAAAAGTGGCCATTTGTAAACTGAACGTGTTTGGCCACTGGTGTCATCCGCTTCCACTTATTTTTTGCAGTACAAAACAGCTTGTTATGCTACTTTATATTACAAACTGGTATTTCTTAACATATTATTTTAATATAATGTTGTAATTATAAATACACTGGTTTGTAGCTGTCATAGTTATGTTCAGTTTGTTTAGTTGTCATGGAGTTTTTGTATTCACTAGTTTTATATCTTCCCCTCTATCTTTCCTCCTCCTCTGTTTCTATGGCAACGTCATTATGAGTTCGTTCTTTTCAGCTGTGTTTGATTAATTATCTTGTTTGAGTTTGCGATTTAAATGGTACCTTCTGCTATGGTACCTGCTATTTAAATGGTCACGTTTGCGTTTGGTGTAATTTTTCTCTGCCATATTTTGGATTGTCTAGTGGATTATTATTAAATATTGCGTGTGAACTTCATCATCTGCCTCTTCAGATCCTGCATGCCGTGCTGACAGTAGCACAAATACTGATGTGTTTAATGCACTTTGTTATCCTTAAGTTATTTCCCTATAGCGGCTAATGAATCATGAGTCTCGCACATTCACAGAAAATAAGGTGATAACAAATGCCAAAAAGAGTAACATATAAAGTGATTTAAAGGGGCCATGACATGTTTTTTTTGTTTGTTTTATTATGTTCCCTTAGGTGCAATTATAGTATTACTATAGTTTTTTGTACAAAAAAACTTTTTTTGTACCTTTTCCCACCCTGTTTCTCACCTCTGATTCAAACAGTCTGTTTTGGGGTGTTTCCCCTTTAAGACTTCAGTGTTAACACCTATACTGTTATGACTGGCTAACGTCAGTGCTGCTTATGCATAAATTATTAACGTTAATCATTTTTTATCCCATGTAGACTGCACAATGCTCCACCACGTGAAACTTCGGTCTTCCGTTCTTTTACCATCGTGTCAATTCTCAATTGATTTTGATTCATTTGCGCGAGGGAGGGAGGGAGAGAGAGAGAGAGAGAGAGCAAGACAGTTTGAAGGCGCGTGCGTGGCCGGGGCTCTCTCTCTCTCTCTCTCTCTCTCTCTCTCTCTCTCTCTCTCTGCTCGTTCTTTCAGTAACATGCGCCCTGTCACACTCATCTACATCACTCACCGATCAAATAAGGCTTTGGCGCGCTGCATATGCTGCAAATTCGCTCCGTGCACAATATGGCGACCGTTGACGTTCGAACTTGAGTGTGTGGGCCAGTACTTCCGGTGAAAACTTCCGGTGATCTGACAGCGAGAGACAACAGCGACTGAGTTCCATTACCAGAGAGATCATTTTTCACAATGAGTGTTTTTAAGATTCAAGAGACGCGGCTTGCTTTTCAGAGGGTGACAGCCTGTTGTGTGCCGTTTCGTCACGTTACAACAAAGAAGTCAGCTTTCATGCAATCCCCGTTGACGCTGCTGTACGGTACGGGCTGAGTGGATGCAGAAGATCCGGAGGGATGACTTCAACCCGACCAAACTTTAAAATGCATATAATTCTCAGTCACAGTGTATTTCACATGTGCGTTTCTATGCTTTTTATTGCTGAAATTATTTTGTACAAATGAGATGAGTAAAGACCATCGATCTGTTTCATAAATCATGATCTGTCTGGTGTTTAAAGCAGCACATACAGCTATATTAACTTAGCTATATTAAATTGTTTGTGGAACCTACAGTTAAAAATGTAAAATATGTGATGATAATATTGATCGAGTAATTGATGCAAGTAAACGAAATGCGCAGAATTGGGAAAATATTATTTATGGAGATAAATTGTAGCCTATCACAGGGCAAATGTGTGAATGTTCACGGTGCATTTTATGCAAACAACTCTAATCGTAGTTGTCACTATATTTACAGTAGGCATAATTGTCATTGCGTATGCGTTTATGCACCCAAATACAATTTTCTGTTCGTGAACAGTTGTATTTCATTCATTAATCTGACTATGCATTCCTGCATTTAATTGCATTGGCTCGTGTGATAGTAATATGGATCTTAGTAGTATTTTAAGTGATATAATTGATACTATAAACAACTATAAGAGATCATTTTCGGCTTTCTCCGGCTCCCTGCACCGGGCGTAATGTGAAACCGGAAGTCTACCCGCACACTCGCAGATCGAAAATCCAACATGGCGGCCACGTGCAACTAGCGAATAAACTGCATCCAACTGCTTTCCCTGACGTCTGGATCGTTCGGTAGCGTATTCAAACATGTAGTTTGTCCACAGCCAGGAACAGCACATCTGCGTGATATTTGGTTTCTCATGTCATGACCCCTTTAATCTACCTTACAGAAATATATGGATCTGTGTATGTATTTTATCACTGTATTACTCACAGAATTATGACCCAAAACTTTGCAAAAACTGTGAAAGCTTTCAATGGCTTTTTTATGTTAATGATAAAACTTATACGTAGTTCTCTGTGAGGTATAATAAAATAGTAGTTGATTAGATAATAGCTGAAACTATTGTTGAAATTACTTAAATTAAGTTACTTACTAATCATGAATCAGTTGTGTTGTTAGTTTATGGTAGTTACTATAATGTTAATATTGTGTTACTCATGTATTCCTGTGTAAATTAACCGAATATTCATAGTAACGTCTGTCAAACTCCAAAAAAAAAGACATGACATGTTCACTTTATTTCAGGTCTTCTGAAGCTGTACAGTGGCTTTGCTTGAAGTGCAGAAATGTAAATTCACTGACATTCTTGAAGCCCTGTAATCTCATTTCCCATGATGCTCCATGCCAGGTCTGATTTCAGCGACTCCAAACACTATTAGATTGTGTGTGTGATGCAGTCTAACACAATATGGCATGTTTGAACATGCAGATAATGATATATGAGAGCTAAAGACAAGTGAAGCATCACCATCGTATGGAAAAGAGCTCTATATAGATTGTTCAAAATGTCTCCTTTTGTGCTCCACAGAATATAAATAGAAATGTACAGGATGGGAACATGGGAGAGAGAGAATATAGGAAAATTAAGGAATAATTCACCCAAAAATGTATTGCAATAGAAAAAATCACTCCAAATGGCTTGTGCAAAATTATTTGGCTTTATCTCACTATTTTAGTTTATTTTGAACAATATATCTATTGTTTATCATTTAAAAACCAAATGTTTTGGAAAAATAAATGTGTTTGTATTATCTTTAAAAATGATATTTCACCCCATAATGCAAAAAGCTATTCATATTTAAAAAAATTGGTTTAGGTGCCTTATTTTTGGAGCCATTGTATCCTGTGGCATATCCGCAGAATGGTTTCAATGACTAATAATTGATAAGGTTCTTCAAGGTTGGCAGATTATTGGTCTGGAAATGAACCTTAATGGAAGGAAGAATCTAACCAGGAAATGGGAGACGCTGTATAAAAATAGCCGTCTTTATCAGCTCAATCTATTTTTACATTTCCTTCTCACCACCGGCTCTGTCACGGGACTGAATTCATTCTGTCAAAGCCCGGGAGCTTAATCCACCTCAAAATGTGCCTGATCCACGTTCAAATAAAACTATTCAGCTCAACCCAAGGATGAGATACACACAAAATCACTTACAGTAAAACCAGTTATAAATACATGTCTACATAGTGGGCTAGTGGTGCAAGCTTCCGTCACATCTGAGCATGCTGTATCTGACAGGCACGTTTATAAAAGCGAATGAAATGCCCTAATTGATCCTGGCCTAATCTAAACCCTGTCTGTGAAACCATGCCTGAGTATGACAGAATCGTGCAGCAATTTAAATACAAGTATCACTTACTGACATGCCAAAGTCATGCTCTATTGCCATCATATGCTGAAGAGCACATTAACACGTCCATTGTCATCATGACATACGTACACATTCATGGAGGTGACAGTGCCTCATTGTTTATATGTAGGTATTAATATGTAACATGGAAACACTCGCAAAGTCCGATACAAGTTGTAGAATGTCTAAAGTGGACTATTGAAATGAGGTGTAACCTTTCACTTTTACTGGGACAAAAACGTTTTTTGAACAACTATGTTTTGAATGTTTTGGATAGATGCTGAAAGTAGAAGAGCCAATAAATAAATAATAAAACTTCCTGTGGAGGCAAGTTTTTAATTTCTGACAAGTGCAGTGTTTGGACGCTACTAAGGATGGAGATGAAGATCATTAAATAAAGTTTTAAATTTGTGTCACATGGATTATGTGATCCATAACATTTTGGATTACAGAGTAGAGTATGATAATGTTATTGTGTTTTTGGGGTATTTTATATTCATTGTTTGATTCACAGCATATTGACAAACTTACTTCTGTGTCTCACGGTAAACAAAATAATCATAACAAAATTTATTGTTATTTACCGGTGACCATCTTTAGCTTCAGTGCGCA
The DNA here is from genome assembly GCA_031834385.1 of Semotilus atromaculatus. Taxonomy (NCBI): domain Eukaryota; kingdom Metazoa; phylum Chordata; class Actinopteri; order Cypriniformes; family Leuciscidae; genus Semotilus; species Semotilus atromaculatus. The sequence continues at coordinate 4,906,877 of JAULUF010000044.1, read as the reverse complement.
CACCTCACACAGCAATACAAAACATTAATAACATATGATTGGGACTGTCATATTACGTTACATTAAAACCAGAATACTATTGTAATAAAATGTTGTGAATTCTTTGGGTTAAGTTGCTGTTTTTACGGGAAGAGCGCATTCCCCAACTGGAGTTACATATTCTGATTAGCACATAACTTAATTAGTTCAAGTTCACTTTTGCTTTCGCATAATTTTGTGAAGTTCCACGATTTGGGTAAAATATCTAATTGTGATTATTTTTTGAAGGGGGGTAAAATTGTGATTTGCGAATACAATCTTTGAAATAAATTTAAAAAGTAGCACAAATAAATACAATAGAATAAAGATAAAAACAAAATAAAGAGAGAAGTTTTCTAAGTAGGTCTAACACTAGTTAAGTAATCAAATGTAAAATAACACTGAATAGTCTTTTAGTCCTGTATAAATTAAATACATAGGCTATTAATTCTGATTCCTTACCGTTAAAGCAATATCTTGTTGTCTTTTCAACATTAATGACAGACACTGCTGCAGTCACTTTAAGAGTCCATGTTAAGTTTTTTTTTGCTTATGTTTAACTGCTTATGTTAACTGCTTGTTTATTTACAATTACATAACTGTATGTAATTGTAATTACATATTACATAATTAAATCTTAGACAAGATTTTTGCACAATATTTTATAGAAATCCTCAATGACAAAATTTGTCAAAAAGCGGAGAGTTCGGAAAAAGACAGAGTAGAGAGAAACGAGCGAGTGAGTTAGGCTGGTGCATTCGTGCAGTTGTTCTTGGGTTCTGATTACAAGTTCAGAAACGGAGCCTCCCATGTCTGTCGGTCTTCAGATGACAAAATCTCAGTATTCAAAGTGCAAACAGAGACCAAAACAGAGACCAGAGCCACAATAAACAGTCCAGAAATAGGTTTGATATTGGGAGCCAGGCTATAGGCTAGTTGCACGTGGCCGCCATTTTGGATTTCTGATCAGCGAGTGTGCAGTTAGACACTTCCGGTTTCGCTTTACGCCGGTGCAGGGAGCCGAAGAAAGACGAAAATGATATCTTATAGTTGTTTATAGAATCAATTATATCATTTAAAATACTACTAAGATATAGTAATATATATCTTAGTAGTAATATATATCTTATAGTTGTTTATAGAATCAATTAAATCATTTAAAATACTACTAAGATATATATTACTATCACATGAGCAAATGGCAATTAAAAGCAGGGATGCAAAGCCAGATTAATGAATGAAATACAACTGTTCACGAACAGAAGATTGTTTTGGTGGATGCTGCATACACAATGAGAATTATGCCTTCTGTAAATATAGAGTTACAACTGACTAGGGTGACCAGTCCCGAAATTTGAAGCTTTGTCCCGCGTCCCGCAAGTCATAAGCAGTGTCCCGCATTTTAATTTTGTCTGCATCATTTTATTTCATCGTCCTTTAAATTACAATTCTGCAATAAAAAAATCTTAATAATAAAACAGTGAACATACGCAGCCGTTATTGGTTAGTCAGAGCGGGAAAACTGAGAAAAAATCAACTGCAACAGAAAAATGGATCTATCCAGAGCTCCTGAGAAGAAAAAGCGTCTTGTTCGTATAAGGATAAGGAATGGGAGAAAAATAGTATGGTAAAAACCAGTTATAGGTGACCCTAAAAAAGGAGATGTACAGACACATAATGAATGAGAAGCCCTTACTCAAAGCTGCCAGATCAGACAAAAAATATAAATTCAAGATGCACTGAATCGGGTAAGAACGCATTTAATCTTAGTCTTTCCTAATGGAATGTATGTGCTTATTTGGAAATGTGCTTTTTAGCGATTGGATTATTATTTTCACTTAATTTAGATTGAATAGACCCGTGCTGTTAAAATTAGTTATATATTATTAGTGGCGTTCACAGCGCCGTCATTAACATTTTTATAAAGCCTTAAAGCATCACTGCAAAAAGACATCTAATATAAAATCAATATTCACATAGTAGCCTATAGTAATAATAGCAAGTTCTCTCTCGTGTCCCGCAAAATCAGGTCTGCTGATATAATCAAATAAAATCGTAGTTGTAATACAGAAGGCATAATTCTCATTGCGTATGCAGCATGAGAGCAAGACAATCTTCTGTTCGTGAACAGTTAACTATTTCATTCATTAATCTGACTTTGCATCCATGCATTTAATTGCCATTTGCTCGTGTGATAGTAGGCTAATACCTCAGTAGTATTTTAAATGATATAATTGATTCTATAAACAACTATAAGAGATCATTTTCGTCTTTCTCCGGCTCCCTGCACCGGCGTAAAGCGAAACCGGAAGTGTCTAACCGCACACTCGCTGATCAGAAATCCAAAATGGCGGCCACGTGCAACTAGCCTATTGTATGCAGCCTAATTTGCGTGCATCAGCAATTTTACAGCAGTTTTGCTTTTACTTTCGCAATCGCACATACTCTAATCTATGTATAGAGGGCGACGAGTGCTGAAAGCGCATTCTACAAGGTAAGACATTTATCTGTTGTGCTACGAATCATCTGCCATCGTCACACGATCAGTGAACTGTGATTCCTGCTGCACTGTGTGCGACGGCAACTTGTGCTGGATGAGCAGAGCAGACATTTACAATACTTTACAATAGTTGTTATTCTATAAAAACAGAAAAACGACAGTTGAGGCAGTGTAAATCGTAATGTGAGGCAGTGTAAATCGTAATGTGATCTGAATGCAGCGGTGGCATATTCTATGCTAATTTATTTCACCCTCATCCTCCATGTTGGCTTTTTACTCAACAAGAAATCTGATCACATTTTAGTTTGTGAGATCTCATTGTCTCCGTGGTGTCTTCAGTCTCCTCGTCCAGAGCCGCAACCCCAGAGGTAAAGACTTCAGACTTGACTCAGACTTCAGTGATAAAGACTTCAGACTTGACTCATATTCTAGTGATAAAGACTTCAGACTTGACTCATATTCTAGTGATAAAGACTTCAGACTTGACTCATATTCTAGTGATAAAGACTTCAGACTTGACTCATATTCTAGTGATAAAGACTTCAGACTTGACTCAGACTTCAGTGATAAAGACTTCAGACTTGACTCATATTCTAGTGATAAAGACTTCAGACTTGACTCGAACTCCAGTGGTAAAGACTTCAGACTTGACTCAGACTTCAGTGGTAAAGACTCAATACTTGACTCGAACTCCAGTTATAAAGACTCCAAACTTGACCCGGACTCCAGGGATAAAGACTCCAGACTTGACTCTGGAGTGATAATTGATAATTGTGTTAGCCAGTCACAACCAGAGACAAACTGGTCACGCATGGAGTTTATGTTGATTACTTAGCAAATCACGCGACAAATCAATCTAGTCATGTTACACTTTGTGCTATGTGACTGATGTAGCATTTGTATTTGTTTGTTTGTTTTTTTATATTAAAAATATTGTTACCTAGACTGTGAAAAACATTATAGTTACTTTATAGATTACCTGCTGTAAATAAAATGATGTTTTGAAAGATTATCTTTTAGATTATTATTGCTCCTAAACTATGGAATCATCTTCCTAGCACTGTTCAAGACTTTAGGTCTAAAAAATACAACAAAAATTCCTAGTAAAACATAGCCCTAATTAATTAATTAATTAATTAGCCTTTCTTCTGAACAAACCCCCCAAAACGTGACCTGTGCCATGCATTCAGCGAGGGGCATCTCAATTATTCAACGTCTGTGTCTCTACAGCCTTCCTTAAGAGAGGATGAACTGCTGATGCTCTCAGATGGACATTCCTGCACTCTAATGTTCAATCCTGGATGGAGCTCAAAGACTACAATCAATGGACAATCATATTTATTTAAGTATAGGCATTATGTTTGGACTGAATCGCCTGAGCAGAACTAGCCAGCTGGTGTTGCCTGGTTTCTCCAAAGGTTATTTTCTCCATTAGCCAACATCAATCAGAGTTTTTTGTTCTTTGCTACAGTTGCTTTTTGCTTGCACCCTGGGGGACTGAATAAATTATGCAGCTACTATGTAAAATGTGTTGTGTATACATATTACGCCATGACTTTCAATTAGTTCCTCAATTAAACTGGTTAGGGGTAAGTGATATGATTGAAATTTTAACCTTCTCATTGATATGCATCATTTTACCCATGGCAGTGATACACATCCCAAATAGTAAATAGGCTCATCATTACATCAAATTGCTAAACAAAACTTTACAGGTTTTATGATCTTCAATGTCAACACAAAGAACGAATAACTCCAACCTACAACTATACTGTATGTATATCCAACTTTACCCAAATACATACAGTACACACATGTAAAGCAATATAAACTATATAGCAAATATCAGCTGTATGATCGTTTGTATCACAGTAAAATGTAAAATATATTATTGCACAGCACTATATATATAAAGTTGAATATGAATACATGTATAAGTGTTAACTTGACCATAATGTTGGTTTCTACTTTTGTAAAACAACTTTATTCGAACAAGGGCAATAACTGTGACATTGCATATATGTGCTAGAAATGTGTCAATGAATCAAAGTTATGACAGTCGAAGAGAAAGCCTCATTCAGTGGCAATTACACCATTATCCTCCTGAGACCCCGGAAAAAAAAAGTTTTTTGAATTTAGTTTTTTTTCATGTCATCACATTGTTTAGAGCACAAGAAACAAATGGTAAAAAAACATTTTTGCAAAATATTATTTTATTCATACGTTATGCTATGTCCTCTGTAGTGGACGCCAGGACTAAGTTGTTTAAAAAATAACATGACATCAAATTATATGTATAGGCAAAACCAATGGGATTTTTTTTTCAATCACCAATAGATTTAGGGGTTTCAGGATTTTTTTAACCAAAATTTATATAAAGATGATTCTCAACTATGTTATGAAAGAAATAACGGAATGAATTGATACACCATTTTACTTTATGCAATATGTGGGTAAAATGGCCATAAATTAATATTCCCATTCAATGCAATGTATCCATACACTGTATCTAATTTGCACATTAATGTGTTCTTGGAGCAACATTTAATGAAAAAAGAAGTGTAATAATTGGAGTAATAATTGGCAACATTTTAATAATAATATCTAATATTTTATAGAAATATTGATGCATAATTGATTTCCATATTCACTTGTTGTGTCTCACAAAATGCCTGATAAACATGATTTAAGTCCTGCTGTCCTCTACAGTGGACATGTATGAAATCAATGCCCTGTTCTGTAACAGAAAGTATTTTTTTTTATTTGAAGCCCCACAACTTTTTCCTGAGATGTTTTTTTATGAAATACAATTTGAAAAGTAGTCCAATTTAAATTATAATTACAATATATTATCATATTTGCATAAGAATGCTACATTTGATCACTAAATTAATGTTAGACATTTTTAAAGACCAAGGAGAAGTTGTTTTCATGGTGAAACCTCCAAACATTTGATATCTCTGAAAAGTCCTGAATGTGCTCTTTACAGGACACCCAGGTTGTATCATGTGACATGTATGATGTCAGAGAAATTAACTAAAATATAATGTCCACTACAGTGGACAAAAGTCTATTCTTGGGTCCCAGGATTATAGCAGTTCTGATCATTTATCACAATATTGCAAGTGAACAGAATTGCTCTTAGTGTTAACAAGATGCTTACTAAAGTACTGGGATCATAGTTATTATTGGATACGTTGACTTCAATCATTACATAAATCAATTAAGTTTACATATAGTTTAATCAGACATTACACAAACACAGATCTTCAACAGAAAAAAACAAGCTTCTCTGATGTGGTGGACGACCAGGGACAAATGCTCAGTGATGTTTTAACCCAGGGCTCAGCTTGTCTTTAAATAACATGACAAAGCTCCCTAGTGCTACTTCAATAGAAAGATGCATGCTTACTATCCTTACTATCCTATTCCTCTCAGTGATCTAGCCGGCTCGAGTCATGCGGGACTGTCAGCTGTAATGCACTGAGATGAGGAATAACCCGTAACTCCAGGAAGGACTGTTCACTCCTATCAAAGCACTTCTCACAACTTATAATTGGTAAAAGGCCATTTAAACTTAGGAGGTATTTTACATGACCTGACCCTAACAATACTTGTATTAGTGAAACCTAACGTAGCCAGGTTGATTCATTGATATTAAATCATCTTTTTAATGGTTTTGGGCATGAACTCAAAAGTTTAAATTGCTTCTATGAGATTTAAAAGAAATTTAGCAATTAGTAGGGCATTTTAAGGCTCGTTCACACTATAACAATAATGTTCTAAAACTTGTTCTAAATATAAAAGAATAGCAGAGCATCACACCACAACTACAACAGCAATGGCACAGGGAAACAATATCAATGAAAATCACTTTCAGAATTATTTTTTGTTCAGGTTAAGAACGATTTAACAGAATCCATCCTGCTTTAAAAAGCTTTAGCATTTAAAGTGGCAAATGACAAAACTGCAGCACACTTATAATAAACAGAACAATATCATAACTGGTGTGGACACTAATATAGTTACTGTTATGGTTATCTTTATAGTTGCTGTGAACAGGCCTTTATAGGCACAGATGGAATTTGCTGACTTTCACATTTTATCTGAATTCTGAAAAAAAAAAAGTAAAATGTATTCAACAGAGCTTGTCAAAGTCAGAGTACTTCAGTCTTATTAGTAGATGACCGTATAATTAGCCAAAATATTTAATAATTGATCTTTTAAAAGCAGAGAAGTTTTATGAATGACAATATATCCAATTGAGATCTTTAATGGGAGTTCTGTGGGCACAGATTCCCAGTCTACTTATGCAACATAATGAGGACGGGGTTTGGGGGAGTTTGTCCTTTACAAAACTGCCCAATGCTGAGCAAAATGACCTCCGATAATTTCAGTTCTCTTATGAGAGGTTCTCTCGTATTGCGTAAGCTAGCTTACGCTACGGGAAAGATTCATCTTTCTGAGAAATTGAAGCCAAAAAATTTTCCTATAATTTTGTATCTATTGTCAACGCAGTTCAGCTGCAGCAGAGCATGAGCGGGCTAGCTAGCAGCTCATTGGCTCGCTCACAGGGAACTGCTTAAGCCTATGAGGAGACGCGATTGAACTCTCGTCCAATGAGAGTCGTGATGCTCTCATTGCGTCATAGCCCGCCTGAGCGGGCGAGGTCAGAGAGTATAAATACTGGCGTCTTAGGCTGTAACTCTGATTTTCATCTCTTCAGCGAGGCTACACGCATCTGCTGATCCTGAGAGAAGCCGCCGCCGTCGTCGTTGAAAAAGGCACCTTCTAGCGAGCATCTGGGAGACTGAGGAAGTCGGCCGTCTTCGCCACCTTCAGCCGTCCTGCAAGCTAGCGCCATCCGACGACGTATCCTTTTCAATTGTATTTTGTTTGTGTACCTTCACAAAAGAGCAGCGAGCGTCTTTTTAAGATGCCTCGCACACCTGCGGCTCATGCCGCGTCCCTCTCAGAACCAGAGCCCGCCTTCTTCTGCGCTCTCTGCCTGGGACTGGAACACGCAGAGTTTTCTCTCGCCGACGGCGGATGTTTCCTCTGCGAATGGGCTTCTGTTGTCGACCCTGCGGGCTCGACTCGAAGCGTTAAGCCGCCTCCCCCTCTCACCGCCCACGAGCGCTGAATGGGGGACGAGCCGCTTACAGCTGTGCCAACCGCGGCTAGCTTTCTTACTTTACAAGAGAGCTAGCCCGACCCCGTGCATACGCGTCACCGGCAAGTGGGTTTATAGTGCGCTAGTTCCGTCGAGGCCGAACTAGTCGCTGCTATCACGCCCTCTTATCTGCTCGCGCTTTTCAGCCTGTGTCTTCCCCCTAGCTCAGTGGTGGAACACAAAGCTTTTCGCGCCAGAAACCCGTGTTCGATTCCGGCTCTCGCAGATAATTGTTTATGCAGCTCTGAGCTCACGGCCAGCTTTCTTACGTTACAGAAAGCGGCCGCGCTCTCCCGCCTGCATATAACGCCGCTACATAAAGCTGGACAAATGGGTGTGTATCAGTTCCGCCGAGACCGAACCTGTTACTACTATCACGCCCTCTTATCTGCTCGCGCTGTTATGTTTGTGTCTTTACCCCTGGATCAGTGGTGGAACACAAAGCTTTTCGCGCCAGAGATCCGTGTTCGATTCCGGCTCTCGCAGATAATCTTAGGCAGCTCTGAGCTCGCGCCCAGCTCTCTTACGTGACAGAGAGCGGCCGCGCTCTCCCGCGCTCATGAGAAACGTTCTCATTTCCGAGCATAAAGCTGGACAAATGGGTTATAGTGTGTTAGTTCCGCTGAGGCCGAACCTGTTACTGCTATCACGCCCTCTTATCTGCTCGCGCTATTGTGCTTGTGTCATTACCCCTGTGGCTCAGTGGTGGATCACAAAGCTTTTCGCGCCAGAGACCCGCGTTCGATTCCGGCTCTCGCAGATAATTTTTTATGCAGCTCTGAGCTCGCGCCAGTTTTCTTACGTGAGAAATTGGCCGCGTTTACGACACGGCCGCGCGCATCACAAGTCCAGCCTCTGCAGGCTAAAAATAGTCTCGTGCCCGCTTGCTGCGCTCACGTTTCTAACACGCACTTGCATACGACGCGCGTCACAAGTGCAGCCAATTCAGGCTATATATATATATCCCGCCGCTCACGTGACCAGCCTCAGCTGAGAAAAGGACGGCTATTTCTCGCCGCGGCCGAACCGCCGTCAAAGTTTCGCCCTCTGTCAGTCCCCGTTCACACGGCTACTGCAGCAGTGTACACCGCCATCAACAAGCCGGTCTTTTTTCCCGCTTGCATGTGCACAAACGCAGTTTTCACCGCAACCCAGAGAAATCTAAAGAGCATAAAAGCCTCCTGTGTAGAAAATGTGCCCACAACACTGTGTTCACTCATACACAAAGCACTGCAGGTGCACAAACACCGTTTTCACGGCGACCCAGAGAAATCTCACAAAAGAGAGCATTAAAGCCTCTTGTGTAGAAAATGTGCCCACAACACTGTGTTCACTCATACACAAAAGCACTGCAGCTCCCGTGTCTCACACAGAGTCCACTCTCATAGAGCGGTTCCTACCCGCTCGAGTTTCAGAGTGCATAAGCGCGCCCACGAGCCCGTGTGCGCGTCCCCCCTCTGCTCACTTTGTTACACGGCCCATAAACTCCTCTCTGAGTGTAAGTCCCGCTGTCATAAACACTATGAGCGCGCTCACACAGCCCGCTATGTGCAGCGACGGGGACCATGTAGCCATTCACCCCCTAGCGTTACGCTTCAAAGCGTGGGAAGCTATTCCGGGAATTTCCCAGTGGGTGCTAAACACAATAGGCTAGGCTATCGTTTACAGTTTCACCGCCGCCCTCCAAGTTTTCGAGCGCGGCTAGAAACTACTGTGAACCTAGACGCGGCGACGCTGCTCCGTTCAGAGATAGCAAAACTATTGTGCAAAAGGGCTATAGAGAGAGTACCTCTGTCTATGAGCGAGTCGGGGTTTTTACAGCCGTTATTTTCTTGTTCCCAAGAAAGACGGCGGCCTCAGACCAATCTTAGACCTCAGAGTGCTGAACAAAGTTCTCATGAAGAGACCGTTCAAAATGCTCACTATCAGAAAACTCCAGGGGGACTGGTTCATTTCACTAGATCTGAAAGATGCTTATTTTCAGATTCAGATAAATCCCCTTCACAGGCCATTCTTATGTTTCGCCTTCGAAGGCCAGGTTTATCAATACACAGTCCTTCCGTTCGGCCTATCCTTGGCACCTCGTACGTTCACGAAGTGCATGGATGCGGCGCTCGCCCCCCTGCGGAGTCAGGGGCTGCGAATACTGAACTATTTGGACGACTGGCTGATTTTGGCACAATCACAGAGAGAGATACTGTCTCATCGTACAGTTCTCCTCGACCATCTGAAAGGTTTGGGCCTCTCTGTCAACTGGACAAAGAGCGCACTTCAACCCAGTCAGACTATTTCCTTCTTGGGTATAGAGCTAGACTCGGTCACGATGACGGCTCGCCTATCAACACAGCGCGCGCGCCGTGTTCAGCGTCTCGCCGCATCTTTTCAGATGAACAGACTCACACCTCTGAAAACTTTTCAGAAGGCGTTGGGCTATATGGCCTCAGCCTCCGCGGTGCTCCAACTGGGGTTACTGCGCATGCGCCCGCTTCAGCTCTGGTTGAAGAGCCGTGTGTCTCACCGTGCGTGGACCACGGGCCGCCAGCTGATAAAGGTAACGCAGACCTGTATTATAGCTCTGCAGCCATGGACCGTGACAGAATGGTTTCAGCGGGGCGTTTCCATGGGGACTTTTTCTCGCCGAAAAGTCATCTCGACAGACGCATCCAACACGGGTTGGGGTGCGGTCTGCGAGGGCTCACCGGCCGTCGGCCCCTGGTCAGCTCAAGAGAGCCTCCTTCACATAAACTGTTGGAGATGTTGGCGGTCGAGAACGCGCTCACGCGTTTTCTCCCGCGCGTTCACGGTCACCACGTGCTGATCCGTTCGGACAATATAGCCGTGGTCTCCTATCTAAACCGTCAGGGCGGAGTCAGATCCAGAAATCTTTTCAGACTGACAGAACGCATATTAGTTTGGTCGCAGTGTCACCTGCTCTCGCTCAGAGCGATGCACGTGCCGGGCCATCTGAACGACGGCCCAGACAGTCTGTCCAGGAACCCCATTCCCCCCGGGGAATGGTCCCTGCACACTCTTACAATCCAAAAGCTGTGGCGAATATTCGGCAGAGCAGAGGTGGACCTCTTCGCCTCAGAAGAGAACACCCATTGCCCAATATTTTTCTCAAAGAGCGACGACGCGCTAGCCCAGACCTGGCCCAGCCGCCCGCTTTATGCATTCCCTCCGGTTTCTCTGCTACCACAGGTGCTTCAGAGAATCAGGGAAACACGCCACTCGGTGCTCCTCATAGTTCCGCGTTGGGAGGGTCAGACTTGGTTTCCGGAGCTCACTCAGCTGTCACAGACAGCCCCGTGGCCCATTCCAGTCAGAGCAGATCTCCTCTCTCAAGCTCGCGGCACGATCTGGCACCCCCACCCAGAGCGCTGGGCGCTACACGCGTGGGTGATCAACAACTACCCGTTGCTTTGCCAGAGGGAGTGTTAAACACGATCATGCAGGCTAGAGCGGCCTCTACGAGAAGGCTCTATGCGTCTAAATGGTCTGTGTTCTCAAAATGGTGCACCGACAAAAAATTTGGACCCACGGTCATGCGAGGTTCCTTCCTTGCTAAGTTTTCTCCAAGAGATGCTGGACAAGGGCAGGTCCCCGTCCACTCTCAAGGTGTATGTGGCGGCCGTCGCAGCGTTCGTTGAACCCCGGCGCGGCCAGTCACTGGGCAAAGACGGTTTGGTCATCCGCTTCCTCAGGGGAGCTAGAAGGATGAACCCCTCACGCCCCTTCGGTGCCGATTTGGGATCTTTCCATAGTTCTCGAAGCTATGAAAGCCCCCCCATTCGAACCACTAAACACCGTGGACCTCAAATACCTCTCGTTCAAAGTCGTTTTTCTGCTTGCGCTCGCATCAGTAAAACGTGTGGGAGACCTTCACGCGCTGTCAACTAGCGCTTCCTGTCTTGAGTTTGGGCCCAATGACTCCTTAGTCGTTCTCAAACCTAGACATGGTTATGTCCCAAAAGCGATTGGTACCCCGTTCAGGGCACAAGTTATTCTTTATCGGCTCTGCCTGCATCCGATAGCGAATCTGACTCTAATCTCCTGTGTCCGATCAGGGCCCTGAGATTATGCATTTCCCGCACTGCTCCGGTCAGACGATCTGAGCAGCTGTTTGTTTCGTTCGGTGGGCGCACCAAAGTGTTGGCCGCCTCGAAACAGACACTATCTAGATGGATAGTTGATGCCATTGCAGCCGCATACGCGTCAAAAGACCTGCCATGCCCTCTGGGCATCAGGGCTCATCCCACTAAAGGCATGGCCTCATCGTGGGCATGGTCCAGCGGAATTTCCATTCATGACATCTGTGTGGCAGCAGGATGGTCTTCCCCTTCCACCTTTGTCAGATTTTACAATCTCGAAGTTCCCGCCTTGCAGGCTAAACTACTAGCTATCTAGTATGTTACAGTTTCTCTGGTGAGCTGCACAAAAAGAGTTATTCACACAGACCGGTTCCCGCTCTGTCTCTCTTATCAAGTGCTTAGTACTACACAATCACCGGCCCGCTCTGCTGGCCCTGTCACATGTACATATATTTTTTCCCACTATTAAGGGTTCCCCCGGGTCTCCCCTGGGACTCATAAGTGGATGCTTAGCACGCACGGCGTTGACCAGGTGTTCCCGTAGCGTAAGCTAGCTTACGCAATACGAGAGAACCTCTCGTAAGAGAACGAATCGGTTACCTAACGTAACCTCGGTTCTCTCTAGATGAGGGAACGAGTATTGCGTTCCCGGCCGTGCTAGTGCTACTAGCGTTCTCGCTTCATTCTATGAAAACCAGAGTTACAGCCTAAGACGCCAGTATTTATACTCTCTGACCTCGCCCGCTCAGGCGGGCTATGACGCAATGAGAGCATCACGACTCTCATTGGACGAGAGTTCAATCGCGTCTCCTCATAGGCTTAAGCAGTTCCCTGTGAGCGAGCCAATGAGCTGCTAGCTAGCCCGCTCATGCTCTGCTGCAGCTGAACTGCGTTGACAATAGATACAAAATTATAGGATAATTTTTTGGCTTCAATTTCTCAGAAAGATGAATCTTTCCCGTAGCGTAAGCTAGCTTACGCAATACTCGTTCCCTCATCTAGAGAGAACCGAGGTTACGTTAGGTAACCGATTCGTTTTCAGTGCACTGATATTCTGAGCGAATGTAATTGACTTTCAAATCTCAAATCTTCCAAAATACCTGGCATCTCAAATGGACTGGTATAATTTCTCTATACTGGTCTCCTTTGAGAACCATACCAAAAAAGTGATGTGCACCCCTGAATATAATCATATTTGTGCAGAAAGATGGCACAGACCGACATCAGTGAGGTGACAAACTGGATTCATGATGCCACTGAAGAAATGCCAGTTTTGTTAATAAAAACACATAAAGAGCCTATAAACCTAATAAATCAGCAGGACACTATGAGCAGATAAAGTACACGTTCAGTGCTCAGCAATGTGCCCTGTATTAAATCAGCTCTGTATTATGTGAAAGTCACATTAATACGCTGAAGAAAGTTGCACGCTGTGCCTGAGCCGCACACAGGGAGAATGATCTGCTCATAACTGAAGATAACACACACACACACACACACACACACACACACACTCGCGCGCTTTAACAGACACAGTGTGTGTGCATGCAGTGACTTGATCATAAGTCACAGTATGTGTACAGTCCAGTCAAACACACTGAGATGACATGTCTTCTGCATATCTTTTGATGTACAGTGTGATGTTTTGATCCAGGCACGGTCTTAATGATTACATAAGATAAGATATAATACAATAAATGCTCTGCAAATCCGTTTGAAATAACTGTTCAATTCTACACCTTTACTGTCTATCACAGGACAATTTAATCAATTAATGTAATCTCTCTTTCAAATTATATAATGACGATCACAAATGCATACATTTGGCATATTTATGAAAACAAAATCACATCAAACAAGCAGACACAACTGCAACTCACACGTCATGATAATTAAAGACATATTTCTTCAGATTAAATAAAAATAAAACATCTCTGCATCACTGATATTGAGCATCAGCATGGAGGCTGTGTGTGTGTGTGTGTGTTGTGTGTGTGTGTGTGTGTGTGTGTGTGTGTGTGTGTGTGTGTGTGTGTGTGTGTGTGTTCACAGCTTTGCTTGATTTCAGACATTAAAGCAGAGAGCATGTGGCAGGACAGATAACACCGACAACAGAAACACAAATGGTGAACAAACAATTGTCCAGTGGTTCTCAAATCCAACTCTGTTTGTGTGTGTGTGTGTGTGTGTGTGTGTGTGTGTGTGTGTGTGTGTGTGTGTGTGTGTGTGTGTGTGAGAGTGTGTGTGTGAGAGTGTGTGTGTGTGTGTGTGTGTCTTTCCTAAGTGATGATCTGAATTGTGTGTTAAATTAAGAAGACATACAAAATGTGCAAAGGCGGTGTGGTTCCCAGGACTGGGATTGAGAACTACTAGCCTAAATTATTATGTCATTTATAGTAATAAAGATTGCATAAATAAGCTTTGCGAGAAATAGAACCGCCGTCCCGAGTGTTGTCTATTGCCTGCTGTTATGATCACTGTGCCCGTTTCATTGGATGCAGTTTGTTGGATTACACATTTACTTTGTTACTTTGTTAGCCTAAATTATTAGTATTATGTCATTTATATTAATAAAAATAGAATTAATTAGCTTTGGAAGAAAAAAAAAGTCAAAAGCTATACTTGTCCTTGCAATCTTTTTAAGCTTTGAACAGTTACAGAGTTGTCTATCTCACTGACTCACTTTGCTGAGCATCTTGTTGCTGTAGGCTACTTTACCTCTGACTGAAGATCGCTATCTTCCAGTTACTCAGACACAGCTCTACACTGTACTCCTCAGATGTGTTCATGCTCAGTGCTCTACACTGTACTCCTCACATGTGTTATGCAGTGCTCAGGAGCTCTTACTGGTGGTGTTGTACTTGACTCCGTTGATGAACTCCGGGCACGGCCGCTCGATGATCCGCCCAGAGTTGCTTCTCGGCCAGCAAGTTCCGATTTCATCCGTGGTGGAGTTACAATAGATGCCTTGGAGGAAAATATATAACCCATGCTGATTAGTGTGCATTTTAAGGGCTGAATAACACAAATGCGCTAATAAAGAATATAATCCCCACCATCGACACTCATCGACGCGAAAGACGAGTTCCCGTATAAAGTGTGCTGAAAAGCGTCCACAAGAGTGCAGTTGGAGTCGCCGAATTCCTCAATGAAGAACTGAAATAGGGACGCATCCATGATTAAACGCGTAACTCGAGCTCTAATAAAGGGTTCAGTAGAAGAGTCTTCCTCCCTGATCCAGAACTTGATCCAGTGTCTTCCTCCTCACTGATGATAAATGCTCCTCGAGCGCGCGCCACAGCGGGAATGTTCTGTGCGCGCGTCCTCTGACAGAATCATGGTGATGTCATAATGGAATGTCAAGGATCAAAGCGGGAATATTTCCTCCGGAGATGTTTTCGTCACTGACCGTTACCGTCGTAAGATATTGTGTAATTAATTTTTATTCAGATGTTTGACATGATAAGAAAACAGCACTAGCAGCCAGATCTATACTGAACAATAATGATAACAAGACTAGTTGAAGGATTAATAATAGCCCACATTCTATGGAGAAATATATGGGTCAATTGCATTATTTACAGCCTATTCTTAGTATTCATTTGCAAAAAAAAAATGTTTTTTATACGATTTCATATTTTGACATTATTAGTTTTAAGTCAGATATAGAGAGCAAGAAAATTTTTACATTTAAAAATTAATTTTAATAATGTAGTGCAATTTACCTTATACCAAGAAACAACCTTTTGGGGTTAAACACATTCCTTCGTAAGAGAGATTTCACTCACAAGTGTGTTGTTGGTGATCCTATTTTTTTAGCGAAATAAAAAACTATAGAAATTATTTATTTCAAAGATGTTCTCATCTGTGTATTATGAGTTGAAAAATCGCATTAGAAGTGAATCACTCAAGTTAACTTTTCTTGATGGTTTTAATAGTTTCAGATTTCAAATGGCAGGAATGTTAGATAAATGTTTTAGCCTCTGTATTCTTGTGGGAGCGCTCTTCCGAGTACTGATCATAACTGCTCATAACTGCATCATAACTGCTCATAACTCCATCATAACTGCTCATAACGGCATCATAACTGCTCATAACTGCTCATAAATGCATCATAACTGCATCATAACGGCTCAGTGCTCATAACTGCATCATAACTGCTCATAACTGCATCATAACTGCATCATAACTGCTCATAACTGCTCATAAATGCATCATAACTGCTCATAACTGCATCATCACTGCTTATAACTGCATCATAACTGCTCATAACTGCATCATAACTGCTCAGTGCTCATAACTGCATCATAACTGCTCATAACTGCATCATAACTGCTCAGTGCTCATAACTGCATCATAACTGCATCATAACTGCTCATAACTGCATCATAACTGCTCATAACTGCTCATAAATGCATCATAACTGCTCATAACTGCATCATAACTGCTCATAACTGCATCATAGCTGCATCATAACTGCTCATAACTGCTCATAACTGCATCATAACTGCTCATAACGGCATCATAACTGCTCAGTGCTCATACACTGTCAGAAAAAAGGTGCAAAATTTGTACCTTTAGGGGTCCAACGGCTTGTCACTGGGGCAGTACCCTCAAGGGTACACCCGTTGTACCCTTTAACATGGGTACATATCAGTACCCTTGCAGTATGTACCTTTCAAAAACAAATATGTACCTTTAGTGACTAAATTGTACCTTATGTGGTGCAATTTTGTTCTTTTAAGGGTACTGCCCCAGTGACAAGCGTTTTGTACCTTATGATGGCAAATTTGTACTCCATAAAACACATTAAAAAGGCCAGAATGCTCTTTATCATTTATTAAACATTAAAAAATTACATTCTCACATTTTTCGAAGCATGAATATTTTAAGCACTATCACAATGTGTCATAACAGGATGTATATATTGAGCAATTTTTCTTCAACTTTTTACTCAAAAAAAAATTGTAAACAGTACGAATATTAAGCTTTTTTAAAATCAGTACAATACATTTCATTAACCTTTTTTTACCATGCAATAAAACATGTTAACATCAAGAATCAAAGAAATTTCATTTAAAAAAAAAAAATAATCAGTACTAGATCTCATTTTAAGACATTTGTGTATAACAGGATGTATATAGAGCAATTTTTACTTCAACTTTTCATACTCTAAAAAAAATTGTTAACAGTAAGAATATTAAGCGTAATATTATATTACGCTTTTTTCAAAATCAGTACATTTCATTAACCTTTTTTTTTACCATGCAATAAAACATGTTAACATCAAGAATCACAAAATTTCATTTTTTTTTTAAATCAGTACTAGATCTCATTTTAAGATTTTTTTTCTACTTTTAAAACAGTTTTGTACATCAAGAATGACAAAGCAATCTTTCTAGCAGTACATATTTCATAAATTTTAACTTTATACCCTTAAAACATTTGATCAGAAAAACACATTTCACCAAACAGTACTGTACTACACATTTAATTTTAACTTTTTAAACATTCTTGAGGATCACAAATAATTGATCATCAGCAGAGTATGTGTCAAGGGCCTGAAAGTCCATCTCTTGCCCTGGTTTCATAATACTCCATTCAAAGTCAACTTTGACTGTATACGCATGGAAGTGTGAATCATACAACACTGGTATTAAAAACTTGCATTTCATCTGTTCTAGGCTGTAGCTCATTGGTATGCTCTAGGTCATTGTGACAGTCCATTTCCTCAAAATCATTGTCCATGTATTCAGTAGCATCCAGATCATCATGAGGTAGAACAAGCTTCCTATATTTTCGATAGACATGACGCCTGAAAGACTCATAAATTGTAAGAGATGACTTGCAGTTATTCAGTCCACAAGTGATGCTGAAATTGGGTTCATGGTTGTGAACCAGACCAACATGTTGAACTAGTTTCATTAAGGTGAAGGTTTTTCTCCTACACCTTGTAGATCGATATGGTTGTGGCATTTTCAGCACAGGATATTAATTATTCGGGGTGACAGTTATTGGAAGGGGCTTGCCACCCACCTCAGTAATCTTTGCTATGGCATGCTGCAGGAAGGTCAATGTATTCTTCAAGTAGGGTGGATAAGCCAAGTTGAAAACGTAGTAAGCACTGGATGCTGCAACTATCCCTTATTCAACTCCTATTCCCCTGCACACCTCCACACCATCCACTTTGACAAGGACTTGAAGCCTCTTGGAGAAAGCCATTTCCAGTCAGTTTCTACCAATTGTATGGTTGGGTATGGAGTATCAGCATCAAACTGTGAGAAGAAAAGAAAATGTTAAAGGGGTCATATGATGGTTCTAAAAACAACATTTGTATTTGGATTTAATGCAATGTTTACGATTTTAGGTTAAAAAAAAAAGTCCTTATTTTACACAGTCGAATATTTTGGTTGTATTGTTCTGGAACAGTGTTGTAACTAAAGCTTAGCCTCTGTTTTCTAATTGTCCCCTCTTTTGGAAGGCCAAACAAAGTAGTTTGGCTTTCGCAACAAAAAACACAGCGTCTCCATGACATGGCGGTGCCAGTGAAAATAAAAGTTACGCCTTCTTTCTTTGCGTATACATTTGGGTGGTGTTATGAAACTCTGTCCCCACACACTGACGTAGAGATGTGGGGGTGTGTTTGAACAGTGTTTCAGGAAGGCGTGGCTGAGCCGTAACTTTTACAAAGAATATCTCTTTGGGTTAGAGACTTTGAGCATCGTAACTACAGATCTTATCAGGGTTCGTACACCTTTTCCAAGGTCAAATTCAAGCACTTTTCAAGCACTTTCAAGGTCCATTTTAAAGCTTTTTAAAGTTCTTCTCCTTGTTTGACTGTCTTTTATTTGGCAAATCATTTATTTGGTAAACTATTTTGATAGCTAAATATAGTGAACAAAACACACTCATCAACTTTTAGAAGAACTTCCCCCAACTGACTGATATTAAATACAACTCATAGGTGCAATTAAACTTTAAATAAAGTGTTGCTGAATAATTTTTCAATCTCATGTTATTGCTTTACCTCATCAATCAGTTTATAATATCTAAATATTTTATATTGAACTATTCTATTCATAATAAATTAGTTACTATCTTTTAATTTGGTAGGATAATATTAGCAATACTAATATGTTTAAATGTGTTCTCCGGTACATTTTTTGCCATGTCTGCTTATACTGCGTTTTTAAGGGGCTTGTTTTGCTCTTTTTGTGATATCCGGCAACCCGTCACCTGGAGCTTTATCAAGAGACGTTCAGAAGTGACTAGAAGGAGAGCAGTATGAAAACCGAACAGCAGCTACTGTTAATGTCGACTAAGTAGTTTAAATTATACACACCTTGTAACTGAGTCATTACTTTACCACAGCCGGTACACACTGACACACCGCGCTCCCAGTGTGTGCGCGCGCGCGTCTTTTGCATCAGTAAAATGCGATCGGTTCATTTGAGTGTCAAGTTCACGGATCGAATCAAATGAAGATTTTATCAGATGGTTCAGTGGCCAATTGTTTGGAGTTAGAAATATATAATTCGCGCTGCATATTTAGTAATTTTGCCTCAGGTACCGAATCCGAGACTACCTGGAGGAGGTGCTCTGAGTTCGGCTGCTCCCGAACCGTGCTGCGGTTCGCGTAATTGTGAAAGAATCACGGACTCGGGTGCGCACTTAGTAAAGTAACCTGCGCATGCGTTTTAGCTGATTATGATGTATTAAGTTAATAAAACAAATGTAAGGGATGATAGTGTTGATGATTTACCTTGGATACGAGCGAGAGTGTGAGTCTGCAGTGTATTCGCACACACATAGCGCGTGGACTCAGGCCAACAAATTATTGGAAATCCACTGTCTCCTGCGTTTGCAATCAGCAGAAAGCCAAATGCGACACACAGTAAACCTGTGTTGTTCACTCGGCTGCGCATAATAACACCAAATTAATCAAAAACACAATATATTGACCCGCGTTCTGCTTTCTATCATGCGGCGTGCACGTTTGAGATGACGTAACAAGATGCACGCAGACGCACCAGGATTCGATAGAATCAAGTCGAGTGTGAAACCAGGCCAACGCTGCGGGAACAAGCGCGCTCGGGCCGCAGCAAACGATTTATTTCACCATTTAATATACGAAATATTCAGTCAGATAGGTATTTGTTGTACCGTTACAATTTCAAGCACTTTCAAGCATTTTATCCAAAATTTAAGCACTTTTCAAACCTTGAAAACACAACATCAAAATTCAAGCATTTTCAAGGATTTCAAGCACCCGTACGAACCCTGTCTTATACATGCACATACAGCTACATAACACAAGAGAAAGGAAAACAAGAAATCGCATCATATGACCCCTTTAAACATCTATCAGAACTGAATAACCGGACCTGTATCAGAGCATTACAAAATGACAGTTTAACAAATAGTTCCATACCTCTCCCAATGTGATGAAGCTCTCAACTTTCTCTTTAAAGATGTGGGGCAGCAGAATCAGCGCTGCACGAAAGTCAGAATCTATTGTAATAAATAAATAAATAAATAAATGACTTCAATAATTTAATATTATAAATTGCCTGTTTTCATATTAATTTATATCCTCCTTAAGTGGTTTCCTTTACTCATTGTTAGTCATATTTCTGCTATTAGCTAAAAACAAAGTAACTGGAAATATTAACAAATGTTTCATAAAATGCATGAAATTGTTTACAAGCTGGTTTCAAGTGAATGCATGTTTTACCAATGATACAATTTGCGCATGAAAGGGCAAACCCAAAAAGAAAATGAAGATATAACTGTTTTCTGGTGATCCGGACAAATGTGCAAAACAAATTATTAATCAAATGTATTTCCTACAAAAATAACTACATTGTGATGTATATCATTATCGTGAAATAAAATTACTCATATCGTGATATGAAAATGGTCATATCGCCCAGCGCTAATCACAGTTTCTCAAGGATATACTGTATGGAAACTAAGCACACATTTTCAACAAATGTATTTGTTGAGCACCTATACTTTTAATTAACAAAACTACCAGGAAATAGATTATCACAAAAATGTTTTATGTCAATACCTGGTAGATCTTCTGCAAGCATGTCTTCTCTTGCTTCTTTGTAGATTTTGGCTAATGGAGCATTTCTTTGAACAAGCTCAAGCACCTTTGGCACAATACTGGTAAAGCTGTCCTTGAAGCGCTGGCTTAAGCTGACAGTTGATGAATGCATTTGGTCAACTTCATCACACAACTGAAAATAGACAGAAAGAGAAAGTTAATCATTCACATGAACTAAAAATACAACAAAAAAATAATCAGACATTTTAATATTCTATGTTGCCTCTTTCATTGCCATTTCGCTTAAACATTGTACAAATATTTCTAAGCTTGAAAGCACATATATTTGTTCACCTGACAGTTTAGAAAATTGCAATGTTTTTAAAAAAGAAATATAACTGTAAATTATCATTTTAGCATACTTTTAGCTTACATCAACATTTATTTTAAGCTGAAAACTGATATAAAATCGGTGATATCACTGACCCCTGAGGGTGTTTTTAGGAAAGGGTATTTCTTAAGTATATCCTCCAGTCATCCCATCTCTTATCTCCGTTCTACGCCATGCAAAAGTTCGCTGCGTGCATTCTGTCTTTGACCACCAAGGTGTCTGGTCGCATCTTGCTGTACTGGATATGCAGGACATTCACATGACCCTCAATAGAGGATGCATCCTCACCAATGACAGCAATCTCCTATTGGATCCAATTTAAAAGTACAGAATAATAATAATAATAATAAAAGTTAAACCTCAAAAACAGAAATATTCAATTTAAGGCTGCACATGAATTCCTTAAAAATGAGCAAATTAGTTAATCTCGTGTCAAATTGACCACATTTCAGAAACCTCCCTGGCTCAAATTTATGATTTTGTTAATTTGTTTTTTCTTCTGAAGAAAGCAAACTTAAAGGTAAATATCCTTTTAGGTTCTCAACAAATTTTTCTTTTGGCAATTTCAACTCAGGTGAAATGGTAATTTTCACCCCCCTCTACAAAATAGTGCATTACTCAGTAAATATACATCCATGACATTTAATATTTTGGCTTTCTTCATTTATGTATTTCTTTAACCAGAATAAAAATAGCCAGGGACCTCTGGTTGAGATGACGGAGATGCACTACCCAACAAACTCATTCTATCCCTAATCATTTTATAATGATTAATATAGTCATTCAAGTCATCTGGTGAAAATTCCTGTAGTGTTTCTTATAACAATATATACTGCAGAAAAACGAAATATTGTAATGTTAGTTTTTTTTGTTTGTCATGCAGACCTAGAGACACTGATGAAATTGCAACCATTAACTTAAGGACCATAGCAACATGGCTTCATGAAGAACTCTAATGATTCTGTGTCTATCCTTAGAGAACTTCTGGCATGGTTCTTTGTCATCAAGCTTGGTCTGAAGATCTCTAGGAAAGGGTGGAATGGTAAACCCAGAAGGCAGTCTACCACTTGTTGCATTTCTGCAGTGAGGATGGGGTAGTAGTTAAAAACTTGCATTAGTAGTAATACTGATAATTACTGGCAATAACTGATTCCCTAGTTATTTTTTGTTATTGACTTTTTATTTGGGCTACTTATCTGGTCGGACTATTTCACTTGTCCCATCAAAAAAGAAAAATATTTCTCTCTTCAGCTCTTTAAATTTTGCACGCTAGTTAGATCAGAGAAAAAAAAATCTATATCGGTCGACCACTAAACATAGGACAAATATAATACAAAATAGTCAATATTATACCTGCATTTCTGTAGACGAAGTCTGTTGGTGGGATTCTGCTGGTACAGGCTCCAGTGTTAGTGTTCACCTCCATCTCATGTACAAATTTGTTGAACTTGGACTGTTTTTTAAAGGAGCCTTGGAATAAATATGAGATCATATTCTCTGTGAGGCCACACTCTATTGTTTCCCCATCCACTTCATTTTCTGAAAAAAACAACAACAGAAATATCAATGTGAGCTTGAGGTTTTAAGAGCAACATAAATGTATTTTTTTAAAACAACATTTAAAATTACAATGGAAATTCATCAGTATACAATATGACTTTAATTTAGAAAAATACACTATAATAACTCTGTACATATACACTCTTAGAAAAAAGGTACAAAGCTGTCACTGGGGCAGTACCCTAAGGAACAAAAGCTAAAAGGTACCAATATGTACTTAAAGTACTAACGTTAGGCCTAATATGTACAGGGAGGGTGAACGTACCTTTTTTCTGAGTGTATGATTATACGCAAACTTATTTAAATTAGCAGCTCAATGACTAGAAACTTATTTCACGAGTTTTGATAAATGGTTAACAAACTTCGATGCCGACGCACGCATCGATCTCCGAGCCATCGTCTTAACTTACATACGCAGTTAGCTCGTGATGACTGACAGGACTAAATGATCACTCTCATGGACTAACGTTTAGAACGTTATTTAGTATGTAACGTTACCAAATAAAACCGATATAAATCAACTCACACGGATGATATTCGTAAATTATTTAATTCCAGACTGACTAGAAGCATTAAAATAGAAGCAGGCCATAAGTTCGCTCGCGTCCGGGCATGGCGTCCGGGGTGGACACGGGTAACGTTAGGTTAGAGTTGGAAGACAATTCTGGGAAACTGAATTTATTCTGTTGGTTTATATAACTTAGTTAGTTTGTTTTTACACAAAACGCGATGGGTTTTAACTGTTTCTAAGGCCGTTTCACCACTGACAGCGTGTCAAGCACTGTCTCGCGGTAGAGTAACCTAACGTTGTAAATGATGCTAAAAGTTATATCTTAAAAAGGCTAAAAAAATACAAATAAGTGCAATAACAATAAGTTTAAAACGTAATAACAATACGTTGGTTTTGTCAGGCCAGTATTTTCGAGGAAATGTTTTCCCTCACGCGTCAGTAACGTTAGGCCTTACTACAAACGCGAATTCAAGTGCACATAACAAAAGGGAACCAACGGATTTTCACAATACTTAAAACTAAACATACCTCTGAATTTTTGTGCTTCGTCTTCTGTGATATTTATTCCGGCGTCTTTCAATTTCTGCAGAAGATCCTCCGTCGACAGCGTCAGGAGTGAGACAGCCATCCTGGAATAACCGTCGTTTTATGTGCACAGTCCCCCTCCCCCAACTTCTTCTTCGCGCGCATAAAGTCGTGCACTGCGCGGGCTACAATCCCATTGGCTGGACAAATGCGTGTGTTTGTACTTTGATGCAAAGTAAAAGTACCCCATATAATTTTAAATAAACATTGAATAGTTTTTGTCTACATTGCTTTTAAAAATTGCTTTTGCTAAAAAAGATTAGCATGTGTATTTATTTTAACTCTAAATTAGGTAGGCTATCTTAAGTTAAAACAGGTATTATATTACACAGTTTAGCATTACAATAAAAAATACAGACCTACTTTATTACATTTGATTTATGTTTAAAACTTATCATCTTGATGCTCTGCATAATCAATAGAAGGTCATGTGCCAGCCTACTGTTCATAACCAGTGAAAGCCAGTAAAGATGTGGGCTATTCAATAGGCCTACATTTGGTTACTTTGTGCATCTCTTCTAAATAACCAACAACTCATGAACATGAATTTCTTATGTTTAATCTATTTTGGGTGATTGACAATTATGTGTTCACTGAACTGTTAAGATCACTGTGGATGCAGAGCCTAATAAGCTTTTACCACACTTTGGCTTCCTATGTCACAGATTGTACCTTTGTTTGGGGATTAAATGGTCCAAACATGGACCCTCTGACAGTTGGAAACATATTTGTACCTTTTTTACCACTAAATGGTACATATTAGTACCCTAAGGTGTAAATATGACCCATTGAGGGTACAACTTCACCATTTGTACCCTAAGTGTTCACAAATGTACCCCAACCGTACCCTTTTTTCTGACAGTGTAACTGCATCATAACTGCATCATAACTGCTCATAACTGCTCATAACTCCATCATAACTGCTCATAACTGCTCATAACGGCATCATAACTGCTCAGTGCTCATAACTGCATCATAACTGCATCATAACGGCATCATAACTGCTCATAACTCCATCATAACTGCATCATAACTGCTCATAACGGCATCATAACTGCTCAGTGCTCATAACTGCATCATAACTGCATCATAACTGCTCATAACTGCTCATAACTCCATCATAACTGCTCATAACGGCATCATAACTGCTCATAACTGCTCATAACTGCATCATAACTGCTCCTCCGTGGTTTATTGAGCGTGTGCCATAAGTACAGTATGGGCTGGGAATCTTTCGGCGCCTCACGATCAGATCCGATTCCAGATCTGGGACTCACGATCCGATTCCAAAACGATTCTTGATCTACTTTTTTTTCTTATTAAATAATTTGTTTCTTTATCTTTTTGGTAACACTTTAAAATAACTGCATTCTATGAATCATTAGTAAAGCATTTGTAAATAGTTAATTCATCATTTATATCAAGCATTAATAGACAGTTAATAAATACAGCAATAAATGTTTTATTATTGATTTATAAGCATATCTATAATGTGTTTAATAATTGTATTTTCATACTTTATTAATGGTCAATTTATCATTTCTAAATTATGTATTACATTATTTACAAACCAGTTATTCAGGAGTTTTCAGTGGTTCATAAGATAATTTAGAAAGTGCAAGTAAATGGTTAATAATCTATTTAAATGTACATTTATACATCTTATTATTCAGACATATAGTAATAGTTACTCAGTGTGTTAATAAATGCTTTATATTGATTATGAGGCTTAAATACAGTAACTGTCGAGTATAGAAATCCTCAAGCACTTGTTGCCTGAGCTCTTGACCAACTCTGTGAAGCGTGCATCTGTACCCATACACGGATCAGAGAACCGGATGAATGTGTTGAACAGCTTTCACCATAACGAGGAGTTACTGTGAGTCCAGGTGATGTCGTATGGCCTTGATAACACACACACCTGCTGTTGTCCATCCGTCCTTAATGAACTCTTCCCTGTTCTGCTCCAGTGTGTAAGAGCTTACATTGATGACAAGCATCAATTTTGATTTCATGGTGTCTTTACAAGGCTGTGTGTGTGTGTGTGTGTGTGTGTGTGTGTGTGTGTGTGTGTGTGTGTGTGTGTGTGTGTGTGTGCAGTAGACATTATGTTATGTATAAAATATGTTAATATAAAATATTCCCCATGTCAACTCCATCAGACAAAACAAAGTTGACAAAATTGAATATTTTTCCATGTTAAAGCTGCGTTAGTAGGACACGTTTTGTCCCTCAAGAATCAGACATAATAATATGCAGGGGTAGACTAACACACACAACATGAAGAATACAACACAGGATAGATGGAAGCAGGGAAAACAAACAGGCAACTGACTTTTTTATTTTGCAATTCTGCAAGTTCAGAATTGCGAGATATTAACTACAAATTGCAAGAAAATAGTCAGAATTGTGAGATTAAAAATTAAATCGCAATTACAATTTTAATTTAAAACGAAATTTTAAATAAAAACACCTGATGCACAAAGGGAAAACTAAATGAGAAATGGGAAACTGAAAGTATTTCACTTTTTAAAGAAAATGACATTTGTCTGATAAAAAAATATATATATATATATATTATTATCATCACAAACATTGCAGATATTCTGAACACCAAGATCATGATGTATTATAATGAATATCCATGGCTGCACTTGCTGGGAGCCATTTAAACAAACTCATTTAATTGATTTGTTTTATTTATTTCTCAGAAGTCTTCCATTGACCATTTTCGTGAATTACACGCCATTCTGAATCCACCTTTCATTTCCTTGAAAGAGACATTTTTTCACGGAGCACAAATATTGATTGCACATATATAAGCATCAGTTGGTCACTAGCACGCTACGGTCAGTGTTTAATGCTTAATGTGCTCTCGTGCTCAAGCTCGAGCTGGCCGTCCAGTGTGTTTAATCAATGTAAATACACGGTTTTAAGAGTTAACAAGGTGGCTTGGATGAGTTTGAAGCAGGCCCGGCTGCAGGATGAAAAGACAGAGGGGGCATGTGAAATTGTTAAGGGGGCTTAACTTTATACCATCAATGAACAATACACACTGAGAACTCGCTTTGGAACAACAAAAAAATAGGCTACACAACATAATATAGGCCTACAAATTAAATAAACAGGGATTTATTTTTTTCAGTTACAGTAGGTGTATTTAACACATTCAAGTAAGAAATTAAGTGATCAAATATAAAGATAAAACACTACATAGACATCACTGAACTATACATCGATTCTTATTAAAGCTACTTTTAAAGTTCTTAGTCAAGTTCTCAGTTCTCAGTCTTGTTGTTGTATTAACATTAAAGGATTAATTCCCCCCAAAATGAAAATTGTCATTATTTATTCTCCTAAGTTGTTTAAACCTGAATAAGTTTCTTTCTTCTGTTGAAAATAAAAGTTATTTTGAAAAATGTGGGTAACCAAACAGTTGCTGGTCCCTAGTGACTTCTATAGTATATTTTTTCCTATGGAAGTCAATGGGGACCAGCAACCTGTTTGGATAGCCCCATTTTTCAAAATATTTTCTTTCTTTTTTTTTTTTTTTTAGCACAAAAAATAAATGAATACAGGATTGCAACAACATTAGAGTGAGTGAATAATGACAGACATTTATTGTTGGGAGAACTATCCCTTTAAGGACAAGCGGCAGCATGTTTACTATTGGGCTACTGTCACTTTAAGACCTGCACGCATCTAATGGACACGCATATGTCACGCACTCTATTTTCTCTCAAATGTGTGGTTTCACTTTAGACATAAGTGTTTATGTAAACCTTATGTGTATTTAACAGTATATTAGCGCAATAAGACTTGAAAGATAACTTAGTCCAGTAATCAGGCGGGTCAAAATCCCCATAAAGTGCCTTTGAGACTTCACACTTTCTCAAAAAAAATCTGAGATTTTCAATTTAACTTCTTATGTGTTGTATTAAGGAGACCTTAGGCTGTTAGAAATGCATATTGGTCAAGCTCCAGCACTTTTTATAAATTAACTGCAAGCTGACAATATACGAGCAAACCATAAAATATGTCCACCCTGTCATGGACAAATTCAAAGTAGAATAAATACATTTTAATTGCATAGTGATTATAAAATGTAGATCTGCAGAAAGATAATGTGTCCCTTTCCCAACAAAATATTTTAGTTAGTGGTAAAAGTCTTTTGATAATCATGAAGTTACTGCCTAAATATGTATTGTCCAATAAAATATGCGATAGTTGCACATTGTTTTCTTAATAAAAAATAAAAAAAAGAAAGATATTTTGTCAAACTTTAAAACAAACAAATGAGCACAGTTATTATTATTAAGAGATCACACACAAGGTTGTGTTAACTTGTTAAAGTAATTTAACTTTTAAATAATAAAAGTTTAACATGACAGGGTGGACAAAAAAGATGACAGGGTGGAACTTGGCATGACTGGGTGGACACATGCTTTAATGGGTGAACTAGAAGAGAACATGAACTATAAAACTACATTTACAAGTCTAAGCATGCCCTAGCAATCATATTAAGTACCCTAGCAACCATACAAACACATGAATAAGCCATATCTCACCACCAAATGAGTGCCGTACTAAAGAATTCTATAAAACCTACATGGTAACCATCTGTGACCACTACCAACCACCTAGAAACTCCATAGCAACTACCCAGAACACCCAGCAACTGCCTAGCAACCACCCAAAACACCTTAGCAACCACCTAGTAACACCATAACAACCACCCAGAACACCCTAGCAACTGCCTAGTAACACCATAGCAACCACCCAGAACACCCTAGCAACTGCCTAGCTACCACCCAGAACACCCTAGCAACGCCCTAGCAACCACCTAAACAACATGAATAAGCCATATTTAATCACCAGAACATGGTTGTTGGCTCATATGCAATCATGTACCACACTCTAGCAACTGAGTGGCGAGTTTTGCCACTGCAAGCACCACTTCACATTTTCTTCAGGAAATGTACAAAAAGGTTTGAAAACTATCATCAAATTATCATGATCATCAAAACACCTGCTGATAGTGATATTGCCAAATAATGTTCTATTATGCGAAGAAAAAAAATCTAAATGTGGCAAAAACAAATGCAAATGTCCTTCCCTGTCATGAACCATGTCCACCCTGTCATGGAAGGCTTGGTGACAGGGTGGACAATGACAGGGTTGACATTTTTGGCTAATGTTAGCATTTAATGAGCACATGGTGTACAGCAGTTAGCAAATTGATTCACATTTGAAGCTGACTGTGCACTGTTTAAATTATGTATTTAGAATTTCTGAAAAGTTTTTATATTAATTAATATTTCATAATGACAGGGTGGACATGTTAAGCTCGACAACAAGCAACTACAAACACATTATGATGAAAATCAGGAAATATAAGTGTATATACTTACTGAGTGTGCATCAGAAGTTTTACCCTCAACTGAAGAAAGACCAAATGGGGGAGGGGATGACACTGAGTACATCAGTTGGTTTCTTAAAGGGGCGTTCAACCCATAATGACAGGGTGGACAGCAATTTCAGGGACACATGCTAAATGCTAAATAATATTATGAAAATAAAATATAAATAATCTAAATTACTTGATTTATTAAATACTTGCTGAGGACATTAAGTACATTCAAAAAGTATTTTGATTTTATGTAATTTAACCACTTTTTACACTCACTGAAGTTAGCTGTGCAGCGTGTGGGACATGCCAAAATCACATACATCCAATCAAAGAAAATGGAATAAAATCAGAAAAAAACATTTCAAGAGACTTATCATTGTATTTGTATATGTGTAAGTATTTGGCCATTTATAATAAAGCCTCAGAATTTCATTATATTGCATTATGTTCATGATGACTGAGCGATTCTGATGAGGACACCAAAGGCACTTTATAGTGATATTGACTCAGGCGCTGTTTGACGGTTTAGTGTGTGTGCTTCGGGTACGCGCTCAGCAAAGCGCATAGTTAGATCCGCGCAACAGCACGCGAATGAAATGTTTCACCGGCAAAGATTTAATTCACAGGCAGATAATGAACTTTTATTAACTGCAGTGTCCCGTGAGTGTTACTGTACCACTGCGGTAACATGTGATGTGAATATACGTCACGTCTCTGGCTCAGCGCCTGCTCGCGAACGCACAGTTTGAATCTGGCAGTGATGTCACGTCACTGAACATTTACAGAAATAAAAATCCCGTACCGCTCAAACGGTTAAACATTTCGTTTGAAACCACGAATACAAAAATGAAACTGAAGGGGGCACAAATCAGATCTGAGGGGGCGATGCCCCCTTTTGCCCCCTCGTGGCGCCGGGCCTGGTTTGAAGTTCAGTGTATGAAAAAAAATTGTTCAATAGTGCAAAAGGAAATAGGCCTATTAGAAAGGGCAATGTATATGAGGCCTATGTGTGACTGTACACTTCATAACTGGATCTGCTTATAAAGAGCCTATTTTCGTTACTGTTGGTGTGCGTCACTTCTGATCCACAGGTCATCCCGTAGTCGCCCACAGGCAGTGAAGACAACTAAGCCATTTTGTTTTTAAAGATTTAGCAACTTTTCAGACTACCTCTGCATCTCGAGTAAGGTTTGGGTAATCAACCGAGCGTTCAGGGTATATGTGACGGTAAGGTAACCTTGCTCTCTGGAATATACCGCTCAGATCATTGATGAGTGCTTATACTGAATATATTTCCTCCTAGAGCTAAAATCAATTGTCATCTCCTTGGTTTTAAGAACATGAAGTTTTAAAAAAGCATTCTGACACCAAATATTAAAATCATCAACCACAGGCCCATGCATTGACTCAATAGGCTAACAATTACAGAATCATCAGAACATTTTATAATATGCCAATTTCTAAAACTTTTTGTCTGTTTTGTCTGTCTGTGCATTATGTTTATTTGGCGCTGGAATCCCTGTAGACGTCTTCCACTGTGCAGGTACTTTTTGTTGTTGAAGGGACAGAGCAAAAATCTCATGAAATATTGCTAAATTTAATGTTTCTTTCACATTAGCAAGTGACTGACCTATCTGGGTGAGTTTTGAGGTGCCTGATGAAGTTTGACGTTGTGGATCTGGCATCATTTATCTTGTTGCCACACACCTTGCATGTAGCTGTTCGCTTTCCGCCACTGTTTATACAATTTTTTTAACCAAAACTAACGACAAGAGGCACAACTCCGGGAGGATTTGGTGTCGCCATCGTAAATGCATGTTTTGATATGCGAGTGCGCACGGCGCGCACAGGAATAGCGCATGCACGTTGCATATGCTCAGTATAACAAAGGGCAGGGGACATGCAGCTTATCATACGCTTCCCCAACATATGAATTTAGATTTAAAAAGCAATAATTGCATGAACACAGGTTGTTGACGAGTCTTGAAGCTCGAGTCTGAAGTCTTTTTGGTCAAGTTGCAAGTCAGCTGTTTGTGAGACTTAAGTGCGACTCGTGTCCCCATCTCTGCTTTTAGCCAATCAACGATCAGCAGGCAGATGCGATTTAGCGCAATAAGTTGTAGCTGTATATTCAAGTGATCACTAATGCCAAAGTGACATACTATACAGTAAGTTGTATCTACAGTAAAGAGTGAGATAGTGAGCAACTGTAAAAACGCCCACATTTGATGGAGCTTCTGAAGACGAGCTTGCGCCCTGGCTCGACTAAAGTATTCATTCTCTGTTACTAGTTCCCACCTGGAACCTCTTTTACCCTGCCTGCAGCCTGCTTTGCCTAGGCATCCCCCTTGGCATGCACTCCCCTTAGCATGGCGGCGTGGGTATATCGTTCCCCAAAGCGTCATCCACGCAGAGTTCCCTTTCGAAAGGGAACGTCTCAGGTTACGACTGTAACCTCTGTTCCCTGAGAACAGGGAACGAGACACTGCGTCTCCTTGCCATGCCTCGGGGTCTGCCTACCAAACAGTCCCTCAGACGATAAGATGAATGTCATGTTTGCAAGACGCCCCTTCTATACTTCCGGGTCGCTCGATGATGACATCATGGCTGTCGCAGGTCAATAGGATTGCTGTGTTTGGATTGCAGTTTCAGACACCTGTCACGCCTGAGGCGTTCCCCAAAGCATCATTCGACGCAGTGTCTCGTTCTCAGGGAACAGAGGTTACAGTCGTAACCTGAGACGTTTACTTAGTAATTGTGCCTGGCCCAACCAGGCAATGGTGGGCGGAGTTACTGTTTGGCCTCTGCTAAATGCAAGGCTATTTGCTCTTAGTGTTTTCTTCTTCTTTTTTGAGACAGATGAAAGATGAAAAAATGATACACACATTTAAAACATTATGTTGTCCTAAAATGTTGGAGTTTGTGTTTAGGAGAACAGTTTTCTTAAAGTCCCCCTGGTGAAAATCCAGCTTTTAATGTTGTTTATATGTCTATGTGGTGTTATTAATATGCTTTAACACAAACCATGTGTAAGTTCATAAGTCGACAGCATTGCTGAGTATTTTCTCCTTAAAACTGCAGTGAACCAAAGACAGTCTCAAAAACACGGTGTGAAATCGCTGGTGTTTCTGACGTCACAAACAACCTTGTAACCAATCAGATCAACGTGTGATCGTCAACCAGTGGATCTCTGAGGGAGTGAGTGAGTGGAGGCGGGGGTCATTTACATATTCATAGAACCACGCATACTAAATGAGGCAAGGATGTCGAGTTACATTCAAGATATTTTAGGCATGAAACATTTTTAAAGAGATACAATTATTGACTCCAGAGGGACTGTCACGGTTCATGAATCCACTGTCTCATTCTGGTGTTTTGCGTGTGCATGTGTGTCTGTGTGGGCGTGGATTGTCTGCGCCAGCTGCAGTTCATCACCATTCCCTTTATATGTTCAGTAAATTTCATCTCATGTTGTCAGATCGTTGTGGCTTCCCCGGTGTCGTGTCTTGTTCCCGTGTGGCTCTCTTCGTCTCCTCGTGTGGATTTCCAGTCTTCGTGGATCTTCATCGTTGTCTTCACCGTTTGGATTGTTTATTGTTTCCTGGTTCCTGAGCACGCTGATCTTCACCACGATTCTCCGGGTTGCCCATCAACGTCCCTGTGTCTTCGCCATCTGAGTGTTTGTTCCCCGGCCTGTGTGTTTTCTTGTACATCTGACCATCTCCAAATAAACGCCTTTTACTTGCATTTGTATCCGACTATTTCCTAACAGGGACAAGCAATACTTTCTCAAAAGCCAGGAAAGTAAATACTCAAATATTCTGCTCTTAAGTTTACTTAATTTAATTAAACAATGCATTTAGGTTAAGTTTACCTTTTATTTTATTTTTAATCAAATTTTTTTTTTAAAGTGGAATCAATGTCCACAACTGAATTTGAAATTCATCCAAAGATTGATTGGTTATAGTGACTATGTATCGCTTTAATAGCATTATGCGTTAATGACCTTCCATTCATGCAATGGCAACTGGTCAGGTTAGGGTTAGCTAGCTTTGTTATCTTTTTATCTCTTGATCCATATAAATACCATGTGACTAATCATTCTGGAGCCTCAAGGTACATGTCATCAATCATGACAGTGATGACTGGCTGTAGTGGCATCACAGGAACACATGAGTTATAACGTGAAAATCAGCAAAAAGGAAAGCGATACAGTAGATTATTTCAAACTTTAAGGGATTTTAGACACTGGCAAAACATCTAATTTTAAATAATGAACTGGAGCAAGTCCTTAGTTATGAACTTGAAATGCACATGGATTGGGGTGTGTGATGTATTGGAGTGTTAGTTGAAATGCTGAACAGAAAACCCTTTTAGTAAATGAAAAGCCATATGCCCACGTAAGCGACTTTCTTGTGTCAGTTTGATTGTCTGAGGCAAGAAATGATGACTTTCGTGAAATAGATTACTTATCTCACATGAACGTCCAATTTGGAGAATGGTTTGATGCTCAGAGATGCTGTCATTACACTACATTTGTTCCAGGCCATGCAATACGTTTCTTCCTGATATTTCAACACAGAGTTGAGATAGAAAACCCTTGAGGAGTCGGCATGTAGTTTCATGTTCTCAAAGAGCAAAAGCAGCTCGGGTTGAGCTTCAGAGATGGAGCGTTACATCATTGTCGCATAATTTAGGGCATCAAACACTTGCAAACCTTCAAGTGATCAGAGAGTGTTTTTTCGAGCCCTGCAGCAGCGTGTTCTTCTCTCACTTCTGTTCCCTGAAACCACGGACTGTCACGTCTGCTGAGATCGTCTTTATGCCTTCAGTTTAAGTCTTTAATGATGTTATGAATTTTATTTTGAAGTCCATTGTTGTTCATATTCTTAGTCTTGTTTACTGTTTCATACCCCTCATGTTCCTGTTATTATCTGCTTTGATTTATCACAGATATTAATTATGCACCAATTAGTTTGGGTGTATTCATAGCCATATTTCTGGTCAAGTTTTTTGTAACAAATATCCACTGCAGGCTAGTGTAAGTGAACCAGTACCAGTCAACAGTTTGGAATAATTCAATTCTTTGTAATGTTTTTGAAAGACTTATCTGATGGTGAAATGAGGCTTTCCTCTCAGCTCTATCATCATCTGTATCATGAAAGTTCATCGCTGTTCAGCACAGTGCACACTGACGACATCTTGTGGTCAAAATGAGGACTTGCCGCCTTTGGTCCCAGACATTTTTTCTATCTTTTCATATAATAAATCAGTCACTTTGAACTCAGAAACCCTAAAGGCAATAAAAAGTGTCAGTGTTGATGTAGTACTAACACGATTTATGAAGGGTTGCCTGTCTGGACTGGAGACATGGGCTAAATCACATGCTCCTATTTGAAGTTTTAAACAAACCGTTTTTAATTTTGCCTTAAAGTGGTGAACATCCCGTTTTTAATGTTGTTTATATGTCTATGTGGTGTTATTAATATACTTTAAGACAAAGCATGTGTAAGTTCATAAGTCGACAGCATTGCTGAGTATTTTCTCCTTAAAACTACAGTGAACCAAAGACAGTCTCAAAAACACGGTGTGAAATCGCTGGTGTTTCTGACGTCACAAACGACCTTGTAACCAATCAGGAGTGTGTTTCCCGTACAACGCCGCAACTCGCTGCTTCACTTCCATAGTTCGATGCATCGTTGAAGAAATCAACTGGTTATTCACGACTGTTTCCCCAAACCATACTGTCTATTGAAGTGATCGTTCAACCACGTAATGATTTTTCTTTAATGAAGCTGTGTGAGATCAAATTAACGCTAGATGTTTTGATATAAATTACGGACATGACATCTGAGGACTATTTCTCATTTTTCTCTGTTATTTTTCACTATTTCCAGGTTCAATCAAGGCTCGTTATTGCGTAGTAGAGCATGTTCACACATGAACACTATTCAAAAAAGATGCTTTAAATCTCTTGACAAACTAAAAGGTGTAAATGACATTTGTATGTATTATAAATAAAAGATACAGATTGTACTGAATGTCAGCTTGTTTTTTTGGCTCAAGATAAGGATTTATTGTGTTTACATGTCATGCAAACAAGAAATTAGAGAGTGAGTGGAGGCGGGGCTCATTTGCATATTCATAGAACCGCGCATACATAATGAGGCAAGGGTGTCGAGTTACATTCAAGCTAGAGTAAGGCGTGAATACATTTTTTTTCAAGGAAAAAACTTTTAAATATGTCATTTTGGTGATCAAAGATGAGTTTTAAGGGATACAATGATTGACTTTAATACTACAATTTACACTTATACTAATGTTGTAGGCTACTAGAGGCAGTTTTTAGATGCAACTGCCCCAATGCAATCTCCATCTGTTAGGGAAACCTATTCATTTATATACATTTTCAAAAAACACATTAATTTTAGTATGCTAAAAGATAGTGTGGCAATATAAAAGCTGTATGCATGCATCTTCTAAATCCACTGTAAAATATAGGGTCTTCTTGGGTATTATTTTTTTAGTATACAATATAAACTGAATATATAGCTTCTTTGTCCACAGTTATTTTAAATAGTTTCAAATTACTAATGTGTTTCATCTGTATCAACTATTCATTCACAGTAACTGCCTTTCATAATGTGATCAATACCAGACTTTTGATTTGCATCTCTTATCATTCAGTTTAATACATTTGTCTGTCCTTTAATTGAACTAATCTTAATGTTTAATCAATTAATCATTTATTATGTCCATAGATTTTCAATGGTCTGATTGTTGCCTGATAATTTGCCTGAAAAGTTTCAAACTGCTTTAAGCGCTTTCAGTCAAGAAAGACCAATTACTAATTACTTTCACATGATAATCACAATTAGATACTGAAGAGGTGGTGGTGCTCCTCGACAAAGAGGTGGTGGTGTTACATTTGACACTGAAGCTTCAAAGCGTGTATCGAGTACGCAGCGCAATTTCTCATGAAGCTCCGTGCCAGAGCGCTTGTTGCAAGGACGACATCTCGTTGCCGAACTGCCAGCTCTTGTGACTGGGCCAAAATCAGCCAGTCACCCTGAAGCCTCAGCGGAGCTAGAGCTGCATCCATGCATTTGGTAACGGTACGAGGGGAGAGAGCTAGGCCGAACGGAAGAACCCGACATCGGTTCACCCCCGAAAGCGAACCTCAGGAACTTCCTCTGAGATGGAAGGATGGATATGTGGAAGTATGCGTCCTTCAGATCTATCTTGACAAACCAATCCTCGGATTGAATTTGATTCACGATGGTGAACATCTTGAACCTGAACCTCCTCAGTGACCGATTCAAGTGCCTGAGATCTATTATTGGACACAACCCCCCATCCTTTTAGGGAACTATGAAGTAACGGCTGTAAAGCCCGGATTCCCTGTCTGGTGGAGGAATACGTTCTGTAGCCTCCTTTACCAGCAGGGAGTTTACTTCTTGTTCCAATACCAGACCCTGCTTTTGGTCGAATACAGTCCAGACCATCCCCTTGAAATTTGGTGGGCGGAAACCGAACTGCAGTCTGTACCCCAAGGGAACCAGCCTCTCATTCGAGATTCGTTCTCGATCCCCTGAAGCGGCTCTCCGGCAGGGTTTGGTCGAAACGATTCTCGGTGTGCGAGCGCGGCAGACAGAGCAGCGTGCGTTCGCTGGAAAGTGATGTGTCCCGAAGCGCACTTTATTGCAGGACAGAGGTGTCAAAAGTATTCACATTCATTACTCAAGTAGAAGTATAGATACTAGGGTTTAAAAAGACTTCTGTAGAAGTTGAAGTATCAACTCCAGTTTTTTACTCAAGAAAAAGTGTACAAGTAATGGTTTCAAAAACTACTTAAAGTATAAAAGTAAAAGTAATGCAAGGAAAAAATGCCATTAATGACAAAAGCTTAGGCCGCGCCACAGGGTCTATAGTGCACTACACCTCCTCAAAAAAACATTTTTCTAAAGGCCATAATGACTATAATGTTATATTAAAATGTTAATGTTGAAAAATTTGGGATGCACTAGGCTCCCTGTTTCAGCCGCATATATGCCCATAGAAAATGAATTTCAGTTTTATTTCAATTTTAGTACAATGCAAACCATATGTGTACTACTGAGCATTAACGTGTTTCATGAAGCGGAAGATAGAATCACCGATCACAGAAAACTTTCTGCATTTTTACTTAGTCTGTTTATAAGCTGTTTTCCCAAAAAAAATTACCCACAAGGACAAGGATTTCGGATATTGCCATCTTTGTGGGGATATTTTGACCCTGTATTGTAGGGTTGCACACACCAACCCGATCACACGATTCTCCAAATCCTCGATTTGATTACATTTTCGATTCTAAGGTCACGGTTCGATTCGATTCTCGATTTTTACATTTATTTTATTAAAGCACAGTTTGCTATGGCATTTTTAGACTAGACTTTTATGCAATATAATATATGACCTTTGTTCGCAAT
This sequence comes from Semotilus atromaculatus, assembly GCA_031834385.1. Classification (NCBI taxonomy): domain Eukaryota; kingdom Metazoa; phylum Chordata; class Actinopteri; order Cypriniformes; family Leuciscidae; genus Semotilus; species Semotilus atromaculatus. The sequence goes on along the minus strand of JAULUF010000044.1, from coordinate 4,869,118 downwards.
GTACCACACTACATTGTCAAATAAAACATTTATTAACAAAATAATGTCACAATAACTTATATCTTCAGTCAATTGGAAACTTAAGCAAAATAACCTGCCATGTAGTTTCTCTTTTGTAACTGCAGTCTTATTCACAGAAGATGACATTCAAGTTCACAACAAAACACACTGCAAAAAAAGCTTTTCTTATTTAGTATTTGTGTCTCGTTTCCAGTCCAAATATCTAAAAAGTCTTAAATCAAGATGCATTTACTAGATGAGTAAAAGCCATAAGATATTATGTCTTGTTTTCAGGGGAAATAAATAAAAAATAATCGAGTTTTTGCTTTAAAAAAAGCAAAATTATCTGCCAATGGAATAAGAAAAATAATTTTAATTCAACAAAAACAAGATTATTTTTCTTATTCCATTGGCAGATAATTTAGATTATTTTGTATTTATTTCCCCAGAAAACAAATAATATCTTATGGCTTTTACTCATCTAGTAAATGAATCTTGATTTAAGACTTTTTAGATATTTGGACTGGAAACGAGACACAAATACTAAATAAGAAAAGCTTTTTTTGCAGTGTGTTTTGTTGTGAACTTGAATGTCATCTTCTGTGAATAAGACTGCAGTTACAAAAGAGAAACTACATGGCAGGTTATTTTGCTTAAGTTTCCAATTGACTGAAGATATAAGTCTTTTGCAGCGCAAACACGGTTTAACAGATACATCTATGTTTATCTTGCTTTACCTCGTTCTTAAAGTAAAAACATGACTGTGAAAAATATTAGTATTTAATGTAGTATTTAATTAAATGCCTTTATGATGAAATTACAACATTTTCATGTCAATTTGTGTTCATTGTGACCAACTATGCGCTGTCACTTTAACTCAGCGCGTGCACAGCAAAAATAGACTCGGTGCGGAAATGAACGACACTCATTCGTGGAGGTGGAGAATCAAGTTATTTGTGACATGCAAGATTTGTTGTATAAAGATTTATACTGTTCTGAGTCCAAGTATGCAGTTTTTGTCAATTTAAAGTTTTAAATTAAAAAGTGGAAGAATATGGTACATAGGCCTACATTACAAACTGTGGCTTTTTTGAAGTGCTTTGAACGCGAATGTGAAGGTTAATGTTAAGGTAGAGGACTCGCAGCACTTCAACGAGTGTTTTTGCAAACCGACTGGACGTGACATGGGGGCGTGACAGCATCGACGATTCCATTTTTGAATTCAAAGTTCGAGATTGTGACTTCCCAAGATTTCTCTCTCTCTCTCTCTCTCTCTCTCTAACACTCTCTCTCACACACACTCACTAACGATTATCTTTGCCACTTAACCCGCGATTGTCATACAGCATATTGTAAAAACGGCTGTCCCCCAAATTAATATTTGACGCGATTTGCCCCGTATTGTTGAGCAGAAAACTGTTGATTTCTCCGTCCTTACCGCATCTCTAGGTTTCCTTCGGAGGAGTTTTGCCGCTTCGCACAACCAAATGTACAGCCTCTCACAAGTTAGAAAGAAAACACAAAGCCAATCAGTTTAGCGACGTGTGTTCAGGAGGCGGGACTCAGATCTATTAACCGTGTGTTATTGGTCATTTTTTTGTTGAATCATTTATTCAATATTGATGACAAACGGAATGAAATAGGAGTAACGAGGCTATTTTTAAAATGTAAGGAGTAGAAAGTACAGATAATTGCGTGAAAATGTAAGGAGTAGAAGTAAAAAGTCGGCTGAAAAATAATTACTCAAGTAAAGTATAGATACCCAAAATTTCTACTTAAGTAATGTAACGAAGTATTTGTACTTCGTTACTTGACACCTCTGCTGCAGGATACAGACATCGAAAGAGCCTCTCATCTGGGGAGCCCTCAGGAAATTGGTTTCGTTCTCGACACCCTGAAGCGGAGGACCAGCAGGGAAAAATATAAACAGTTTCCGATGTGCGGACACGAACATTGCCTGGCCGCAAGCCTGTGGGGCGAACACTGCAACATGCGTTCACTGGAAACCGATGCGTCCGAAGCGCACTTAGCGGCGGGAAGTCGACATCGATTTCCTGAGGGCTCCCCAGAGTGGATAGCCTGGTTTAAACCAGACCACTCTCCGTTAAAACTGAGTTAGGGTCTGGCAAAGCTCCATAGACAAATAATTTCCAAAGGGCGTCCCTCAAATGCCTATTGGTGCAATTGGATAGACCTAAAACCAATCAGAGCAATGAAGGAGATGACGTATGCAGAGGGCTCTCGCTAAGACAGTCTATGGCTAAGACCCACCCATTCGTTTAGTATTGACCAACGGGGCTCGTTGTTATGGGAAGGAGGAGGCGGAAACCGGAGAACATTCACACATTTTAATGACAAAATAAAACAAGTCCCTCACGGTCGACTGCCGCCACACATAATAAAACAAAACATCAAATAAAATTCAGGCCTGTCCTCTCTCGATCTTCACCGTCGTCGCTCCTCCTTTTATGCTTCCGCTCCTCCGTGAGAGATCGAGACCGGCCTCACTCACGCCGTTCTCTCACGTCCCTCGGCTCGATCGTCCTGCTCGCCGCACTGGGATATCAGACTTTAGCCGAATGCAGTCGGTAAGACGGCGATAACATCTTTTTTAGACATGAAGGCTTTGAGTGTTGTTCTTTGCTTGGGTTATAACGAAAAGGAAAATTTTAAATCGCTTAAAACAGACACGATAGCTGATTCGAGTGATGTTCGACGGCGATATCCATCTTTGTAATGTAGGCTTCAAAATCCCAGTGCTGTCGTCATCGTGTAAAGCCCGCCCCAACGTTTCTGATTGGTACCTCGATTTCTGCGGACTGGAAATGGGCTTGAATGAGCTCTTTGCCAGACTAACTTTCAGAGCAAATCTAAATTTGCCGGAAGTTGTCTGGGTTTTCCCAGGCTACAGAGGGGAGGCTCTTTCGGGTTCGTTCTCGACACTCTGAAGCAGAGGACCGGCAGATCACAGATCGCATGTGTACCTTTTATTGCAGACCCGTAATCTACGCGCTGCCTCGGCAAAAGCGAGATTCGAGTCATTCACAATATATTTGGCTTTCATCTCTCGAAAAGAAAGTCAATGGGCGCGATACTGAAACACCCGAAAGCGCACGGTTGTTGTGCGTCGAGATATTTCTCAGTGAACACAGCCAGCACCCTCAGGAGCGTACTGTGAATGCCTCGCACACACACACAATCTTTATTGCAGAGTAGACCCGTAATCTATGCGCTGTCTCGGCAAACATTACATACATATGCCAGATACATTACATACATATTTTACATGCATATGTTTTCATTATTCAACTGATCATTTTTTTGAATTAATAGTGGTACTGTGTTTCGAGAAAAATAAATTGTTCTTATTTTTATGTTTGTTTACAATTTTATTTTGAATATTATAAATATTAAATGACTTCTCTTTTCATCTCTGTGTTCACTATAGTGTGACGGCTCACCTGTATCCCATATCCTCAGCCAACGATCCTCTTCGACAACGGCTCTGTCCATAACAGCTAACGGCCAAACGCTTGGCTTTTCCTGCAAACGCAGTTTCTTCCTGCCCCACTTCTATTATATGCATAATTTATTTATTTATATTTGGTTTTAAGGATTTTAATTTTCCTTTGCGACTGAAGAAGCCTCTCTGTCCTATTTCACGCATGGTTTCTTCAAATATTGATTTGTTCCTGTATGTGCCTTTCTGGCTGGCCTGCATCGATGAAGGACGTGAAGACACTTCATCACTGGACCATGGAGATGTGTCCGTTAAATTATATTTATCAGCCTGACCTGCACATCCACAACAACACAACCTTGTTTCTGCGACATCTGACATTAGAGCAGTCTAACTGAAGCTGACTTCATGTGATTTCTTGCCATTCACACTTGTAAATATGATAGGATTCCAATTGAAATTGAACAAATTGGATTTGGACTGATGGCCTGAACAAGGCTTAAGTTATGTGCTTTTGTAAGACATGTTTCCTGAACAGTAGGTGACGTTATTGAGAGAGATTCTTCCTGCCACAGCAAACATGATCAGCTATCAACATTAAAAGTATGACATGTTTGTGTCACTGAGTACAGTACGTTGAACCTCAACTGTGTCATCTGGAATCGCGTTTTACATCTTTCTGGTTTCTACAACCTGACTGTCCAGAAGTAGAAACATTCAGGTTCTCTGCAATGCACACCTGATCCATGTGTAATGTACTAAAACACACAATGCCACAGGGCGTACCTGTGTGTGTCTGCGGCTCCTGCTGGCTCTGGCTGGGATTAGGGGATTTGAGAGGATGTGTACGGGATGTTTTCCTCAAGTCTTAACGCTGTAACTCACTAAACCCACAGGTTTGAGGTTTGAATATATCCGCAGTCCTAGTTTAGGTTTCCCTTTTTAAATGGTGAATATATACTTCTGCCAAATGCTGATATAGGCAGTTATTTCCTCTCACACAGATGCAGAACGCACATGTTAATTTGCCGTTGGCTGTAGTCTTTGCGGTGTGTTTAAGCGCAACTCTTTGGCCCAGGTGCACACAACACGAGGAAATAACACTGTCTGCTTTCATCAACGCCGTGTCTTTGATGTCGGTTTGTCATGTCACGGCCTTTATATTTTCTGCACACTCTGCAATGAGGCTTTTCACAGACGCCTGGGCATTTGACTGAAGCTTTAGTGTGAAAGAGTGGATCAAGCAGAACTGCAAGGGTTTTAACACCCAGTCCTTGTTCTGTTGCCTTCATAACAGCATGTGCTGTGCAGTGTGTGTGGGGGAGCTTCAGGCTACGGCACATGCTACCGTCCGTTCACAGACATAACGCTTTGCTCAGAGTGGCCCACTTCTACATCATTTTTTCCTATTTATTGTTTACTTATGTCTTGTAAATGTTAATATTACATTTTTACATACATGTAAGATTTTTGTAATAAAATATTCAAAAATGAATTGCTCAGTGTGATATATTTCATGCAGTGGTGTACTTACATTATCCCAAAAGTTCCCAAGGATTTGTAATTCCAGAGAGATCCTCGTCATTGTCGCCCATCAACGACGTAATATACGCGCTATCCTCGGTTTCCGCTCATAGAAACCATAGATATACACTCACCGGCCACTTTATTAGGTACACCTGTCCAACTGCTCCTTAACACTTAATTTCTAAGCAGCCAATCACATGGCGGCAACTCAGTGCATTTAGGCATGTAGACATGGTCAAGACAATCTCCTGCAGTTCAAACCGAGCATCAGTATGGGGAAGAAAGGTGATTTGAGTGACTTTGAACGTGGCATGATTGTTGGTGCCAGAAGGGCTGGTCTGAGTATTTCAGAAACTGCTAATCTACTGGGATTTTCACGCACAACCATCTCTAGGGTTTACAGAGAATGGTCCGAAAAAGAAAAAACATCCAGTGAGCGTCAGTTCTGTGGGCGGAAATGCCTTGTTGATGCCAGAGGTCAGAGGAGAATGGCCAGACTGGTTCGAGCTGATAGAAGGGCAACAGTGACTCAAATAACCACCCGTTACAACCAAGGTGGGCAGAAGAGCATCTCTGAACGCACAGTACGTCGAACTTTGAGGCAGATGGGCTACAGCAGCAGAAGACCACACCGGGTGCCACTCCTTTCAGCTAAGAACAGGAAACTGAGGCTACAATTTGCACAAGCTCATCGAAATTGGACAATAGAAGATTGGAAAAACGTTGCCTGGTCTGATGAGTCTCGATTTCTGCTGCGACATTCGGATGGTAGGGTCAGAATTTGGCGTCTACAACATGAAAGCATGGATCCATCCTGCCTTGTATCAACGGTTCAGGCTGGTGGTGGTGGTGTCATGGTGTGGGGAATATTTTCTTGGCACTCTTTGGGCCCCTTGGTACCAATTGAGCATCGTTGCAACGCCACAGCCTACCTGAGTATTGTTGCTGACCATGTCCATCCCTTTATGACCACAATGTACCCAACTTCTGATGGCTACTTTCAGCAGGATAATGCGCCATGTCATAAAGCTGGAATCATCTCAGACTGGTTTCTTGAACATGACAATGAGTTCGCTGTACTCAAATGGCCTCCAGTCACCAGATCTCAATCCAATAGAGCATCTTTGGGATGTGGTGGAACGGGAGATTCGCATCATGGATGTGCAGCCGACAAATCTGCGGCAACTGTGTGATGCCATCATGTCAATATGGACCAAACTCCCTGAGGAATGCTTCCAGCACCTTGTTGAATCTATGCCACGAAGAATTGAGGCAGTTCTGAAGGCAAAAGGGGGTCCAACCCGTTACTAGCATGGGGTACCTAATAAAGTGGCCGGTGAGTGTATATACACACACATATATCTTTAGCTTCTGTTTCAATGGGCCTCTATACATAAGCCTATACATAAGAGAATCTATATATCCATGATACAGTATTTCGCTGATGCCGCTGGTGTGTTGTTCAGTCATCATGGATCATGATTATTGATTGGCGAGTACAAAAAAAAAAAAAAAACGTAAACGTAAACGTACATCAACTGAGGCAAGCAGGCTGTCACGTTTTGGGTTTTGTGCCTTGTTCCAGTTTCATGTATGTCATCTTCTTTCTTCTTCTTTCAAGTTTAATGGCGGTTGGCAAACCAAACTTTAATGGTGCATTCCCGCCACCTACTGGATTGGAGTGTGGATAACGTTATGGTAGTAGTGGCCTAAATCCTGTTACTTAAATGAGTGTCTTTTAAAAAATTAAATAGTACTTCATATATTTTAAATTGCTTTGGGCCTCATGTATGTCATGTGATCCCTTGTTCAAGTCATGTGATCCTGCCATGTGTTCCCTTGGCTGATGTCTCATGTTGTCATTGGTTCATTGTTTACCCTTGACTAGTTAGTCAAGTGTCCCTTGACTAGTTAGTCTTGTGTATTTAAGCCCTCATTTTTGCCCTGTGCCTTGCCATATGTTTAATCATGTATGGGAAATAAAGCTGCATTTGGGTTCCCTTCAACTTGCCTTCAGTGAACTATTCATTACAAAAGCTTTGGGAAAAACGGAGAAATAAAACAAGTTCAAGATCAACATCGGCGGGGAGTTTTCAGGATGGAGCGAGCTCGCGACAAACTTGGACTTGACAGAGACTCTCGCTTGTGTTTTAATAGACAGTTAAGCAAATATATATTATTATTTATTTTACACATACAGTTATATTGCACTTTTTCAGTAACGTTTTTATCAAGTCTTGTGACTGATTCTATGGCATTAAATACAGTATGTGTTGCAAAAAAATATTTAGCCATTACTTGCAAATTCTGTGGTTTCGTTCAAGTTAACTTTTAGTACGATTATTTTAAACGTGTAAAACTGCACAGCATTAACCCACTAAATCATTTGACAAATAGTAACATATCAGTGACAGGCTAATATAGTATTACATTTCACTTTCCTTGCTGATAATTTATTACAATGTCATAAAATAGTGTGATCCAATGTACAGGTAATATAAAAACGAATTTATTACCTCATCCGTGAACATGATTCGTGAACTATTAGAAGTATACCATACATCTCTGGATGGTGAAACCGACATCTCCCATCGTTCACTCTCCTTCATCACGCTTCGCCTTTGTTATTGTTCTGAGAATGCGACCCCTGGTGGCAAAATCCTACATATTGTACCTTTAAGATTATTGTTAAAATATCAATAAAATACTGCATGCTTTCAACAGGTCTTTTATCACTTTATTATAATTATGCCAAACAAAACAACAAATTTCTGCAATTGGTCCTTGAAGAGTGTTTGGCCACTTTAACTATCATCCTCTGTGCATTAAGATGGTATAGACACACGTCCTCTTCCAGGCAGATTCGTAACATTTCCTGAAATTGCCCTGATGGTGGAAATGTGAATTTTCAATGCTTAGGCAATTAATCTTACACACACTTTCTATTTTGTGACGCTCAACAATCTTTTGCTGCACATCAGAATTATGTTCTTTGGTTTTATTCATTGTGATGGATGATTAAGTGAATCTTGCCTTTGTGTCTCCTCATATTAATACTCCTGTGAAGGAAGTCATGGCTGGACAATGTTCCTGGTCACCCTGGTGTGTGTGACACTTGTAAGGTGAGGTCCAGGTCAGTAATCCCGATGAGGAATATATCTTTAAATGGGGTTAATTAACACACTCAAATACTCTTAACTCCGAAACAAACGTTAACCAAGCATAACTCATGCACTGGAACTGGAAACAATTATCCCATAACCTCTTCCCTGAATTAAATATTTTTGTAGAACTCTGAATATTTGTTGGTTTTTGGTAACCTAAACTTTTTTTTTTTTTTACCCTTTGCAGTTTACTGCTGACCTTCAGGTTATTCACACGAACTGCTTAAATTGAAATAAAAACTGGAAAAATGAGGGTGTTCTTTATTTTGACCAGTAGTGTGCATATACACGTCTAATATATATGTATATATATATTTGTGGCCCTGGATCACAAAACCAGTCTTAAGTCGCACGGGTATATCTGTGGCAATAGCCAACAAAACACTGTATGGGTCAAAATTATAGATTTTTCTTTTATGCCAAAAATCATTAGGATATTAAGTAAAGATCATGATCCATGAAGACATTTAGTAAATTTCCTACCTTATCAACATTTTATTTTTGTGAGTGAATACAGCACAATCGCCAACAGAAATGGAAACCTTAAAAAGGTGATTTTCTCAATATTTAGATTTTTTTTTTAACCCTCAGATTCCCGATTTCAAATAGTTGTATCTCAGACAAATATTGTCCTATCCTAACAAACCCTACATCAATGGAAAGCTTATTTATTATAAATCTCAATTTATATGTATATAATATAATATAATATAATATAATATGCATATTGTATTAATTTTTAATATGAGATGAATGGTTCTTTAAACTTTTTCAAATATAATTTAGTGATCCTTAATACTGCTCTTTCAAATGCCCTTGGTCTGTTAAGCATGTTAATTAGAACAAACACTTAACGTTCTTTGACACCTTTGAGGAAAGCATGCTGATAATTAAATCCCCACCGCTCTGCTTAAGCTGTATAGACAGATAAAGACAGCGCTCATCAGATTTAGCTCTGAGAGAGTGACTCCAGAGATCTGGAACAGCTGAAAATCATCACGTCTTCCCATTATAGGACGATGTGCCTGAACGGGTAAGCATTTAATTAGCTAAATGAGCACTCACTCTTACATGAGAACTGGCTTCAGGGATTATTTCTCTTTTGACACAAAAATAACTTGCTCACGGCAGAAAAGGCGTCACAGTACTTTTGTAGAAATTTTCAAGAAAACAAACAAAAGTTATTTACATAGAGCACTTTTCTAAAAGAAAAGAGTTTGAAAACAAACATTAGAAATGTGAATACTAAGATAGAACTATTAGATACGTTTGACAAATCATAGCATATAAAGCAGTTCATGTTAAAGGTGCACTGTGATTTTAGCGGCATCTAGTGGTGAGGTTACGACTTGACCGGTTTCTTTCCACATCTAAAAACCCATTATAAAGAGGGCACAGCAGGAACCTGTCCATTTAAACAGTGCAAAAAGACATACTGTCTTGTCAACATTCACATCACATTAATCAAGATGTCATAAAGGAAAGACAGAGCACAGTCTAATTGAAACCATGGTTCAGGGAACAGATTAAAGCCAAGGACGCTCTCTGGAGTCTATGGTTCATTCTGAGGACACGAGTGAGCTGCTGCCTCAAGCCAGATCAATGTAGATGAGATTTGCCCAGAACATGTAGATGATCAGGTAAAACAGGGACAGATTTTTTTAGAAACATCTTAAATTGCTGGCAAAGTTGTTTCTTCCTGTGCATATTATTCAAGCAGTCATTGAAGGATTTCAGGAGATGCATGACATGAGCATGTCAAATTTGCTGAGTAAACTAAAAGAAAAAATGTATTCTACTTGGAGTTCCTGAGACAGACATAGAAAGAGTGGTAGATGAGATTAAAGGCACAATATGTACTTTTTCTGCTTTAAAAATAGCAAAAATAATTGTATCTATGTTATATATTTCTTTTAGTTGTGTACTTACATTATCCCGACAGTTTCCAACAACTTTCAAATCCGGAGAAATTTATAGTTTAATTCGAAGACACGGGCCGTGTCTTTATTTCCGTTTCGTCGCCCGTCTATGGCGTCATATAACCTTTGACTCCTCCAAGTCTCTAACTTCCTGCGGAACCGGGCGAAACTGCAAACACAAAGCAGGGGAACACCTGACACTAGGGCTGCAGGATTTTTTTTTTTTTTTGCGATATTGCGATATGTCACCAGATGTTGATTACTAAGCGCGAGCGTGAGGCAGAGAGAGCAAGACAGCGCTCGTGTTGTTTGAAGACGGTGAGAGCGCGCGCGCGGCCGGGGCTCGCTCTCCCTCTCTCTCTCTCTGCTCGCTCTCATATGCGCCCTGTCCAGCGGCAGCAGTCATTCTATTCTACACCATTCACCCATCAAATAATGCTTTAGTGGGACAAAAATTCGATTTGGCAAATTCGAAAACTCCTGCATAACTGACTGTGTTCATGAGGATATTCACCGAGACGGGCATTCTGACTTAATTTTGAATGTTCGTGTCCGTCAAGCTCAGAGAGAAAGAGCACTGAACTTTGTGTCTGCCCGGCTCTGTGTGCGTACACTTCTTGCGCTTGATGTTTAAACTAACAGGGCTTAAAAACACATGTAAATGATATGTGAATGATAAACTGTCACTCTATGATGGTTAAACTTCGCAATTAATCCGTGAATCACAAGCGTTACAGGACAGGAAGCAGCTGACCCGTACTGATCATGAATCAGATCAACTACTCATTGACAACGACAACAACTCCCATGAGCGCACGCTCTTTCCCGACGTCATCAAAGTACGTCTTTTGTTATTATTTTGATTGAGTGACCCCTGGTGGCCAAAAATTACATACTGTACGTTTAAAGTGGATGATCTTCTCCACTCTTGCAACACTCGGATATTGAAAACCGTGTTTAAAGAGAGCTTCAACTACATTGAGCCAGTTCCCATTTAGGGAACAATGAGGCGGGAAATGAATGTTTTGCCCAATACATTCCAATAAAAAAACCTTTTAGTCTTTTCAAGAGCGAGTCCATGCGGGAGCAGCACAGCAACACAATTTGCAAGTTCACAACAGCAATGTTTTTAAGGATATTTGGGATGGAAAAGTAATTGCAGAAAATGCTTTAAGTCAGATCCCATGTCCTTGGGCTTCATTTTCTATCAGGATTCACTGGAAGTAGTTAATACATTCGGTTCAGGAAAGAAAAAACAAAGTGCTGGCAGTCTAGGAGACATTTTGCCTCACAATCAGTCAAAACACTGACCATATGCAACTTCTTGTTCTTTGCAGAGAGCAAGATTTCAAGTTCTTCGGACATGATTTGGTGATGGGGCAGTTGGTGAAGGATCTCAAAGACCTTGAGGCGAGTGGCATCCAAATGCCCAAGGGTGAGATTAGGAAAGCAATTGTGTTTGACATTGCTGGAGATAATCTTGGCTCACATGCTATTGGGGGTTTTGTTGAAATTTTCAGCACCAGTTCCTTTTGCAGATTTTGTGAAATTGATCGACCAACGTTTGCAGCAGACCCACTGGCCAAGGGGCCGAGCAGGACCGTGTAGTCATATAAAGGTAATATCCAAGCAGAAGATTTGCACTTTAAAAAAGGGGTCAAATTTGACTCACTGTTCAATGACTTATCACATTACCATGTCTGCCAGCCTGGCTTGCCTCCATGCATTGGACATGATCGTTTTGAAGGTGTTGTGTCCTATGATTTGGCTCTATGCATTACATATCTGGAGTTGAGAATCAGTTTACATATGTGGAACTGAATAGAAGGGTAAATCAATGTAGATACCTAGGCAATGATGCACATGATTCACTCTTGATAAACTTGGAGGGCATGCTGTTCAGAACTGGTGTTTCCTGAGATTGCTACCGATGTTAATAGGAGATCAAATAAGGGATCCAGCTGATAATGATGTGTGGCAACTTGTTTTGCAGCTCCGACAGATGGTGGAGTTTAATTTGCAATTTCTTCTGGACAGATCGCCTACTTATAGGTAATGATTGAAGACTACATTTATTTTCCAAAGAAACTATTTCCTGACCATCCTCTGGGGCCAAAGCACCATTGTTACCCATTATCCAGAACTAACGGTCCAGTTTGGGCCACTTATTCGTCTCTGGACCCTCAGATTAGAAAGCAAACACACATATTTTAAGCAGTGTTCAAGAAAGTTGCACAATTTCAATAACATTTGCTCTACTCTTGCTGAAAGGCATCAGCTATTTCAAGCTTGCTTACTGAAAGGCATCAGCTATTTCAAGCTTGCTTACAGACAGTAGTCTGTTCCCAACCCATGTTGATATTGAAAAAGCCCATCCGATTACAATGACGATATTAGAGAAGCTGTTTCACCTCTTAACTGTCAGTCAAACACACTTATTTCACATGAGACAAAAGTGAAAGGGAATAAATAAAATAAATAAAAAATGTTTCTTGTGCTTGATCAAATTAAAGATGGAATTGTATTTGGCAAAATAAAAGCCATTCACATTCAAGGAGATTACGTCAACTTCATCAAAGAATGATATAACTCTTCAACTCTCATTGATCAGGGCCTTCATTGAATTTCCGAGAGACCTCCAAAAAGGCTGTGCTGTGTCAGCCAGGAAAACCTGTTGGACTATCATCCCATGCACACGTTGTGTGGCCTGTCAGTGCTTGCTCTTCACCACTCTTTTCCGTCTCTAGAATGATGACTGTGGGGGAGAAAGCAAAAAATGTAATTTCCAAAGCGCTTCCTGGTCTTCTTGAAGAAAAGAAGGACCTGCAGAGACTTCTTCTGGGGTGTGGAGAGCACAGATCATCTAAAGTATGGGGGAGCGCCTGTCTGATTTGCTCCCGCCGATAGACAGCTTTAAGAGAGGTTATTTTGACATTCTGTTTATGTATAAAGTATATTTTTTGTTACACTGTAAATAGTTATTTTTTCTGATAACAGATCAGAATATTAGCCCGGTTACATATTGATGAAGTATTTTCTTTTTCTATTAGCTGGAGAACAAATTCAATCTAGTGATGTCCCTCCAACAATACCTCTGTGTTCCTCCACTGTCACCTTAGACACAGTTAGCCCACCAGGCCTGTCTTCAACAGCAGTTACTTGGCCAGAGTCATTTAAGGTTCCCTGGAACCAAATGCCGAGCGAATTACACAGTGCAGTAGCGAATGGAAAGAGACCACTCCCCCCTGACGGCCACAAAATGATTCACATCATTGTTAATGAAATTAGGAAACATGAAAAGAATCAGAGCAAAGCACAGTGCCATGCTGTTGCTCTCAAATTTGTCAAACAAAGAGCTTTTATGATTTTGATGATGCTCAAGAACAAAATTTAATTGGGTACTTCTCCTGGACTTCTCGCCTGGATGCCAGCTGAACTTGCCCCGCACACAACACTAGAGGATGGGAAGTTCGGTCTGGAGGTGATCCGTTGTGAAGCAAGTATGCTCGAAACAAACCTGTTCGGACCAATCAGATTGTCAGGGCGGGCTTTATACGATGATGGACAGATGATCAACAGTAACGTAATCATCCACGTCACCAAAGAGCGCTTGGGTTGAATTCGTTCACAACAAAGATTGTCAAGTTCTAATCCTAAACGGAGAACTTGTTCATATATGCATTCACCTTTACTATTTCTCTCAATGATGATGAAAATGATTGTGTTGGTAAGTACTCTGTGTATCCTTAAATTATTTTTACAACACCGGCAAAGATAATTTACACTCTTATTCTTCTTCCAGCGTGCATGCAGTTGAGTTCTGTTGACAACTGTGTCGTTCAACATGCGTCACTTACTCCGTTGGATAGACCTGGATAGATGGAACAACCAATCAGAGGGATTTTATTTCCTGGTTCTCCCAATAATCACAGCCCAATGGAGCAGTTTCAGACTCACACTCTGACGAGAATCTGAGTATGGCGACGTCAGGGTGTACTTCTCCCTCTTGAAACAAATAAAACCCTGTGTAGAACACGACAATAGAGATAATAATTTAACACGCAGGTGATGGATCAGGGTTAGGGTTATCTGACACACCTGAGAGCAGGCGACGGATCAGGGTTAGGGTTATCTGACACACCTGAGAGCAGGCGATGGATCAGGGTTAGGGTTATCTGACACACCTGAGAGCAGGAGATGGATCAGGGTTAGGGTTATCTGACACACCTGAGGGCAGGCGATTAATCAGGGTTAGGGTTATCTGACACACCTGAGAGCAGGCGACGGATCAGGGTGAGGGTTATCTGACACACCTGAGGGCAGGCGATTAATCAGGGTTAGGGTTATCTGACACACCTGAGAGCAGGCGACGGATCAGGGTTAGGGTTATCTGACACACCTGAGAGCAGGCGATGGATCAGGGTTAGGGTTATCTGACACACCTGAGGGCAGGCGATGGATCAGGGTTAGGGTTATCTGACACACCTGAGGGCAGGCGATGGATCAGGGTTAGGGTTATCTGACACACCTGAGGGCAGGCGATTAATCAGGGTTAGGGTTATCTGACACACCTGAGAGCAGGCGACGGATCAGGGTTAGGGTTATCTGACACACCTGAGAGCAGGCGATGGATCAGGGTTAGGGTTATCTGACACACCTGAGGGCAGGCGATGGATCAGGGTTAGGGTTATCTGACACACCTGAGGGCAGGCGATGGATCAGGGTTAGGGTTATCTGACACACCTGAGGGCAGGCGATGGATCAGGGTTAGGGTTATCTGACACACCTGAGAGCAGGCAATGGATCAGGGTTAGGGTTATCTGACACACCTGAGAGAATGCAATGCAGAGAACCAACAGCCACATACAGATGTGCACAACGCCTGAGCCTCTGCTTGCAGATTCTGGTGATGTACTTGAGGAAAAAAGACAACTTTAGAGACTTTGGACCAGCAATATGGAAAACGTGGAGCTGACAGGGGATGTGTGTGCCTTAAAGAAGGAAACTTACTATTTGCAAAGAAAGCACATCAATGACACAAGTACATCCTATCAAAGACCTCAAAAGCAAATGGCCATACCATATGTAATCCGCTGGTTAAAGTTCTTAATGATATTTCAATTTCATGTGATTCTGGTGATTTTGCAGTTCTTGTGCCTCTTGATCTAACAGCTGATTTCGACACTATTGATCATACTTTTCTTATTGATCATCTAAAGCACTATGTTGGTGTAAGAGGTACAGCTCTAAAATGGTTAAGATCATATTTAACAAATAGGAGTTTCTCAATCAAGTTGGGCGATCATTATTCGAGTAAAGCACATTTGTTCTGTGGAGTTCCTCAGGGCTCTATTCTGGCTCCATTGTTATTTTCCCTGTATATGCTTCCTCTTGGGTCCATCTTTGAGAAACATGGTCTATCATTTCATTGCTATGCAGACGACACACAGGTTTATTTGCCTGTCAAACATAATTCTGCAGGGTTTGAGTCTCTTATAGCATGCCTAGAGGAGGTTAAGGTATGGCTTTCTTTGAACTATTTAATTTTCAATGAAAAGAAAACCAAAAATTATTGTTTTTAGCCCATCTGAGTTATTAAAGTCTATACATTTGGATTTGGGAGAGATGTCCGTGTACCTGAGACCCTGGGTAAAAAATCTGGGCTTTATTCTGGATGATGATCTAAAGTTTGTCCGCCAAATAAATTATGTCGTTAAAACCTGCTTTTACCAACTGCATCTGCTTGCAAAAGCTAAGCCATTTCTCCATTTTAAAGATCTTGAGAAATTAATTCACATTTTTATTTCATCTTGGATTGACTATTGCAATTCACTGTATTTGGGGACTAGTCAGCAATCACTATCCCGCTTGCAATATGTCAAAAATTTTACGGCACGGTTTTTGTGTGGTGTAAAAAAGAGGGAGTATATTACCCCGATTCTACGCACACTACATTGGTTACTCGAGTAGAATTTAAAGTAGTATTATTAGTTTATAAATCTTTAAATGGCTTAGCACCAACTTATTTAACTGACCTATTGACCTGAATATAAACCTGCAAGATCACTCCGCTCATCAAATCAGACTCTGTGTACCCCAAAATCGAGGCTCAAATGTAGGGGAGATCGAGCGTTTCACATTGCTGCCCAAAGACTTTGGAATACTTTACCTATTAGCTTGAGACAAGCTCCATCTCTTTTGACTTTTAAATCCTGACTTAAAACTTTTTATTTTCGAAGGCTTTCGATTAACACTGTATCTTGTGTTGTAAATGATGTGATCTTATGTGCTTTAAGTTCTTATGTGATCTTTAGGTCTTTTTCTATCATTCTGTCTCGTCTGTTGGTTATTCTTTAAATTAACCAAATTGACCCTTCGCGTGGAGCTTGATTGACAGGTGATCTGACCAATCATACTTCACCATCCACCATTTTGTCCGACAAAGCAGTCAGGAGAGATATTAGATTAACATAGGATGATTTGAACTTGAAAAACGGAGTGTACTGACGCCTTTCCGCGGTTAAAACAACATTCCTTCTGATGTTCATTCATGTTTATTTGATGCTATAAATGAACTAGAAGGAAGAGATGATTGGATCACGAGCCGCTTTAACTGATGCTCTACAGCAATCTGTCATGACACATTAAAGAGCCACAAAACGGTATTTATTGTTTAAATTTCTTTGAAAAAATGACCACATTTGAAAGGTGAGACTTTGTTTAAGTTGATGTTTAATATCAAAAGTAACCTAAAAGTAACCTGGTATGTCCTGTCTGTCAGCGTGTTGTCAGTCTCCTCTCTGCTCCGCGATGTGTTGTTCACTGCGGCGTAGCTTGTCGGACATAGCGACAGTAACTAAGGGGGGCGGGTCTTTGCGAAGGGTCAATTACACTGTGGAAAGCACATTGGTCAACTGCTGTTGTTTTAAATTGTGCTATACAAATAAATTGTCATTGTCATACCTGTAATTGCAAAAGCACATTTTGTAGAGCTTACCAGTGTCGCCATCCATAAAAGGCTCAACCAGGCCATACAAGAGTATGGTGAAGTTCTCGTTGACTTCTTTAAGAGCAAACCCACAAATGATGTGGTCAAGAAAGTCTTGTCCAGCGACGAGGAAGAAGTTTGACCCCTTGTGATTAAACTCATCCTGGCACATTTCCGAGAGGATCCAGATGGACTTCTGCTTCTTGCAAATGTAAGTATATTGCTGGAAACCACTGTATTTTGTTTTTGTATGTTCTTCTATTAGTATATATGGACAGGCCTTCCACTGGGATCCTGTGGAGTTAATGTGTTTTTCTTCTCCACTTTATAGAGGTACACACCATATCTGGGAGCCCACGACTAATTGCTTGGTTAGTCTGCACACTCTTGATTGACCAGAACTTGGTCTTGACCAGAACTTGGTCTTGACCAGAAAAGAAAAGCTTGTATGTGTAACTACTTTAACAGTGTACTTTGCAGTTTTTTTTTAAGTTGATTTAATCTTTTTCAGTCTGGTTTCTGTCTCCATTAAGGATGCTTCTTTTATTGTTCCTCCATTTAGTTTTCAAGTTAAACAATCAATCTCCAAAGATGGAAACAATAGCAGTATTCAAATATTACCCATTTGTTTAAAAACCACTTAATTTAATAGACAACATCACTTAGGCAGTCACATTAAAGCATGACTTATCTGTCAGAGTCCAAAGGTGCATGAAAGATATAGGCAAAGACTCTGATGGAAATCGTGAGAGAAGTCTGAGTCCAAGCAACAGAACCAGAATAAATCCAATCCAAAATGGTGCATGAAAAAAAAATCAGTATCCACTTTCATCCACAGTCCTTTCAGTCATTTGTTCATGTGTCCACCTTTCTCATTCCTGCAGGCATTTTCTACAGAATCCAAACAAAGAGCCTATTGTGATAAGGTGATAGCTGTAACCACTATAGTATTTACGGTAGTCCTGTGTGGTAGGGTGAATACGGTCATTTCCGGTCCGATGTCCCCTTTATGAATGGAGAAGCGTTAGTTCAGTAGTAATGGCGGCGCGCACGCTGAATAGACAACGCCAGATAGGCTGCTGAGATTTCTGTCTTTGAGGTAAATCAAACTCTCATTGATTATGTTTGATGTATTTGTTTTTTTAATGTAATATTTTGTACAACCATGTAGGCTATATTCAAATATTTTGTGCAGACTGTGAGTATGTGCCTGTCTAGATTGCAAAACAGTTGTTGTAAGCTGTAGCTGTGTCAACAACGCCAGATTGGCGGCATTGATTTTCCTTCTTGGAGGTAGACCAAACTTTCATCAGCCATGTTTGATGTAATTGATGTTTTAAATGCGTGATAATCATGTGTATCTAAATATTGTGCAGGTTGTAATGTTTTGGTCCTGGTTTGGAAAACAGTTATAAGCTGTTGCCGGGTGCGTAATGTATGTTTGAAGTGTATATTTGTTTTAATTAATGTGTGTTTTTGAGAAGTGTTGTTTTTTAAATGTTTTGTTTGTGAATGTTATTAGCACAAATAATAAGGGTGTTTTTCTGGCTCTGTTTTAGGAGCTGGTCTTTGTCACTGTTTTGAATTACTAAAGTAAATTCAAATTATTGGAGGTCTGCACTGATTTACTTAGATGGCAGCAAGTTTAAAAGGGTTTATACATTAGGCTACGTCTACATTAATCCGGATACATTAGAAAACGGAGGTTTCGTTTAAAAACGCTCTCCATCCACACTAGCGTTTTCAGGCGTTTTCCGACGTTTCAGTGTGGATGAGAAACTTCTAAATTCTCCTTACTGCGCATGCGTGATACCTCACAAAAACTTACTGAGATGATACAGATGGAAAAATAAATAATAAAGTTATCGTGCAATTCTTCTGACAGGATCATCAGCCTAAAACGCGACTGCTCTCCTGTATTGCCGCAGGACAGCACATGTGAGTAGCCTACATTTTCTGTCATCTTTGCAGTAGGCTACTGTGATATGAAGAGTGTGCAAACTGCAAAGTAACAATTATTTGAGCAACAGTGCAAAAGTGAATCACACATAATTAACAGGCACAATACCAGTAAGCATGAATATCTATTGGTACAACATGGATCACATGACTAAACCGACGTCATCGTTTTCAAATACCTCTGGATTCACAGTCCACACTACAACACGAAAACGGCGTTTTCAAATGTACCCGCTTTGGAGAGCGTTTTCCAAAAGCTACGTTTTTGTTTACTTAAAACGCCGTCTCAGTGTGGACGGAAGGCCAAAACGGAGAGAAAAATATACGTTTTCAAATTAAAACGTATTATTGTGGACATGGCCTAAGCCTATTTATGTGATTGTTGTCAATTTGAATTGAAACGACAACTGGCCGGGTTGGACATCTTAATGTGCACCATAGATAGGCTTTACACTATTAATACTCATTCAATGTTTAGCAATCTGTCAAAACATCACAAGTCAAGTATAAAATAAATTCACTCAACATTGTATACAGGTCAGTAGTGGAGGCCCAGAACAGTTAAATCCCCATCTCCCACAAGCACATGTGACCTCCCTCACACCTCTTCTTCTCTCCCTCTCTTAAAGAAACCACATCCTAGCGACAACATTCTCCCGGTGCCCCCTAGTGGCACAATTACACCCTGTAATAGTGGAACTGTTAACCCACAACTACTTTAAGTGTACTTTGCAGGGTTTTTTTTGTTGATTTAACCTTTTTCAGTCTGGTTTCTGTCTCTATTAAGGATGTTTATTTTATTGTTCCTCCATTTAGTTTAAGTTAAACATTTTTGTAAGGCTGTCTTGGCTTTATGCTTGCAGTGCTAGTCTGTGTTACCGGTAATATTCAGTGTTTGGACTCGTACTGATAAAAACAGTTTCGTTCAGTTGGACAAGAGACGCTACAATTGTAACATTGTAAACTGAAAGCATCTGCTCTAATTTCATGTACATTATTATAAATTTTTTATTACATTATTATATTTCATTATTAAGTACACTGTTTTGGACATTTTTTTTTTATTCAGATTTGTAAGTTATACATTAAATACATTTTGACCTGTTTTTCAAGATTAACAAGTGTCAAATTGTTTTTGTTAGGTGAATTAAGTTATGCCTTATAAAACACTTGCAGTTAAAATAGTTTAAAACTTATGCAGTTAATAGTTATTTTCAGCTGCCAGTCATTAAGTCATTAAACTACATTGTACGCACTTCCTCCAGATATAGCAAATACACACATTCAAGTAGTTTAAATTTTTTTTGAGAATACAGGGAAATTCTGTAAATTAAATTACAGAAACACTACTGTCAAAAATTACAGTAACTGGCTGGCAACCCTGCTGCCAGTATTTTACTGTAAAATATACAAGTATTTTTTTTTTAACAGTGTATCATCAGCGCTCGGATTCGTTTTTTAACAAATTGATCCTCTTTAGCCAACAGGTGCTCAAACTCGTTCAAACATCTGATAAAAACATCACAATAATCCACACGTTCGCTTTGGACTCTTACTAACAACACCCGCTACGGAGGATCAATTTATGAGCAAGTGATGTGATGCTATAGTTCTCCAAATCTTTTCAGAGGAAATAAAATAAAAAACTCCTCTATATATTGAATGGCCTGAGCGTGCGTGCATTTTCATGTTTGGGTGAAGTCTTCAAATTAATAAATGTCATTTATACTGCATACTTAAAAAAAAAAAAGAAAAAAAAAAAGAATTGTCTTTGTTGGAAACATGTACATTTTCATAAAATCAAATGCATACTTGTGTATATAATTTGGGATTAGGGTTAGTGCTTTGTGTTGTTAATAAATCTAGTGCACGTTCTGATAAACATGCTTTGATAAACATTTGATTCCTGATCGCAATACTCTATTTATGCCTGTTTTTTCACTAGGTGTCTGATCATCGCAACTCCATCCTTGATGTGCCAGTGGACTTCTTATTTGAGGACACTGAACTCCAGCCGCCCACTTCCTTGCATTTAACTTCTGCGATTGGAATAATACTTGAAGGTCAAGTGGTGATGGGAAAAAATGCAGGACCTCCCACAGGCTGTGTCTCTTCTTCGGTCTGATCTAGACCTGAATTACCCAAAATCACTTGCCAACACGTTTGATTTCATCCAGCGTGTGCTAATGTTAATGGGACAGAATTCTCTCAAGCCTAAATTGCAGTCTCTGGCAAACCAGCTTTTTGTTTAAAAAAATGTCACAGACGTTAACACCACTGTGAGAATGTTCTACAAATGATTTGCAAGAGATTATATGGTATATTGTTACCATTGTTACTACCTCTTCAGTTTGTGACCTATGTTTTTTTTTCCTTTTTTTTTTTCGATTTACTCCATTATCCATTTATGAAGGAAAAAATGGTTTAAATTGTTAAATGCTCAAAGTTCTATAATGAATGTGCAGTAGTTAATTTAGTATATTGTTGCTACCTCTACACTGTGTTTGTGACAATAATATTTCAATTACAGTATAGTTTGTACTGTAAAATTGTGCAAATATTTGGTCAAAGACACTATGTATGTTTTATTTTAGTTTGCTGTGATTGCATAAAGCTTAAACCAGTAAAATGTCAAAAGAATGTATACATTACGTTTAAATTTTCAGCACATTAACACAAATGTGAGACTTAATTGTAATGTTTAAGTGATCGAGTTGTACAATTGATGTAGGCTAGTGCACTACTTAATGTTGGACGTTGTTGCCACCTTTAGAATTATGTACAGGGTGTGACTCATTTCCATTTGACATTTTGGTCAATAAAGACTCAAAGGATCAATATGTTGTTCATTGTTTTATTTAAGTGCAGTGTGCACAAAGCTTACAGTCAAAAATAATAACTTTAAAATTTAGAATTAAATTCTAATTTCAGTTACATTTTCATGTTGAGTTTACTTAAATATACAAGTACACTTGAAATGAACACCTAAGTTAAGTGAACTTTATTATTTAAGTACATTTAATAATCGTCAAGTTTGGTGAACTAAATTAAAGTCAAGTCTACATAAACACCAAGTTAAGTAAACTTAAATATGCACGTTTTGGGAGACCCCATTACTCAATTAAAGTGAGGGAACGAGTTTACTCAAATCAATTGAGTTCAATCAACTTATTAGGGTTTTCAGTGTGCGGTTGCATAAGGGATACGTTTATGACAGAGAATCTGATGCGTTAAAAGTATTTTTGCCATTCTTGTGCCCCAAAAGCCTAATATATGGAAATTTAGACTTTTTACCTAGAAATTGTGGTACTCACAAAGTTGATAGTGGGATATTTAAAAAGAAAACAGGGTAGTGTTCATCTTCTCAGACGTTTTATTTTGCCAGAAGAGTCAGTAAATGCAGTTTGAAGGTTTGGTTTAGTGTTTAGAGAAATGGGCGACGGAAGGTTTCAAGAAACTGTAATACATGTTCTCTAGATGTAAATGTCTAGGGTGAAACACAATGAGTTTTATTAGCAGCACTTCAGAGTTTGAAAACACACGTCCAGCACTGCACTGCTCTTCCTCTGTGTTAGACTTGTTTCCAGTGCAAATGTCTAGAGATTCTTAAATCAAATTTACTTGAGATTCAAAATTACATAAAATATTGTCTTGTTTTCTGTGAAATTGATCAAAATGAAGTGAGTTTATGATTAAAACAAGAACGAATCTGCTAATGGCCTCAGAAAAATCAACATAATTTAAGTTTTCATAATTCACTGACAGATATTTATTCTTGTTTCAAGGATAAACACTTAATGTTGTTACATTTTTCAAAACTTAATTTAAAATTTGAGTAAATACAACTTGATTTAAAGACGTTTAGATATTTGTAAACAGGACGAAAAAAAACTGAGTAAGATATAATTATTTTTTTAAATGCATGCAACATTTAATAACATGACTTTATGACTAAGTCTTTCTGCTCTGATGTTAAGACCCTTTTAAGGCCATAATTTGTGTAAGGGTTAAGAGATTGTTTGCAGAAACAATGAGACATTCACCCTGTTTAAAGCCCACAACAATAAGACAGCCAGTAGATGGGGCAATAGTCTTTCACTTTGAGGTTTTTGTAGTGCTGTCATGCAAGATTTTCTACAAATGTTAAAAACTTTAAAGGGGTCATATAATGCCATTTTCGTAGAAGCTAATATAATTCTTTAGGGTCTAAATTAAAAGTTTGTAATATACTTTAATTAAAAATTCTCATTAGTATTGTAAGAAAACACTTATTTTTACCTGGTCAAATAGAGCTCTGTTTTCAGCACGCCGTTTCAGTGCATGTGCCTTTAAATGATAATGAGCTTCGATCACCCCGCCCCTCTGTTCCACAGTCTATGCTCTGTTCTGTGCGTACATGTTTGTAACACAATAACCATAACGCGTTGTTCATTATAAACGTGGGATTATGAATTATATTCAGAACGTCGTACATAGAAAACGAATCGGTTACCTAACGTAACCTCGGTTCTCTCTAGATGAGGGAACGAGTATTGCGTAAGCTAGCTTACGCTACGGGAAAGATTCATCTTTCTGAGAAATTGAAGCCAAAAAATTATCCTATAATTTTGTATCTATTGTCAACGCAGTTCAGCTGCAGCAGAGCATGAGCGGGCTATCTAGCAGCTCATTGGCTCGCTCACAGGGAACTGCTTAAGCCTATGAGGAGACGCGATTGAACTCTCGTCCAATGAGAGTCGTGATGCTCTCATTGCGTCATAGCCCGCCTGAGCGGGCGAGGTCAGAGAGTATAAATACTGGCGTCTTAGGCTGTAACTCTGGTTTTCATAGAATGAAGCGAGAACGCTAGTAGCACTAGCACGGCCGGGAACGCAATACTCGTTCCCTCATCTAGAGAGAACCGAGGTTACGTTAGGTAACCGATTCGTTCTCTTACGAGAGGTTCTCTCGTATTGCGTAAGCTAGCTTACGCTACGGGAACACCTGGTCAACGCCGTGCGTGCTAAGCATCCACTTATGAGTCCCAGGGGAGACCCGGGGGAACCCTTAATAGTGGGAAAAAATATATGTACATGTGACAGGGCCAGCAGAGCGGGCCGGTGATTGTGTAGTACTAAGCACTTGATAAGAGAGACAGAGCGGGAACCGGTCTGTGTGAATAACTCTTTTTGTGCAGCTTACCAGAGAAACTGTAACATACTAGATAGCTAGTAGTTTAGCCTGCAAGGCGGGAACTTCGAGATTGTAAAATCTGACAAAGGTGGAAGGGGAAGACCATCCTGCTGCCACACAGATGTCATGAATGGAAATTCCGCTGGACCATGCCCACGATGAGGCCATGCCTTTAGTGGGATGAGCCCTGATGCCCAGAGGGCATGGCAGGTCTTTTGACGCGTATGCGGCTGCAATGGCATCAACTATCCATCTAGATAGTGTCTGTTTCGAGGCGGCCAACACTTTGGTGCGCCCACCGGACGAAACAAACAGCTGCTCAGATCGTCTGATCGGAGCAGTGCGGGAAATGCATAATCTCAGGGCCCTGATCGGACACAGGAGATTAGAGTCAGATTCGCTATCGGATGCAGGCAGAGCCGATAAAGAAATAACTTGTGCCCTGAACGGGGTACCAATCGCTTTTGGGACATAACCATGTCTAGGTTTGAGAACAACTAAGGAGTCATTGGGCCCAAACTCAAGACCGGAAGCGCTAGTTGACAGCGCGTGAAGGTCTCCCACACGTTTTACTGATGCGAGCGCAAGCAGAAAAACGACTTTGAACGAGAGGTATTTGAGGTCCACGGTGTTTAGTGGTTCGAATGGGGGGGGGCTTTCATAGCTTCGAGAACTATGGAAAGATCCCAAATCGGCACCGAAGGGGCGTGAGGGGTTCATCCTTCTAGCTCCCCTGAGGAAGCGGATGACCAAACCGTCTTTGCCCAGTGACTGGCCGCGCCGGGGTTCAACGAACGCTGCGACGGCCGCCACATACACCTTGAGAGTGGACGGGGACCTGCCCTTGTCCAGCATCTCTTGGAGAAAACTTAGCAAGGAAGGAACCTCGCATGACCGTGGGTCCAAATTTTTGTCGGTGCACCATTTTGAGAACACAGACCATTTAGACGCATAGAGCCTTCTCGTAGAGGCCGCTCTAGCCTGCATGATCGTGTTTAACACTCCCTCTGGCAAAGCAACGGGTAGTTGTTGATCACCCACGCGTGTAGCGCCCAGCGCTCTGGGTGGGGGTGCCAGATCGTGCCGCGAGCTTGAGAGAGGAGATCTGCTCTGACTGGAATGGGCCACGGGGCTGTCTGTGACAGCTGAGTGAGCTCCGGAAACCAAGTCTGACCCTCCCAACACGGAGCTATGAGGAGCACCGAGTGGCGTGTTTCCCTGATTCTCTGAAGCACCTGTGGTAGCAGAGAAACCGGAGGGAATGCATAAAGCGGGCGGCTGGGCCAGGTCTGGGCTAGCGCGTCGTCGCTCTTTGAGAAAAATATTGGGCAATGGGTGTTCTCTTCTGAGGCGAAGAGGTCCACCTCTGCTCTGCCGAATATTCGCCACAGCTTTTGGATTGTAAGAGTGTGCAGGGACCATTCCCCGGGGGGAATGGGGTTCCTGGACAGACTGTCTGGGCCATCGTTCAGATGGCCCGGCACGTGCATCGCTCTGAGCGAGAGCAGGTGACACTGCGACCAAACTAATATGCGTTTTGTCAGTCTGAAAAGATTTCTGGATCTGACTCTGCCCTGACGGTTTAGATAGGAGACCACGGCTATATTGTCCGAACGGATCAGCACGTGGTGACCGTGAACGCGCGGGAGAAAACGCGTGAGCGCGTTCTCGACCGCCAACATCTCCAACAGTTTATGTGAAGGAGGCTCTCTTGAGCTGACCAGGGGCCGAAGGCCGGTGAGCCCTCGCAGACCGCACCCCAACCCGTGTTGGATGCGTCTGTCGAGATGACTTTTCGGCGAGAAAAAGTCCCCATGGAAACGCCCCGCTGAAACCATTCTGTCACGGTCCATGGCTGCAGAGCTATAATACAGGTCTGCGTTACCTTTATCAGCTGGCGGCCCGTGGTCCACGCACGGTGAGACACACGGCTCTTCAACCAGAGCTGAAGCGGGCGCATGCGCAGTAACCCCAGCTGGAGCACCGCGGAGGCTGAGGCCATATAGCCCAACGCCTTCTGAAAAGTTTTCAGAGGTGTGAGTCTGTTCATCTGAAAAGATGCGGCGAGACGCTGAACACGGCGCGCGCGCTGTGTTGATAGGCGAGCCGTCATCGTGACCGAGTCTAGCTCTATACCCAAGAAGGAAATAGTCTGACTGGATTGAAGTGCGCTCTTTGTCCAGTTGACAGAGAGGCCCAAACCTTTCAGATGGTCGAGGAGAACTGTACGATGAGACAGTATCTCTCTCTGTGATTGTGCCAAAATCAGCCAGTCGTCCAAATAGTTCAGTATTCGCAGCCCTTGACTCCGCAGGGGGGCGAGCGCCGCATCCATGCACTTCGTGAACGTACGAGGTGCCAAGGATAGGCCGAACGGAAGGACTGTGTATTGATAAACCTGGCCTTCGAAGGCGAAACATAAGAATGGCCTGTGAAGGGGATTTATCTGAATCCGAAAATAAGCATCTTTCAGATCTAGTGAAATGAACCAGTCCCCCTGGCGCACATGCGCGAGGAGTTTTCTGATAGTGAGCATTTTGAATGGTCTCTTCATGAGAACTTTGTTCAGCACTCTGAGGTCTAAGATTGGTCTGAGGCCGCCGTCTTTCTTGGGAACAAGAAAATAACGGCTGTAAAAACCCTGACTCGCTCATAGACAGAGGCACTCTCTCTATAGCCCTTTTGCACAATAGTTTTGCTATCTCTGAACGGAGCAGCGTCGCCGCATCTAGGTTCACAGTAGTTTCTAGCCGCGCTCGAAAACTTGGAGGGCGGCGGTGAAACTGTAAACGATAGCCTAGCCTATTGTGTTTAGCACCCACTGGGAAATTCCCGGAATAGCTTCCCACGCTTTGAAGCGTAACGCTAGGGGGTGAATGGCTACATGGTCCCCGTCGCTGCACATAGCGGGCTGTGTGAGCGCGCTCATAGTGTTTATGACAGCGGAACTTACACTCAGAGAGGAGTTTATGGGCCGTGTAACAAAGTGAGCAGAGGGGGGACGCTTATGCTTATGCAGACGCTTATGCACTCTGAAACTCGAGCGGGTAGGAACCGCTCTATGAGAGTGGACTCTGTGTGAGACACGGGAGCTGCAGTGCTTTTGTGTATGAGTGAACACAGTGTTGTGGGCACATTTTCTACACAAGAGGCTTTAATGCTCTCTTTTTTTGAGATTTCTCTGGGTCGTCGTGAAAACGGTGTTTGTGCACCTGCAGTGCTTTGTGTATGAGTGAACACAGTGTTGTGGGCACATTTTCTACACAGGAGGCTTTTATGCTCTTTAGATTTCTCTGGGTTGCGGTGAAAACGGCGTTTGTGCACATGCAAGCGGGAAAAGAGACCGGCTTGTTGATGGCGGTGTACACTGCTGCAGTAGCCGTGTGAACGGGGACTGACAGAGGGCGAAACTTTGACGGCGGTTCGGCCGCGGCGAGAAATAGCCGTCCTTTTCTCAGCTAAGGCTGGTCACGTGAGCGGCGGGATATATATATATAGCCTGAATTGGCTGCACTTGTGACGCGCGTCGCATGCAAGTGCGTGTTAGAAACGTGAGCGCAGCAAGCGGGCACGAGACTATTTTTAGCCTGCAGAGGCTGGACTTGTGATGCGCGCGGCCGTGTCGTGAACGCGGCCAATTTCTCACGTAAGAAAACTGGCGCGAGCTCAGAGCTGCATAAAAAATTATCTGCGAGAGCCGGAATCGAACGCGGGTCTCTGGCGCGAAAAGCTTTGTGATCCACCACTGAGCCACAGGGGTAATGAGACAAGCACAATAGCGCGAGCAGATAAGAGGGCGTGATAGCAGTAACAGGTTCGGCCTCAGCGGAACTAACACACTATAACCCATTTGTCCAGCTTTATGCTCGGAAATGAGAACGTTTCTCATGAGCGCGGGAGAGCGCGGCCGTTCTCTGTCACGTAAGAGAGCTGGGCGCGAGCTCAGAGCTGCATAAGATTATCTGCGAGAGCCGGAATCGAACACGGATCTCGGGCGCGAAAAGCTTTGTGTTCCACCACTGATCCAGGGGTAAAGACACAAACATAACAGCGCGAGCAGATAAGAGGGCGTCATAGTAGTAACAGGTTCGGTCTCGGCGGAACTGATACACTATAAACCCATTTGTCCAGCTTTATGTAGCGGCGTTATATGCAGGCGGGAGAGCGCGGCCGCTTTCTGTAACGTAAGAAAGCTGGCCGTGAGCTCAGAGCTGCATAAACAATTATCTGCGAGAGCCGGAATCGAACACGGGTTTCTGGCGCGAAAAGCTTTGTGTTCCACCACTGAGCTAGGGGGAAGACACAGGCTTAAAAGCGCGAGCAGATAAGAGGGCGTGATAGCAGCGACTAGTTCGGCCTCGACGGAACTAGCGCACTATAAACCCACTTGCCGGTGACGCGTATGCACGGGGTCGGGCTAGCTCTCTTGTAAAGTAAGAAAGCTAGCCGCGGTTGGCACAGCTGTAAGCGGCTCGTCCCCCATTCAGCGCTCGTGGGCGGTGAGAGGGGGAGGCGGCTTAACGCTTCGAGTCGAGCCCGCAGGGTCGACAACAGAAGCCCATTCGCAGAGGAAACATCCGCCGTCGGCGAGAGAAAACTCTGCGTGTTCCAGTCCCAGGCAGAGAGCGCAGAAGAAGGCGGGCTCTGGCGCTGAGAGGGACGCGGCATGAGCCGCAGGTGTGCGAGGCATCTTAAAAAAGACGCTCGCTGCTCTTTTGTGAAGGTACACAAACAATATACAATTGAAAAGGATACGTCGTCGGATGGCGCTAGCTTGCAGGACGGCTGAAGGTGGCGAAGACGGCCGGCTTCCTCAGTCTCCCAGATGCTCGCTAGAAGGTGCCTTTTCAACGACGACGACGGCGGCGGCGGCGGCTTCTCTCAGGATCAGCAGATGCGTGTAGCCTCGCTGAAGAGATGAAAATCAGAGTTACAGCCTAAGACGCCAGTATTTATACTCTCTGACCTCGCCCGCTCAGGCGGGCTATGACGCAATGAGAGCATCACGACTCTCATTGGACGAGAGTTCAATCGCGTCTCCTCATAGGCTTAAGCAGTTCCCTGTGAGCGAGCCAATGAGCTGCTAGCTAGCCCGCTCATGCTCTGCTGCAGCTGAACTGCGTTGACAATAGATACAAAATTATAGGATAATTTTTTGGCTTCAATTTCTCAGAAAGATGAATCTTTCCCGTAGCGTAAGCTAGCTTACGCAATACGAGAGAACCTCTCGTAAGAGAACATGCCATAATGTACCCTGAGTGTAAACATTAGCCGCATTTATTGTGAAGCTAGCGATTTGCAAAGATTAATATAAATATATAAAGGTTAATAAAACAATACACTCACTTCAGTTCTTCTCGAGGTGCAGGAACACGAATAGTTGGTATCGATTCCTTTTTTCAGGAGCAGCTTCTTAGCAAAACCAGCTTTATACCTCCTCGAAAGCAGTCTGGTGTGAAATGACTCACGCAAACATGAAAGCATTGACGTTGATCGTGGGGATTATTCACTTCGAAAACAAACTCAGCCACTGCGTCTTCAGCGGTTCGGATTTAGGAACATTAAAATGACTGTTGTGTTCCTTATTGCACCCAAGAACAGAACACCACAATCGCTTAGACTCCATTCTGCTCAGTGACAGTGCTCCAGTGTACATTTCGGCACAACACCGGTCCGCGCGTGCATGATTGACAGCTCACTCACGAGCGAGGGCGGGTCTGTGTTGAAACGCTGCTGTCAATCAACAATCGTGGGAGGGGCGTGCGAGCTTGTGACGTCATAGGCTTGAACGGCTCGATTTGAGGCAGGGGAAAACATAAGGAGATTAAAACAAAACCACTGGATGGATTTTTATCATTATATGATGGTTGTGTACAGACACTGCCAACACACATTTCAGTACAATCAACTTGTAAAAGTGCATGTACCATTATATGACCCCTTTAATGCAAATTTGGGCACCCAAAAAAAGAATAATTTATTTTTTAATTTAATGTATTTAATGGAAATGTAATGTATTTCCTGCTGTCATTTTCTAATATGCACAGGTTTGCGTCCTTGTGTTAATGTTTCAGAGGTTTCTCCTGTTTTAGGACAGTTCTGGAGAAAATGGGCCAAAATGTGGCAATTAAAAAAATCTTTTTATTACTTTAATATGTTGCTAAATTTCAAATCCATTTAAATTTTTTACAAAATTCATTTTTATTTAAAAATTATTTAATTGTCCACGTATGTAACAAAGGCGTAAAATGGGACATCAAGCCACAGACGACAATATGGAACATTGTGTTTTATTATGGCATGTTATGCTATATCAGCTCAGTTATTAAAAACAATACTATTACAATATAATGACAATAAAAACACGTTTTGTAGGAACTATAATGCGGGAGCCTAGTAGCAATATGGTCAAATCATGGAAAACATTCACTGCTGATTGTAACAGCTTAGTAAAGAAGATAAGGATGAAATATAATGAGTGCTTGATAAGTTGTCCCTGTTTGGAAGGCAAAATGCTAATTTGTCTCGGTACAAATGAGTAAAGTTGCATTTAATGCCGTAATATGTAATTTTGAATGGTTATTTATGTTGATATATTTTCAATTCAGTTTATTTGCCAGACGCATGTCCAAAAAGCCACGCAAGACGGCACAGATAAAAACAAACAAAACAAACAAGCAAATAAGCAAAAATAAATAAATTCAAGTATTAAAATACATAGACATTTCAGCCACTGCACTGTCAGTCTGCATGTGTGCCTGCCGCTCACTGAGGGGTTTGAGAGTGCCATGATTCTGTTGGTAGACTCATCCAGACGGTGCACAAACTTAAACATCAAATTTCTTAAAATTGCTTTCAGTGTGATTACTCCTACAGATACACACATCTGACTAGACCTGGAGTAAAATTCTCATTGCATCATTGTAGGCAACTTTTAACTAAAGTAAGCTGTGAACAGAGCCACTTTAACTTTAGTAGAGCAGTAACTAAACTTAGCCTACGTGCTATGGTGTTTGCCTGTGCATTTAACTTCTAACACTGTCTGTATATGTCGTCATCATCATTCATATTATCTGTAATACAATGACCAAAGTTTCAGACCTCAAGACAATTATTGGCTAGCATGAACACAGCAAAATTAAGCCATTTATCCTGTTTTGTTCTGCATATTAAAACAGCACTTTTGCTGGAATTGTATTTTATATCAAATTAAATATTTATAAAATATTTTTTCCACCATAAAATAAAATAAATATAATCCATAAAATAATATAATAGATTTTCAGCAGCGATTGACTTTTCGGTATTAAAGATACAACAATGCATGTCCACTTCACAGGACATCCCCACCGACATTCAGGACATCCCCACCGACATTCAGCACATGGTTTGTGGTTAGCGTATGTTGGATTAATGGCCACCCCGTTCTTCTTCAAAAGAATACTTTGCGATTTAAATTTGGTGAAAAGCATTTCCTCTTTGGCTATATTATAAGCTACATTGAACTTAATTATCAATTCAGATTCCTCACTTGCTCGGTTTGCTAAATCTTGACACCAAAATGCAGTGTGGAGTGCTGTCGCGTCATGGGATACGTAGGCTGCCTGTCTCTACACTTCGCGTGCTTCATACTGTCATTGTGAAGCTTCAATGATTCGGGTTTGAATTGTTTTGACGCAGTTACAAATTTGGACAGTCCTGCAATTGAAGGCCCACAGAACTTACAGAGGCTACACACAGTGCATTGCTCTGTCTTGGTACCTTAACCGCTGGTATTCTTCGAGCCACTGGTGTCGAAATTCATATGTCCATATCGTTTTTCCGAATCCTTCTCGGCCTCATCATTCCCACTCACAGGCTCCGTTTGACATGTCGAATCGACATCAAGTGATGGTTCTGTTACACTTGAACTTCTCTTCTTAAAAAAGGAGTCAATTGTCCGCTTCATTTCAACACGTGCAGATTCTATGTTGAAATATGCAATTGCTGCGTGTGTGTTTTTTAAAATCAACGTTAGGCTACGCCTACACCATTCAGGGAGGGGGCGGGGGAGTCGCGTGGCTTGATGTGTTGAATGTTCAGCACGTTATAAAACGTATTCTTAAAATACACTTTACTGTTTTAATAAATGCTCACAGTTAATCATAGCATATTGCCTAAAACATGAGGTAGGTACAAAAATAATCAGTGATACATTTGCGACCCATTAAAAATTAGGGTTGCAATGGCATAATTTGGTCGCAGTGTAGTTCCCTGCATTACACTTACGAATAACAGTAAAATGCTGCAAATATTTTCTTCTTGCACTAGAAAGGCGATTTACACCTTTACAAATCTTCTCTACAAAAATTTTTTAGTCTTGCAATCTTATGTACACTGTTAAAAATTACCTGTAAATTTTACAGTAAAATACTGGCAGCAGGGTTGCCAGCCAGTCACTGTATTTTTTACAGTAGTGTTTCTGTAATTTAATTGACAGAATTTTACTGTAGCCTATTCTCTGATTACAGTAAATAACAGTATTTTTAAATTGTTGTATTTTTTACAGTAAGTTACATGAATCTCTGTATTTGCAATATCTAGAGGAAGTATGTAAAATGCAGTATATACAATATATTTTCCTGATTTCTGAATATTAATGACTGGCAGCTGAATTTTAAATGTTAATTTTTTAATCCACTGCATAAGCTTAAAACAATTGTTTTTAAATACATTAAGTGTTGTATAATGCACAACTTAATTCCCCTATTTACGGTGGCCCAGTCGTGCACAACACAACGAAATTTAAAAAGCAAACATAAGTTCACAACACAACGAAAGGAATCCACAACACAACGAAATTAAGCCACAACACAATGAAAGGAATCCACAACACAACGGAAAATGTACAGCACAACGAAAAAAGCCACAACACAACGGAAAATGTACAGCACAACGAAAAAAGCCACAACACAACGGAAAATGTACAGCACAACTTGTTATTGTGTATAATGTTTTTTTTCTTGTTATTAACTGTTTTGAGAACTGGAAATGCACAATTAATGCATATAAATCTGTAGATGGGTCAATGACGTGACGCCTATCTTCTGTCCGATTAAATTTTTTCAGGTAAAAACGGGTTTAAATGCATAAAAAGATACTGTATATTTGCAGTACCTCTCCCATGTATCTACACACTTTATATTTTCAAAAACCTTTAGTTATTCGTAACTTTCTTTGTTATTTAAAGTGTCAAAATATCATGTGGTGCGACCGTCCGGCCCTAACTTCTGTTTTGAAAACGTCTTTGAAATTAGTCTAAATGTGTAAAAAATTATTTTCTGCACTCTATGGCATGATTTCCAAAGTGTTTTGTAATTCTGTAAAAAAAAATTAAAGCATTTGTAGTTATATATCCATCATAATATACAAACAAACTTTGTCCGATGATGATGAAGCCATAAGCAGGTTTGTAATTCTCTCAAATTGAAAAAAAATAAATAAACCTTGGTAATGGTTGGTAATTCTTTACCAAAGTTAGATGTCATGTGGTATGACCTTAAAAAATATAAGTTTTAACCACTTGGTGGAATTGCCAGACGTTCCCTCAGGGATCATGCTCTGTGGTAGCGCGTCAAAGCATTCTCGAATATAAATACATGGCTATAATTCATATAGGTGATTTTGAAGTATATTGTATGTCGATATACAATGGTTACTGTTAAAACTAATCGTGGTGTTGATATATTAAGACTGCTCACTCCATAGAACAATGGCAAGGAAAACTAACTTTATCGCGCTCCGAGAGCCCTCTAGTGGTCGGGAGCATTTCCGTTGTGTTGCGGCATTATTTCGTTGTGCACCATGCTCTTCTTCAAATTGATATTAAGACCTCTGCTTAAAGGAGAACTCCGGCGCAAAATGAACCTCGCGTGTAATAACACATTGGTACTGACTAAATCGTTCCCTGAGATTTGTTTTCATGATAATCGAATGTAAAGAGTTTTATCTCTAAAAACAGTTTAGCTTATAACGCTAGTGTATGGGGCATATAATAAGCAAAAAGAGATCGCTAGTTAATACCACTAACAAGGCTCAAATTAGCCCCACACTAACACAGTAGCATAATGAGGGTCCCTACATGCAAACCGAAGCATTGAGAACTTTGTAAGTGTATAGACAGTTTAATAAGAAGATACTTTACAACGACAGTAAATTACGCGAATACAGACAGGAGCCATCTTGGAAAACAGTCTCGACCAGTCGAACCACGAAGGTGAGCGAACAGTACGTGTAGATATTGAAGATAAGATAAATTATTTTTATTCAGTGCTTCTCGTGCGCTCAGTGCTTTCTTCCGGAAACAACGGACCATATGAGATTCCAAGTCACAGTTCAGCTCACGTATCACCGTGTTCGTGGTTCGACTGGTCGAGACTGTTTTCCAAGATGGCTCCTGGCCGTATTCGCGTAATGTACTGTCTTTTTTCTGAAATTGCGCACAAAAAGTATTCTCGTCACTTGATAAACTTGAAGATTGAGCCTCTGTAGTCACTTGGAATATTTTAACGATGTCTTTAATAACTTTTCGGGAGAACAAGTTTCAGTCCCTCAGAAGCCTATGGAGGAGTGATCCAGCTCTCAGATTTAATCACAAATATCTTAATTCGTGTTCCGAAGATGAACGAAAGATTCAGATTATTTTATTTCATGCCAGCATTCAAAGCTATTTTCATGGCAAGAATTCACTTACAAAAATACAAATATCATATAAATACAATAAAAACAAAACAAATATAAACAAGTCATATTATAAAATTTTTATTTTTTTTATTAACATATGATAAAAAATTCAAAACCTTTTCAGGCATAATCTCATTAAATATGTCCTTCAATGAAGTAACTTCATAAAAGAGCATTCTGCTTGTGTTAAGTCCAGGACAATCTAATAAAATATGTTTGACGCAGATAAGGGAATTTTGCAAAACATACATAAAGTTGGGTCTTCACCTTTAAGCAAAAAATCATGGGTCAAACTTGTGTGACCCATTCGGCATCTGGTGTGTACCACTTGATCAAGTCTAGTTTTAAAATTGATAGAAAGTCTGTTTGTTATTTCCGGATGAGTTTCATACAACTTATTATTCTTGCACATATTCCACTCTTCTTGCCACTTATTTAAAATATATCGGTTAATCATCGGTCTGATATCTGAGGGAGGAATTTGACAATCATTAACTTCCTGATTAAGAGCTTCCTTAGCAGCTGCATCAGCTCGTTCATTTCCTGAAAGTGATGAACGAAAGTCTTACGGGGTTGGAACAACATGAGGGCGAGGAATTACTGACAGGATTTTCATTTTTGGGTGAACTAACCCTTTAACATCTGTACTGCTGCACCTTTAAGTGGCTATGCAGCATAACACTGTATAACACTCGGTGCAGGAAGCACTAAATAAACAGTAAATGCACTGCACCCGAACACAGAAGCATATCTCTAAATAACTAACACAAATAAGGTATACATTGACATATAGTGGGCTAATTATTGCACACAGGAAACATGTTGCATATCACAGCACGCTCTGGCATCATGACTACACGAATTAGTCACGCAGTTCAACAAATAAAACTAGTTCGCATGAACATTCATCACAACGCAGTACAGAAATGCAACAGTAGTAAAAACTTACTTGCTTTTCATAAAATGCACACAAAAGTAAAGAAAAGGGTCTCGGAGTTTTCTCTCATCATCCCTGAGCACGAACAACGGAGCAGCGCTGCATTTCCTGTCCAGGCCGTGAGTAATACACCTTCAAACCACACTGGGGCAAACACTGAAAATGAAACTTACAAACCTGTCAAGTCAACATCATTTATAGTGCTTTTAACAATGGATTGTTTCCAAGCAGCTTTACGATATAATTTAAGGTAACAGAGATAGTTTTGGCTTATAGCGGTTCTTGAATAATGTTATTTACAGCTAAAGTTAGTTTTGATTGATTCACTTCCGGTGAAATGATAATTTGTTATTAAATTAGAGGCCGCTAAGACGACGCCGTTCTCTCTAAACAGACTTTAAACTGAACCGGTGATAAACGCTGATGGCGTTCACATGGGCATTAAGAACTGATTCTATAGTTATGTGCATTTGAATATATGTGCGCAGGTTTTTAATTCCCTACAAACCATGCCTGAACAAACTACTTGTCTTGCCTATAAATTTGAAAGTGGCTGTCACTGGGGTGGTACTCTGAAGGGTACCTTTAATGAGAGGTATTGTACCTTATAACTGTGTACCATTCAAGGGGCAATTTTGTACCCCAAGGTAATGAAAGCACAAAATTGTATCTTATTAAAAGGATCCCCAGAATATGCCCGCATGACAATGCAGTTTTAATCGTATGGTGCGCAAAAACAAAATCTCAAAGAAACCGGCTTATATATGCAGATTTTATATTAAATTTTATTTATAACCTTCTTTTACGAAGAGAATTACTTGAAATGTATGACATCATCTCACAGCAGCAGGTGCCAGTCGAGACAATCGTTCATCGCACATAATAATTCATCAGACATTACACAACAAATATAATCAGAAGTATAAAGCAGTCATCTAAAACACCTTCAAAAAAGGTAACAGGAGTACAACAAATTGTCTATACTGTAGAATACTTACAAATAAAGTAATAAAATAAAGTAGTTATATATTGATACATACAGCTAATTAAACAGGCTATATACTGTACTGCACATTGAGGTTTACAGCATAGGGCAGTTCAGTAAGAATACCTTGTGCTAATAAATAATTTTTCATCGACATTGTAAGCATCTTTAACACAATAATTGACATCATTAATCTCTAATTATTACTCGCTGAAACTGTTTGTCTTAAAAATTGACATGGCTGTTCTTATTGTAAAACCAATATATGCTGGATTTCTTTGACACGAGGTGGTTCGCAGTCACGTGATTGTGACGCGCAAAATTCAGATGGAGGGCAGGAAGTGAAGAGCACAACGGATGAGATGGAGGAAAGTCCGTACTGTACTACTTTAGACGCTATTACAAGATAAATATATTTTAAAAATCTAAACATATGTTGGACGTGATCCTTACGTTATAAAGAGGAGCGATTTTTCAACTGAATCGGAAGATTTGCCATGTTTGTCTTCAGTTACAGTTCAGAAACTGGTACATTACACAAACACAGCCACATACGGTGTATTAACTCACCTTTGACGAAGTGATCACTGCACACACAGGCATTTTCCGAGTCGGCTCCTCCCGACCGCAGACGGAGGTTTGCAAGCCATTTTTTCCGGCGTTTTTCTCAATTTCTTGTATTTTTCCCCCTTATGAACAACAACTTTTGGTATACGATAAAAACTCCTCGTGTTTCTCAGTTTGATTGATTTGAGCTCCCATAAACGACGCAAAACATAGGCATTTTGAGTTTGTTATAGTGCTTCCTAAATGAAGCAATCACTTCCTGCCTTCCATCTGCGTTTCGCACCATGGCAACGCAGTGATGTGACGTCATATGAAAACAAGCTATTGTGAATGTTTTCAGAGAGCATTTAGGACAACAGAACAGGCGATGCATTTGTGCAGATGTTACTGTAAGAGGGTGATTACTCTGGTAACCAGGGTAGGAAGAAACTCGTCACCATCCACAAAGTTTCACAACATACCGCTGAAGAAGCATCAAAGTGTCACTTTGGAAATCCCATCTGGAAAAAATCCCATCTGGAAAAAATATGCTAACAAGAAAGGTCAGTGTAGTCATCAAGTCAGGGGCTTTCTGTACTTGAACATTATGCACATTTCATGAATTATAAAATGGATTTTTGATAGACATTCAATCAAAGACAGAAACTTATGCACAGCTCCCCAAGCACAACGAAGTGTTCAAGCTTCTCTGAACCAGGCTGGACACATGAGAAGTGCTGCTGTGAAATCCACTCCTGAAACAAAAGATATTGAACCAGGCAACTGATGGACATGATATTACCATCTCTCTGAGCCTTGAAAGTGTTAGTTGCAGAGCTGTCAATTTGACGGACAGAAAGCTTTCAAACTTCATTAAAAATATCTTATTTGTTACAAAGATACACAAACAATAATAATAATAATAATAATAATAATATTTAAAACGAGATGAGGGTGAGGAATCAATCACGTAATTTTCAGTTTAGGATTAACTAACCCTTTAATAAATAGGGTAAAGTTTAAAAAGAGTCAATTACCCAGATGGTCTTCAATGAGAGATTCTTCTCCTGCTTATTTGTGCGGCTTTGCTAAAAGAGATTTCCCCTGAGCAAGATGTAGGCACACTGTATGCAATGTTTCCAAAATGTTCTTGATATGGCTGAAATAAGATAAAAAGCATAAGAAAATCAGAAGTTTCAGTGTCTTACATGTTAATCGTTTTGTGTACTTAATTAGCACACTAACCCCGATCGACTCTTCAAGAACAGATATTTGTTGACAGCATCTTCAACAGTCATCCCACCAGTAATCTCCTTCCTCCTCAAGCAAAGGTCCTCCTCATTCACTCTTCAACAATGCGAGTATCTGGCTGTGTTTTTCAATAGTGGTCCTGTAGGGCTTTCACATGTCCCTCTATTAAAGGGCTTAGCGCGGGTCCAATGATGAAACACTAGAAGAAGAACCAGTCATTCAACCCGAACCTCCATCGCAGAACGACTCGAGCAGGACGCTTCAGTGATTCACTACTCAGTTTGAGGTAACTAATAGTCGAGCTCTAGCGTGAATGACTGATGTAACATAAACATTGGCAGTCGAAAAAACTGTCTTTACCGTCACATTGTGTCCCACAGCGTCTCCTCGACATGATCTCTCCAGTATCCACAGGATCAGCTGCCGGTTTGAGGTTCCCTGGTGCGTGCGCAATAAAAGGGCGGAGCTAATGCTAATGTTTCATCTTGACGTCACTAGGGATGGCGAAAACTAAAAATGTTCTTGACCGACCACCGAGCCTCATTAGCCGGTTGAAACCGGTAAACCGATTAGTTTAAAATATGCTACGCTATTTGAAATAACAAGCCATTTCGATGTAACTGTCGCATCTCTCTGCCGCTCTGCCTCCCGCTCACACACACACTGCCCCGGCGCCGCCCTTCCACTCACGTCACTTTTTTTAAATCCCCTACAGTTCGATTCTGCGCAAAACATGAGTCCCGCAATGGGCCACAAACGTGGCGCAGAGGAGCTTGTATGTAATCGGAGGACAAATGGCTCCGTCATTAGTTTCGAAAGGATTTGGGTACAAGGTGATCGTGTTGAAAATAAAGGCGTTAGTCTAGCGTTAAAGCTAATTTGAAACATTGCCGCGGCTCATTTAAGAAAATGGCAGCTCAGAAGAGACGCCGCTTTAGTTTGAGGTAGTGCTAACAATAATAAAGAAAGATGATGATCATCATCAGCTTATCTGTTGCCACTGAAATGTAGATGTAATGTATTTCCAAATCTAAGCCATCCCTAAGGTTAACATCCCTAGACGTCACGACAAAACGGCTTATGACTCGTTTGAAAAAATTTATTTAATTGTTGCCTTTGGCTTGCTCAGTTGGGGATACTCAAATTAATTAACCGATCAGTAATACCATTGATCAGCCCTACCAAACATGGATGCTTTTTCCACTAAGAAACGAACATTTTTATGTTGTTTTGATTGATACTGTGAAGCTGCTTTGATACAATCTGTATTGTGAAAAGCGCTATATAAATATACTTGACTTAATTGAGAGTCGACTCTTACTTTTGAAAGACAATAACTTTATATACGGTGCACTTTCAGATTTAAAACTTAGCAGGATGTTTTCAATTACTTAAGAGCGATATTACACACTACATGAAAGGTCATTTTCAAAAATCCATGATTACCCACTTAAATGTACTCTTATAAGTCGAATACCTGCAAAAATATAGGCTATTTGAAACACAACTCAGAAGCAAAGCGGGAAATTTTCTTAAAGCCGTTGTCAGGTTTGTGCAGGTTGCTGAAGATGAGGACACGGGACCTTCAATGTAGTTGATTTATTTACAAACTAGGCTTTCAAAAAAATACACTGCCGGTCAAAAGTTTTAGATCAGGAAGATTTTTTATGTTTTTAAAAGAAGTCTCTTCTGCTCAATCAAATAATTGCAGCCTTGGTGAGCAGAAGAGACTTCATTTAAAAACATAAAAAATCTTACTGATCTAAAACTTTTGACCGGTAGTGTACAGGAACAAAGGATAAACTCCAGGACTTCGGTACACACAACCATACATAGTCGACGACCAACAAACACTGAGGGAAAACACAGGGCTTAAATGTAATGGGGCTAAAGGGATAATTAACAAAACACAGGTGATGGGAATTTCTTATTAACCAGACAGGGAAAAACTAACAGGACTAAACCAAAAATCACAAAGACAGGGGGAAACAAGATCACAGAACTGAACTGAACCCCCCCTTTTTATTGATATTATAATAGTACATTCAACCAGAAGTGTGAACAAGTATGCAAAAAGAAAAATATCCATCATCAATTGCCTAACAAATAAAAGTGACTTAGGCAGAATATGCCATGACTTAGGCATTTTTTCTTTTGCATATAAATGCAAACATAACATAACAAAAGTTTTACTCTCCTAAATATAACCAAGATGTGTAACTTGCCAACCTTAACCAAGTTGTTTCTTAATGTCTAACCTTAACCACTGTTGGGGCTGTGCACACTTAACCACTCAGGTGCTGTGCACACTCATTTTCACACTGTCTATTGATGAGGGAGGTTGTCCACTCTTGGTAGTACTGGTTTCATTGCCTGCAAGTCATTGAATTTACTGAGAGTAACTGGCAATTGGGCAGGAAAGAGTGGGACCCAGTGGAATGGTTCTGTGGGGATGTTGATTCGCTGAGGCAGGTCCTCCCATTCAGACTCAAAATCCAACTTGGGTTTCACTTTATTTTGACTACAACACATTCTGTTGACTATAAGTAGGGGACTGAGCCTCCTTTCCTCTCGGATATCCCGTCATACCTCCACCACACTCCTGCTCCACCTTCTCGACGAAAAAGGTACCGACGCCGGGGGAAGCGTATAGCGGTTGTCTTGTGAGGCTGAGGGCGGTGCTTGTACGTCCCGATCGAGGTGGATATGGAGCTGGTCCTCACCTGTGTATCGCTCAACGTTCTCTGGACCCTGTTGCCTCTTGTCTGGTTACGGTGGCGGGTTCCGATGTGGCCTTCCAGCCCCGCGGCCCCTGCTCTCCCTGTGAATCTGGAGTATCTGCGGCCTCTGTGTTGTGCTTCCTCGGTAGCTGTTTGCCCTGACCCACCGGCTCCGGCTAGGTTTGGCCTGGTTAACGCCAGGTCACTTGGAAATAAAACTTTTATCCTTAAGGATTTCTTTATATCGCGGGAACTGGATTTCCTCTTTATCTCCGAGACTTGGCTGAGTGCTGGTGAGTTCAGTGTTTTTAAGGAACTTTTACCTGATGAGTGTTGCTACATTAATTCTCCTCGGACATCTGGCCGAGGAGGAGGAATTGCGACTGTTTTTAAGAGTGATTTTAAATGCAAGCAGATATCGCTGTCATCCCCCACCAGCTTTGAACTGAGTCTGTTTGAGCTGGGTCAGTCGCACACGGTGTTGTGTGCGGTGGTTTATTGGCCTCCCAAATATAATAAATACTTTTTAACTGACTTTTCTGTGTTCTTGGCGGATATTATGCCTAAATATGACCGGGTCCTCATTGTTGGTGATTGTAATATTCACGTGTGCTGCCATTAGCGAGAGACTTTCTAAACACCATTGACTCTTTTAATCTTGTCCAATCTGTAACTGGGCCGACACATGAACGTGGTCACACACTTGATCTTGTTTTATCCTATGGGTTGCCTGTTTTTAATTTGGAGATCTGTGATGAATCTTTTTTCTCTGATCATATGCCGGTACTGTTTGAAGCTACTGTTTGTTGTCAAACATTTAAACCTTGCGCTGCCGCTCGCACTTGCCGAGTTATTAATACCTCCACTGCTGCTTACTTTTCGACTGTTTTCAGTCAAAACTGCATCATGCCTGAAAGTGTGTATAATGATACTGAGGCTTTGAACTCTTGGTTTCTCGACACCTGTCAAACTGCTATTGACATTGTGGCTCCATTAAAAATCAGACGGAAGAAAACTAAGTCAGAGCCCTGGCTGAATGAATTCACCCGTGCTTCCAGACAGCAGTGTCGAAGAGCTGAGAGAAAGTGGAAAAAGGACAAATTACAAGCGTCTTTTCAAATATTGAGGGATCGTTGGCGTCACTACCAATCTACTGTAAAAGAGGCAAAAAGAAATAATTTTTTTGATATTGTTCTGTTAAACTCATGCAAGCCTCGTGTTTTGTTTAAGGTTATCAACTCTGCTCTGAATGCACCACAGACTGTTGCAATTGATGCTTCCCTGGCTGTGTGTGAAAACTTTCTTAATTTCTTCACTGATAAAGTATTTTCTGCCAGAGCACTTATTTCACCCCCTGGTTTCGATCCTTCAGTGTTTGTCCCCTGCTCTGCTGTTCTGGACACTTTTGAGCCTGTTACTCTGCCTTTTGTGCAGGAGATTGTTGGTCATTTGAAGCCCTCAGGTTCTCCGTGTGATACTGTCCCTCCTCGACTTCTTAAAGAGGTTTTCCCAACTATTGGACCATCGTTTACTACAGTTATTAATAGCAGTCTGTCTACAGGAGTGGTTCCGGTTAATTTTAAACATGCCGTTGTGCAGCCCTTGTTAAAAAAACCTGGGCTGGATCCTACTGTTTTGACTAATTTTAGGCCTATTTGGAAAAGATTGTTTATTCCCAGCTCATGGACATTATAAATCAACATAATATTACTGAGATTTTCCAATCCGTTTTCAAAACATTACATAGCACCGAATCAGCACTTTTAAGAGTTTTTAATGACATCTTTTTAGCTACTGACTCAGGTCACTGTGTTGTCCTTGTACTTTTAGATTTGACTGCTGCTTTTGATACAGTGGATCATGAAATCCTGATTACTCGTTTGGAACAGTGGGTGGGCATTAGTGGCACAGCGTTAGAATGGTTCAACTCCTACTTGTCCCAGCAAACGTTCTGTGTTGGCCTTGCTGACTCTGTTTCCTCGACTGCTCCCCTGTCACATGGGGTGCCACAGGGTTCTGTCCTTGGCCCTCTCTTATTTTCCCTCTATCTACTCCCACTTGGTTCAATTCTCAGGAAGCATGGTATTTATTTTCATTGCTATGCAGATGACAGTCAGATCTATGTTCCTCTTAGAAAGTCAGACTCCTACTGTGTTAAGCCATTGCTAGAGTGTTTACATGACATTAAGGCCTGGATGTCTCTTAATTTTTTTAATTTGAATGAAAAAAAGACAGAAGTCATGGTCTTTAGTGGTAGAGGCACTTCTGAGACCCCCCTGATTGATCTGGGTTCTTTAGCACAGTATTACAAGCCAATCATTACTAATCTGGGAGTAAGGGTGGACGCTGACCTTAAGTTTGACACCCAGATTAAAGCCGTAGTGAAGTCCAGCTTTTTCCAGTTAAGGCAGCTGGCAAAAATTAAACCAGTCCTTCTGAGACAGCACTTTGAGACAGTAATTCATGCCTTTGTGACCACTCGGCTGGATTACTACAATGCACTTTATTTGGGGGTTAGTGGGTCTTCCATTGCCCGTCTGCAACTGGTTCAAAATGCTGCTGCTCGTCTCTTAACTGGCACAAGAAAGTATGAGCACATTTCACCTATTTTAGCTTCACTCCATTGGGATTCATTTTAAACTCCTTTTATTTGCTTTTAAAGCTTTGAATGGCCTCGCCCCACCGTTCCTAGCCGAGTTACTGCACTAGAGGTCTTCACGGGTCCAAAAATTCGTGCCCGAACCGGAAGAGACCCGTAATGTGCTACACCGAACCGACCCAGACCCGTCTATTATTTCAAAAGCTGGACCCGGGCCCGTGCAGATCCGAAAAATGCCATAAATGTACTACCCGGACCCGACCTGGACCCATCTATTATTTGAAAACTGGACCCGAACCCGGCGGGAAGACACAAACCCGACTGGACCCGATTGTCACATATTATTCCACACAAGTTGCCTAATTTTAGTAGCCGCTGTCTCACTTCCTTGTAACGTTAACGTTAACTTTTTACCTGACTGACTGTGATGTATTACAA
This sequence comes from Semotilus atromaculatus, assembly GCA_031834385.1. Classification (NCBI taxonomy): domain Eukaryota; kingdom Metazoa; phylum Chordata; class Actinopteri; order Cypriniformes; family Leuciscidae; genus Semotilus; species Semotilus atromaculatus. Next base: position 4,824,731 of record JAULUF010000044.1, on the reverse strand, counting down.
TCCACTGTCAAGAAAGTTCTATCCATGTTATTCCTCTCGTTATTCCAAGCGTAATCCACTCATTATTTCAGCCAAAAGTCCACTTGATGTTATATGGTGACGGATGACAAATGCAACTTTGCATATACATTCTGACTCGAGTTAACTCGCATAATAACTTTGACTTTTTGCCCTTTTGAACTATAATAACGATTGCTCGTTCAGTGCAATGGCCACTGTTATTTATTTGCTATCATATCTGTGCTCTCTGCTCTGCATCGAGTCTGAATCTGACCACCAAAACTTTAAGATTAACTTAATTAAAACAAAACGGTTCATTTATATTATTATAAAAATGGGAGAAAATGTAACGCGCGGTTTGGCGGAAGCTCTGGTTGCCATAGAAACATGACACGCGCTTGAGACGCACATGCACGCTAGCTGGATCAACCTAAAATATGCATTTACTTTTCCTAATTTTACAAGTTGCAAGTTACAAAAAAACACAAGCAGTGCTGACTGACTCGGTCTGATTACGGCCGTGTGTTCTCCGAGACGAGTCCGATGACTCCGATCGCACGGGTATTACACACAATGTTAAACAGACCCGGGACCCGAAGTAATAGATTCGGACACGACCCGGACCCGGCTGATCATTTAAAATATAGACCCGAACCCGTAGGGCTCCCGGCACTGTGAAGACCTCTATACTGCACCCATACATTCCCAGCCGCTCTCTCAGGTCAGCTGACCAGATGCTAGGCTAAAACTTAGAGGAGAACGAGCTTTTGCTGTTGCAGCTCCAAAACTTTGGAATGAACTGCCACTACACATCAGACAAGCCTCCTCACTGTCTCATTTTAAACCTCTGCTTAAAACCCATCTTTTTACTCTGGCTTTTAACACCAGGTAATTGTGATTGATGTGATTTAAATGTGTGTGTGGCAGTGCACTTTATCCATTTTATTTACAAAATTATTCGACTTGAATTGATTTTGTTTTTATGCTGTTATTATCTTATTACTCTTATTTTATTGTGTTTAGCTTATTTTATTACTTTTATCCTATTGTGTTTTTTATTGCTTTGGAAACCTTGTGTTTGTTTAAATTCTGCTTTTTTACAAATAAAGTGGATTGGATTGGATGTCTCGTCCGCGCTGCTGGTCAATGGAGGTCGACGTCAGCACCTGGCGGCCATCTTGTCACAGGCTGCTCGCTCACTCGTAACATTGAGTTTTATGGTGCATGTACTTTTTAAATAACCATAACTTGCTACATTTTCTACTGATTTTCAAACGGTTTGGTTCGTTATAAACGTCAGAGATGTATTTATGACACTGCACACTTATGATTAATTAAATGTGACAGATGTAGCGCCTCAGGTGTGAGCCGGTCATCTCTCTTCACTAGCCTAGTTAATAGTAAATAAACACCAATGATCAATAGGTGTGTAACATGTGTTGAAAGACACAGTAGCCTACAACTTACCGAAATGTATATGCCTCATACATACTGTAATATCGACCAATCAGTGTTTTTCAACCGTGGAAAGAGGTCAATAAAACAGCTGGAGTAACGTTAGACTACACTGTCACTTAACATATTTTATTATATATTTAGTAGTAGTATAAATGAGTATTTAGCTAAATATGTGAACTATATATTACATATTTATTATATTTTTTACTTTATATCATTAAAATATTATAAAGTTGTTGTAATATAAACGCCGTTAGGCCTATTTAGTTTGAGTAGTTATTTTTAACCTTTAATAATACCAGCTGACAGCTCTCTGTAGTCTTTACAGCATTAGCTGAGGTTTTCTTTCTGGAGAAAAATGAACATCTACTATATGTATAATATGTATTCAAATTGAACTGGGTGTGTGTCCATAATGCACAGAATGAGCAATGGGAAACCCCCTGCTTTAGTGAATCAAATGTTGACTACATGTTGACGTGTGTAGGCTACTCTGATACTGTACACACACGGTGAACGTGATTTCACCAAGTACCACATGTTCCTGGATCAACATCTTTATTGATCCTGGATCAACTTTCCAATCAACCAATCAGATTTGAGGGACAAGTTTACAGTTTATGTCAAGTTTAGGCTTAGAACCAGAGTGAGGTACTTAAACATCAGTGTTATTCCCCTTTCATTACCCTATGATTTTAGGGAAAAGTTATGGATAGGGTTAGGTTTAGGGGTAGGAATTGGGTAGGACTACATTTTGGGACAGGAATGTTGATCCAGGATCAACAAAATATGTTGATCCAGATATACATATATGTTAGGGCTATCATTCAATCGATTAAAAGTAATATATTTAATTACATACTCTGAGATTAATTAATCTAAATTAATCACATACATAATTTTTGCTGTGAAAGTATTTTAAATATTTCAATGAATGTGATTATCAATGAATAATCAGCATTAGTAACATTACAGTTCAAAAACTCTTTTATTATTATTTTCACTGTTCAAATAATGGCAATAACAATCAACAATATGACCTAATATGCTGAGGAAATAAATCCAAAAGTGCTTTAGATCCTGTCACGATATATTCCTCTTCCAACACGTCTCCTTTCTTCTCCTCCAGAGTCGAACAGCTGCTGGATTATTAACATCATGGTGTTTCGCGATGGCGGGTTATGTGTTATGTGTTATGTCTGAAGAGGCCGTTTTAAAACCTCTGACTCTCTGTCTTCTATCACCGACACTGGTAGGACATTGCTGCATCATCCATCCATGTCCTTAGCCAATCACAACACTTATTAGAATCCAAAAACACTATCTAGTCATCTCTTTGACTTAGGCAGTTTTGATACAAACAAAATGACAGAAGACATGAGAAGACAGCTGTCCAGAAGTAGTGTATTAGCTCTTCTGTTTGATTCGTTTTCATCTGGTAAGAGTTCATATTTCTTCAATTTTCTAGACACTAAATGTAATTTCAGTCAATCAAAGGGATTGTAAACTGTATTTAAACTTGAAATCACATTTTTTGCTACAAGATATGAAGTAGAGCCAACACTAGCAAAATATTACCTCATTTCTGGTCAGAACAAATCTTTACACTTAAGAAACATCACCATAAAAAGACATTTAGGCAATTGGAGTAATTTTTCAAGCATTTACATTTTATTTTAAGTGCAAATAGATTTGTTTTAGAAATTAGACATTTTGACTAGACATAATTAGTATTTGGTAAGATTTTGATTTTTTTTGCAGTGAACCAATGAATTTAACATGGTTTACTGTGTTAAAATACTCAACATTTTTGCAAATGTATTACAATGTACAAAAATTACACTGCCACAATACCTTATTATGGTCTTCAGAATCCATAATCTGGAGAGCAAATTGTAGAAATGGAATGCAGAAAAGATATTGTCATGCACGTTACAGATTTTGTCATTTGTGTGCTACTAAAAAAAACTACAGAAATGTATTTGGATACACTTTACCATTATAAGATCGACGGTAAATGAAAAGTTGCGATTCTCTAGGTCGATATGGCTAGGAACTATACTCTCTTTCCTGCGTAACAATCAAGGAACTTTGCTGCAGTACCATGGGTGCAGCAGGCGCAATGATATTACACAGCGCCTGAAAATAGTCCCCAGCTATATAACTTCCAACGTGACCGGCACTAAGTTTCAATTGCGGTTGCATTCAATATCATTGCGCCTGCTGCACCCATGGTACTGCAGCAAAGTTCCTTGATTGTTACGCAGGAATGAGAGTATAGTTCCTAGCCATATCGGCCTAGAGAATCGCAACTTTTCATTTTCCGTTGATCTTAGTACACGATGTAACTACAGAAGAGTCAAGTTTTAAATAGGAAAAATATCGAAACTCTTTGGTAATTTTTTTGAAAGAGATGCTAACAGTCTAATCAGATTCAATGATCTATGCTAAGTTATGCTAAAAGCGCTACCGCCAGACCCGGAGATCGGCTGAATGAATTCGAAACCAGTAAAACTCAACTGTTTAACTCTAGGGGAGTTGGAAAATGAGCCTATTTCCCAAAATAATGGAGTGTTCCTTTAGGACCTTTTTGATTACATGAGTAAGAACATTCAGCATGCAAGCATCTTTGGCACATTTTGGGGGGGAAAAAGCCCACAGGTGCATGTTTTTTCTTATAAAATAGTCCTGTGAGGAAGGTTTGTGTTTATACGTCTTAGTACTTGTGGATCCAGGAGAGATGACCATCACTTTGGTAGCCGCTGCTGCTCTCTGCAGCATTATTCCAGTGTTGCCACTGTCAAACAAAAACAAACAATCGTTATCATAATAATAAATAAACTATACAATCAGGAATGTACAGTATACACTCCAAGCTAATGCTTATAAAGTAATAATACCAGTTATCTTGTGGCTTAATGTGGCAATGCCAGACTGTCAAAACAAAGAGAGGGAGATTAAAGAGCTCACCAATCTATATGAAGTTCCATTCAAAGTCAAGGAGATTCTTCAGTAGCATGGGGACGTGTGTATTGACTGCAGAAGACTTCTTCTGGACGATCACACCTTTCTTCTTGGAGACAGCCTTGCCCCTTTTGGCCTTTGTCCCTCTCTCTGGATTTATATATGAAGCGCCTGAAATCAAAATAGTCTAAGATCAGAGTGGGGATGCAACAACATACTGTTTTGTGTACATTCAATTAAATGCAATGGATTTTTTTTTTTTTTTTTTGTGTGTTTTTTTTTTGTCTTTCTTCATTGCACAAATAGAGTGGACTTGAATGACATATAGAAATTACATCAAATGGAATTATGATAAAGCCTATAGTACAACAAAATAACCTGTGTGTGTGTTGTGGCTTGAAATGTACAGTACTAATATCATTTATGAAAAAAATACAAACACATTAATTTAATTGTATATATCGATATATAATGATGACAAGGAATGAAGGGATTTTACCTCTGAATGAATTCCAGAGTGCAGGCTGCCAAACAGTTGGGAGAAGTAGGCTGTGTGAGACGAGCAGCGACATGATAAACAAAATGCATTCACAAAGGCAATCCAGAAAGGCAATATTTTCACACCAATTTTACGTTTAAACAGGGAATCTCCTCAAAGTTGGGATAGTTATGGTTTGGTTGAAATAAATCCTTAACCATCGGGCATCAATGTAGGCTAATTCCAGTATGCTAATAATATTTTCCTGCTGCCGATTGCCTCTTTTACCGATTAACAAGTGATATTCCTCGAATGCAAACGTTCGGCTAATGTTACCAAAATTAAACAAAAAAACACCCAAAAGTAGCCTATTATTGGTTTGGCCATTCAAATCTAACCCTCACTGACATGTTCAAATCCCTAGCTAGACAAGCTCCTGAGCATCAGTTTGATATCAAACATTTTTAGCAATATGAATAAGATTTTAATTACCGTTTAATTTGTAGATGCAAGACCCGATGGATGTTGTTGATGAATAACACTCGATGATGTAGGCTACGTCGTACATTTGTTGTACTAATTCATGTAGCATGCACGTCATCTAAATCGTGCGTCCTCTTCTGGAAAGTCCCTCCAGGAGTTAATGGCAAATTATTTCAGTATTTTATAAAGAACATTTACCAAAACAAAAGTAGTAGCCTCAATGTAAAAGACTGACGAATCAAACTTCTGACCGTGCTCCAAATTCCCCAGTCAACACTCAGTTTCAAAAAAATACTGTAGTTTCCTGTAATTTAAAACATCAGCATACTGTTTAGGGCCTCTGTCCTGTTGCTCCCAGTTAAGCAGCCCATTGCTTACTACAGTACTAAACTGTTTAACATGAAAACAGTATTTTAGTGTTGAAAATTGGCTGTAAATTTACAGCAATTGCTTACAGTGTACTTAAAAAATCACTTATCTCTGATGCAAAGCTGAATTTTCAGCATCATTACTAACCCTAACTTCAGTTTCACATGTTCCTTCAGAAATCATTCTAATATGCTGATTTATTACCAATGTTGGAAACAGTTGTGGTGCTCAATGTTTTTTTGATTAATAAAAAGTTCAAAAGAACAGCATTTAATTAAAATAGACATTATTTTATAAGTCTTTACTATCCCTGCTGAATAAAAGAAAGAAAGAAAATTACTGACCCCAAACTTTTGAACAGTATGCTACAGTGGATATTGGTAGGCTACAAAATATTTCTATTTGAGATAAATGCTGTTCTTTTCATAACTTTTAAACTCAGAATCCTGAAAAAAGTATCAAAGGTTATACGTCTATTAAAACAGAAAACCATTATTTTAGATTTTAGGAATATTTCACAATATTACAGTTTTTTTTTTCTTCAAAAAAAAAATTTAATACAAAATGTAGCCTTGATCAAATTTGCAATAAGATCAATAAGATACTTCTTTCTAAAACATTAAAAATAGTAATGTTTCCAAACTTATATAGCCTATATACACTCACCGGCCACTTTATTAGGTACCCCATGCTAGTAACGGGTTGGACCCCCTTTTGCCTTCAGAACTGCCTCAATTCTTCGTGGCATAGATTCAACAAGGTGCTGGAAGCATTCCTCAGGGAGTTTGGTCCATATTGACATGATGGCATCACACAGTTGCCGCAGATTTGTCGGCTGCACATCCATGATGCGAATCTCCCGTTCCACCACATCCCAAAGATGCTCTATTGGATTGAGATCTGGTGACTGTGGAGGCCATTTGAGTACAGCGAACTCATTGTCATGTTCAAGAAACCAGTCTGAGATGATTCCAGCTTTATGACATGGCGCATTATCCTGCTGAAAGTAGCCATCAGAAGTTGGGTACATTGTGGTCATAAAGGGATGGACATGGTCAGCAACAATACTCAGGTAGGCTGTGGCGTTGCAACGATGCTCAATTGGTACCAAGGGGCCCAAAGAGTGCCAAGAAAATATTCCCCACACCATGACACCACCACCACCAGCCTGAACCGTTGATACAAGGCAGGATGGATCCATGCTTTCATGTTGTAGACGCCAAATTCTGACCCTACCATCCGAATGTCGCAGCAGAAATCGAGACTCATCAGACCAGGCAACGTTTTTCCAATCTTCTATTGTCCAATTTCGATGAGCTTGTGCAAATTGTAGCCTCAGTTTCCTGTTCTTAGCTGAAAGGAGTGGCACCCGGTGTGGTCTTCTGCTGCTGTAGCCCATCTGCCTCAAAGTTCGACGTACTGTGCGTTCAGAGATGCTCTTCTGCCCACCTTGGTTGTAACGGGTGGTTATTTGAGTCACTGTTGCCCTTCTATCAGCTCGAACCAGTCTGGCCATTCTCCTCTGACCTCTGGCATCAACAAGGCATTTCCGCCCACAGAACTGCCGCTCACTGGATGTTTTTTCTTTTTCGGACCATTCTCTGTAAACCCTAGAGATGGTTGTGCGTGAAAATCCCAGTAGATTAGCAGTTTCTGAAATACTCAGACCAGCCCTTCTGGCACCAACAATCATGCCACGTTCAAAGTCACTCAAATCACCTTTCTTCCCCATACTGATGCTCGGTTTGAACTGCAGGAGATTGTCTTGACCATGTCTACATGCCTAAATGCACTGAGTTGTCGCCATGTGATTGGCTGCTTAGAAATTAAGTGTTATGGAGCAGTTGGACAGGTGTACCTAATAAAGTGGCCGGTGAGTGTATATAAAATGCATAAATATATACCGTAAAACTTCAATGAATAGCCCGGGCTTTTATTTTCCCAAATCGCCGAACTGCACCGGCTTGTAGGCTATTTGAGACAGGCGTCTATATGAGACAGGCCTTTCTAATTTAGTGTTGAGATGTTGTTCATTGAGCAGTGTTGCCAACTTAGCGACTTTGTCGCTATATTTAGCGACTTTTCAGACCCCTTTAGCGACATTTTTTCAAAAAAGCGACTAGCGACAAATCTAGCGACTTTTTCAGACAAACCAGTAACCTCCAAATGTTGTCAGTTGTGCGAGCGCGAGCTCTTGCTTTCTTCCTGCCGTCACTCTCTCTCTCTCGGCGTCTCCCATTCAGTGAATGGCTGAGCGGCTCGTTCTTCTGTTGAGCACACAGCAGTTTTTTTTCCCGACGGACTTATCACTTATCTGCTTCTCTGTTGTTTTATATTTAAAGAATGTAGTTTGACCATTTTAATTTCCTTATTTTAATTTCCATATTTGTAATCACAGAGCTTTCATCCAGTTCCCGAACTCTCTCACTTCATATATTTTTAACATATACAAAATTGTGTCATTCAATATCATAGCTACTTCTATTGTCTTACAAAAAATAATATAGTAAATGAAAACAGCTTTATTGGACATTCGGCAATATTATATGATATGATATTAAAATACAGTATGTGAGCATGAATTTAGAGAGAAAACACATTAGGCAGGCAGAACGCAAGAACGACGGGATGACGTCATGAATATGCTAATTAACGTATGACGTCATCTAGCGACATTTAGCGACTTTTAGGGATGGCGTTAGCTACTTTCCTTTGAAAATAGTTGGCAACACTGTCATTGAGATGTTGTTCCTAGAGTCTCTAATCTCTAAAAATCTCCAAATGCTCCACGTGAAACTGCGGTCTTCCGACCTTTTACTATCGTGTCAATAGATTTTGATTAATATGCGCGAGGGAGAGAGATCAAGAAGACAACGCTCGTGTTGTTTGAAGACGTGAGAGTGCGCGCTCTCTCTCGCGCGCGCGCGCTCTCTCTGCTCGTTTGCGCCCTGTCAAGAGCAGCAGTTATTCTACTCTACATCATTCACCGACCCGGCCGCCAAAAAGCGGACGATGCGACGGGTTTTAGAGGATTAAATACAACCCGCAACTAAAAAACAGACCCGGCCTCTATTTGAGACCGGCCTTTATTTACCCAAAACTGTCGCCACACCAGGCGTGTAAAAGAGACAGGCGTCTATTTGGGACTCGGCTATTATTTGAAGTTTTACGGTATATGAATGCCCCTTTTTTACATTTGAGCCCCTGCCCTTGAGGAACTCTCTGCACGTCCCTGGTACACAGATATTGTTTATTGCTCATTGTTGAGTTGTTCTTTAAGCGATGTCTAGTAAGGAAAATATGTCATTGTTTTTTTATTGTTGCTTCTGTTAAAAGGGGAGATGTAGGATAATCTATGTAGTGGAACTACATAATATGTTACATGGTTTCGGTGGCAGTGGGTGTTGTGGGGGAGTTTGAATAAAGGCGGGGTTCGAAGAAGACACAACTGAGTGTGTGTGTATTTACTCACGCAGTAAATAAGATAATACGACATCTGACACTCTGAAAAACATCTACAATTATATTAAATACGTTTAGTTACGTAGTAATGAACGCACAGCAATACCACACAAAGAAAAAATACTTTTAGAAATGAAACAATGGCAGGAGAACTCCGTGTAGCCTATACTGGATGCTGCCAAATAAACATCAGACAAGTCTGAACAAGTTTGACTCGCGCATGCGTGGGGCGGGTAATTTTGTACACATAACTTTCACATTTTGACTTTTGATTGTAGGCTATGGCTTGTATGTCAATCTTTGTGGAGAGTGGAAAATGGAAAGCGAAATGAATGTACTCTCCCTTCTTGGAAAAAAAATAAACATGTCTTTCAACCTTTAGCTCTTCTTTCCTTTTCTCACTCCACCAATCACAGTCTGTCACCGCACGGGTCACAAATAAAGTTCCAGGCGTAGGGAGGAGGAGCCTAATCATTCAATCATGTCATGTCAGTCATGTTTGCGAGAGCGGCACTGTAGATATCCTGATCATTCCTCCTCTGTGCAGCAGTGCCGCTGATACCGGTCTATTCTCGAGCGAGCCTAGGGTTCGAGGACAGCGAGCCAAGTTCGCTTATATCATTGATTATTAAGACTGAATGGGCGACCTCACGAAATAAAAGCTCGAGGACGCGCTCCTCCATATCCATCCTTCAGGTGAAATTACCTGCTTCTTTCTGCTCTCCAATCAATTGGCAAAGAATCCGTTTAAGGTACGAAATATATTTAATATACATGCAAACTTAGTTTGGCCCTGATTCTGAAACGTTTTTTTTATTTTATTTTTTTATGTTTTTTATGGTTGATAAACTATTTAGCCTACTATTTACTACGTGTGACTCCCCAGCAAACATTTAGACGTTTAGGCTACTGGCCGTTCAAAAGACGTCCCACCGACACAAATTAATATATACATTTAAATGTCTGAAACCTAAAATAAACATTATGTGGTTTATTTTTAAACACTGAATAGTTGCGATGACGAGCGCGTCCGTCTGTGTCGACATCGCAGTTGCTGATGAGATATAGAGGAAAATATATCTAGTGGAAAATGAGAATGTTAATGGAATCTCAATATGAGTGGTGGCCAACTTGAAAAGAAGCCAAGCTACACCTTTGTATGATGTACAATACATTTTGTCAGTCTCCCTAGGGGGGTCTGGGGGTCTTTCCCCCCTGGAATTTTTTTTTCAAATAAACCATTAAATGCCACTTTCTGGAGAGTTTTGTGCAAAGAAATGGGAGAAATTGAGTCTTGCATGATGAAAAACTCAAGGTTACATATAGCCTATTGTTGTAGTATCAACAGGTATTAGGAGATTTAGCATTCACATTACTGTTAATCAGTCATGTATACTGATTAACTCAAATGGTTGATTTCATTTCCATTAACCACCGGTAACCCCATAGATTGAAAAATAAAATCAATCTATCCTTGTGGAAAGGTTGCTTTGGATATAACAAAGGAGCCATAAACAAAATTAAAAAAAACATTAAAAAAATTCATAGACTTTAAAAACTTTTATTTATGGCTGTTTAACAGTAATGCAAGACTGTTAGTAACTGAAAGTTTTTCCTAAACTAAGTGTTGTAGTATAACCATCAGGACAGCAGTGTGTGTGTGAACTGAATTTAGCTACAATGCAGTACAGAGTTATTGAATATGTGTCATAATAAAAATAAAAATGATACATTTACAATTGTATACCCAGGTGAAAAATAAATGTGCTAAGTGTACTCAAATTTAGCATACTTTTGTGTACTTGAAGCCACACTAATCATCATTATACTTCAAGTGTGTTCATGATTAGTTAACTTGAAGCATGCTATTTTGGAACAACTAATTTTGTACTAAATATATTTTAGTAGTAATTAAATTGTAGAAAAGCTCAACTTGAAGTGTATTTAGTTTACTTTTATGTGCTAAAGTGGAACAACTTGAAGTATATTTTGTATACTTTAAGTATATGCCTGAGTAGGGACTAATTACATGCTTAAAGTGTACTTTATTTGTGTTACAAGTACATTACAAATTCATTATGACTGTCTTAGAAACATATTTGTACTATATTTTTATATACTAAATTATGCTAAAATGGAACCACTTCCAGTACATTTAAGTGTATTTCTTTGCAGTTCATACTTTCATATGTCTTAAACTAGTTATAATATGAATGTGAAGCATAATTGAACATTTAAACAGCATTAAAAGTGTATTAGCATTACACTAATAGCTTAATATAAAGCTGTTTTATTCAGTATCTAAAACGGTATATTAAAAGTGCAAAAATAATTAAATATAAACATTAAGACATACACAGACTTTGAAAATCAAGAAAACTTTAATATAGTATCTTGTGTAAATTACATAAGAGTAAAAAAGATCAATAAATTAAAAAGATCAGTGAAATGCTATGGCAGAGCTATATTTATCATTTTTGTGTAGAACATTTCAGTTATACATGTATTACTGAAAAGTACACTATGAATTTTACATCACTAAATAAGCATCACAATGCAATTTCCTGAAAAAATAAAAATAAGTTAACAAAAAAATTGTGCAGAAGTGAATAATGCATTTACAAACTTAGGCCTACAAATGGCTGAACCAAAGAAACAGAAGAGTTTAAACGTCACATCTTCATCTTTAAGTGGACGATCACTTCTTTGAGTTCGACTCATTTTCTGCAACTGGGGCTTGTAGTATTTGAAGACTGCTTTATCAGAAGATCTTTGAAAGGGAAGAAGAATTAATATAACATTAACCAATGATTAACATTTTTGTATCCATGTTTGAATATATGTATAATAATTTGCATAGAAATGCATTAGAATTCCATTGACTTCTCGTTTACCTTTAAAAGCTTTGGCCATATCCTCCTCATCAAGCTTTATCCTGTTGTCTGTCATCTCTGTACAGCACTCTATGAGTTACACTGAACATGAGATTAGAAGAAGCCCAACACAATTTACTTTGAGCAAAGTTCAATCAAAAAGTTACTGATATAGTTATTTGCAGCAATAAAGCAACCTGTGAGTATTAGAGGATATGTTTTATATTGATAATTGTGGTTTATTTAAAACCTAGGATATTTCCCATGAACCTGTCTATTGTAAAGAAAGATCTAAAGATTTAAGGAAATTAGAAATTGTTCAAAATATTGTATGCCAGGACAACTAGGACAAGTGACTTTACTAAAAAACAAAATAATTAAATAAACAGATTTTTACATGAATGACTCAAAGGCAGCACAAATTAGATACCTGAAATGGTATAATCTAATATAATTAGTTAGTTGCTAACATTTTCCTAACTGTCGATCACCGTTCAATAGGCCCGATTCAAAAATCTCTATAACAGAGGTGATATGAGATCAAACCATACTTACTACTCTCTTCTTCGCTTGTCTCTGCACTCAGATTTCCGTTTTTCTTCTATAGCAGCTGTCTGAAAAATAACATATATTAATATAAAAAAAAATAAAAAAATTATATATGCATACATACGCAATAAGGTTGTCAAGCTTGAACTACTCTAAACACCAATCAACACACACTACCATTATTGGTCAGCTCAAGACAAAGTAACTTTGTTCATAACGTATTTTTTCCCCAAACTTTTCAAAGAAAGATCATTTGCATAATGAAGCCACATTTTTCAGGAAATCAGAAATACACAGCTTCATTTTGAAAATAAAAATGTTAATGCAATGTTGTACACGTTATGATGACTAATTATGTTTTTTTTTTTTTTTTTTGCAGATGCATAGGACAATGTTTTATATTTGTTAAGACAAACAAATGTCTCCACATAGATTTTTAAAAGATTTATTAAGATTAAAAAAACTAAACAGTGAGCTTTTTATTTATGCAAACAGCAACTAAAACTTACCAGTAACTTCTGAGGCAGCATCTTCATCTCTTCGAGTCTGCTCGACTTTGGCTCTGATTGGTCAAATTGAATGTAGCTGAACTGAAAAAGACGTGCTGTTACACTTTGTGTCAAAAATACTACTGGCAAAGACAAGTAACGTTAATGTAATACAAATCTTACCTAGAATCACAACATAATGAGGTTCCAAATGTCACACGCCATGCAAACTTGAAGAAGCTGGATAAAATCAACACTATGTTTTCTCAAAACGCTACGTTTCAAAAAGTTAATCACAAAAATATCACCTAATCCATATGAATCGCGTGGTTTCCTCCTAGTCCTCTAAAGAGACACGATCGCTCTATATATATTTAACAGTTTAAATTTAGGATTCTAAATCTAATCACATTCAAGCAGTGGCGGCTCCTGCAAAATCTCGCAGGGGGGGCAAATGTTTGGATGATTGATAAGGATAAGGTCCACCCATGCAATGGATAAATTAACAGCTTAAGCATGTCAAGGCAACTTCACTACTTTAATATTAATGAAAAATAAAGTGATAATAAATCTTTTATTATAGTAAATATGGAGATACAAGGTTTCCATCCTGACAGCAACAATGTATCAGGCAGAATCCATATTTTATATCTTCATATTTTTTCAAAAATGAATGCTATTGGTCACCCTTTACATCTGTCAATGTGTTTTACAAATTTGTACCCAATGAAAAGCATTAAAAGAGCTTGGAAATTATTTTTTGGGAAAAAAACAGGTTTTCTTTCGTTTCCTGAAAAGTAACGTTAACAGTTTTGGTCATAACGTTACAAGGCTTTCGTCCGACAGCGATCGTGTGTGTGTGTGTGTTATTACGTTAATTAAGATTTGACCAAAATTCAAGCTCAAATGGAGTTTGACAAGGGTTTTTGACCAGTAAATGTATTTTCAATCCACTCAGATAGTTTCTTTTATTAAAGATTCCACTAGGTGGCGACAAATAATATTGTTGACTTACGTGTAGGATAAAGATTGTGTTGGTGTTCGAATGGTACAATGCTAGGAGTAAAAAAGACTACTACCATCCTTTCCTAAACTGATTGTAAAAACAAAGTGAGATTTTCCAACACTCGAGTATTTAAATGGTCAGCAATAAATACCTCTTTAGACAGCCTCTGCTAGAACTGCGTTCGCCATGACGTTGTTCAAGTTCAACTGGCCTCAACTCGCGAGATGTCCCAACAGTCCCTCTCGCTCTCGTTCTCTTTTTTATTTTTATTTTTTAATCACATTTGATAAAGATATTAAAGTAGTGTTTCATTTTTTTCTTGTTCAAATTCAAAATTGTTTTCAAATATTATTTGTCACTTAATCTTAAAGATTTTTAATAGTGTATGTTTGTTCCCACCAATCGCTGCACAAGTTAAGGATACGTATGATGACGTAAGCACGTTAGTGCGAGCCCTCCCGGAACCCATAGAGAATGCATTGCAGTGCCTGCAGTTCGAAAAACATCTTTGAATGTAAGTCAAATTACATTCTCAGCCAGAGTGAAATTGCCCAAAAAGAGGCGGTACTCCACAGACCGTGACATGACGCTGATTGGACTATATCCAGAGGCAGAACATACAGTGACGGCTAGCGTAACTCTGTGGTTGAATGAGATTGTGAATGTGATTGAAAAATTCCCTTTCACACTTTGGTGGTGCGTCGCCCAATCGCCCTAATGAAGAAACCGCCCCTGCATTCAAGTAACATCCACGCACAGCATCATATATTCTAATTAATGGAGGCTCTGAGTGACGTGCGAGGCGAGCTCATTATCATAAGAACCAATCACAACCATTTAACGGCTCTGGAACCAATCAGGACTAGTCACGTGTATAATGCTATTGTTTGAATTTAAACAAGTACAAACTTTTTTTAACAGCTCTGGAAAATGTATCTATGATCAATTTCAAATAATATGATGTTGAAATCCTTGTGGGAATTTTAGTAATACAAACGTAGCATGCAGTGGACAACAGCCTTTTAAGAAGCCTTTTACAAGTAGCCTACAAACAAGTAAAAGTGATCAACATTAATTTTAGGTATGCTTATTGCAATGCTTAATAATAGTTGACAAATGTTTCTAATACATTATAAGTTGGTACATTGTAAATATATATATATTTTTAAAATATTAAAATGATAAATACATATTTAAAATATATTGCAGTAGGTAGGCCTAAGTGTTTATAAAGTTCATATATTTTAAACCCACTAAAAGCTTAATCATTTTGCTATGTTCTTACACAAAGTACTCCAAAATGTATTGTAAGTAAGAGCAACAAAAGTATGTTTTCTTTAAATGCACTAAATCTTCACTAAAAGTATGTTTGTGTTTAGCATATTTCTTAAAAATGTAACTAAGTATATTATTATTACCAAAGTACTTATAATAATGCACTTTTTAAAAATATATCAAAAGTATGCTTGTGTTTAGCATATTTCTTAAAAGTGTAACAAAGCATATATTTTTAACCAATGTACTTATAGTGCACCTTTTAGAAATATGTTAAAAGTATGGTTGTTTTTCAATATACTTTTACAAAATATACTAAAGTACAATTATTTTAAAGTGTGTTAAAAGTTGTATTGTAAAAATAGGTAAAAAGCATCATGCTAATATACTTTTAATATATTTCAAGATAGTACATTTTTTGTTAGTATATTTGCAATGTACTATTGACAAATGGAATATATTTCAAATACAGTAAAGTATACTTTTTTTCCACCTGGGTATACAATTACAAGCACCACTAATTAAAAAAAAATCCCCAAACTAAGTGTTGTAGTATATCCAACATGACATCAGTGTGTGTGAATTAAGTTATTGAATATTTTTCATAATAAAAATAATCAAAATGATATAGCCTACCGTATTTTCCGCACTATAAGGCGCACTTAAAAGCCTTTAATTTTCTCAAAAAAACGACAGTGCGCCTTATAATCCGGAGCGCCTTATATATGGATCAATTGGTTACGCTCCGCGTTATTAAATTCGCCCGCGAACTCACGCTCGTGTCCATCTTATGCCCGCTCTGTCACACGGCCAGTTCAACCTCGCAGTTCAGCCCGCTCACGACCGCTCTTACCAACAGACACACTGTCCCCGGCGCTGCTCGCGCGCGTCACAGAATGTTCATAAAGCGCTCCTCGTTCACAGTAACCGGGTCGTCTCATTCAAAACAGACAGCTGTTGCTGTCAGCGAGCCGCCGCACATGAATACTCGTGTTACGTGCCCACCCCAGTTACGTGCCCACCCCAGTGCGCTCACGCTTACTAATAAACGCCTCGCCTCCGGCGCCGCGCACTCGCTACATTCCCCTTAGCACATCTATTGGATGCATAACGCAAACCCAGTCAAACGTCTGACTGCAGTATCTTATGCGCCTTATAATCCGGTGCGCCCTATATATGAAAAAAAATCTAAAATAGGTCATTCATTGAAGGTGCGCCTTATAATCCGGTGCGCCTTATAGTGCGGAAAATACGGGTATTTATATTTGTATAGGCTATACAGTATTTTCCAAAATAAGTGTTGTACTATAACCGTTGTACTAGTGTCCGGTATTACAGTTAAGTTTGTGAATATTTGTCATAAAAATCGTAAATTTACAATTGTATATAAATCCTCTCCAGAGAACAAGACGTAATGTCTTATGGCATTTTACTACTTTAGTAAATGCATATTAATTTAAGATTTTTTTTATATATTTGGACTGGAAACTAGACAAAAATACTAAGAATGTTTTTTTTTTTTTTTTTGTACACACAAACGTACACTTGTGCATGCACAAACACACAAAATATGCACATATCCCATATTCACATATTTTATTGTTGCAGCCATTCATTTAAAATAAAAATGTTGTTGTGGCATTGTAACGAATGTACATCAATAATAATATACATAAAATGTATTTAAGGGGGGCCGGAAGGCCAATTTAGCTCAAAAGGAATGATTCATCGATTTGCAATGAATCTTGACCGAATCACTATGGAACCGAGCAAATGACTCGTTTAGAGTTCATTTGAACGGGCCGTAATTATAACCTTGGCACAGATATAAATATCCAATCTATAGTGAAACACTATGTATTAGCAAGGTAACTTTAGATCGACAGTACAAGACATTAAATGTGCAAGCACAACACAAGGCAAATATCTTTTCAAATATAAACAAGACTTTATTGATTATCCTAAAACATAAAACTAATATCTAACACAAACACACGCACACGCATTCATACAAGTTGCAGAAAGAAAGAGAGTGAGGAAAGAATGAGTTTTAAGAGTGAGATAGTGAAATCCCAAGTTTCTATATGCACTTATAAGACATGACCTGAACGAACCATCAATCATTAATTTAACCCTTCTATCGTTTCTCAGGCAGGTTATTAGATATTACATTAATGCACCAGTTCAGTTAAGAGTCTGGAGTGTTACTTGCATGTCCTTGCGTTGCTTAGGGAATTCCCTTTTTGCGGTGCTTCGTCAAAGGGGTTTCCCGGCCGTTGCTTGGCTGGCTGTGCCTGGAGACGTCTTGGGGCGGCCAATCACGTGGTGTGTTGGCGGATGGGTGAAAGTCTTTGAAGTTGGAAGGGCTTTGCAGTCGAAACGTTTAAACGAAACTTTGCAGCACAACTTAACTTAGAACCGAGACTTTTAACGGAAAAGAAAACAAAGGAAAAGAAAGGAAAGTGAGACGAGTTAGATGGCTTGAATGAAGCTGTTTTAAACCCTGATCTTAATTTGGGTAATTTTCTCTGCTCGTCTACATTGCTCGTCTGTCTGTTACTTTTTCATGGCTCTCCCTAGACCATCCTCTTCAGCTCTCTCCGTATTTTTCCTAAGAACTCCGAAGAAGAACTTTCGGAAAAAGAAACTACAAGAAGAACATCTCTGAAGAAGTCGAAAAGCACTAGCACTCCCCAAACTCTTTGTTCGGGTCTAAGATTTTATCTAAAATGTTTGTCCCGCCTCCTGGAGGAATTCGGACAATAAGATACTTGTAAGGTTATTTGAGAAGGGGGTATTTTCCATCATCCCCCTCGCATCGTAAATCATGTGTTATCTGTGGTCTGCTTTACTCTAACAGAGAGGACATAGATTACAGTTTATACATGATTCCTATTATAAGAACACGAAACATTTTACACAGATTTCAATCAAGCCATCGTCGAAATAAGAACATACGATCTTACTCATAGGAAACACTATACACTTTTCATTCTCACATCTAGTAGTTATAGCAATCCTAAATAACATGATTTATATGTGATCTAAGCATAATACAAACATGAATTATAGGAACAACAAGAATTATGATGTTTGATTATAAGTCCACTGAGGATTGTTCTGTGTGAGTTTTAATGGGTTTGATATGTAAAGTGTGTATGTAAAGTTTATGGGGTTTAAGCCATTCCGGTCTGAGGTCAGGCAGAGTTCCTGCTGAAGGCTGTGTTGTTCATCCCTCATGGGACCTTGGTCCTATGAAAGACGTAGTCTGTTAGTCGCAGGGGTCAGATGACCTCTGGTTAGGGCCTCTTGTTTGACCATTTCTGAACAGATCTGTCTTGCCAAAATGTAAAACATTGACAACGTTCTGCCTATTTAGGATAATCTTTTGGGTGCCTGCAAGGCCATAAAAGTCTTCTCTGGGGGGTTTTCTTGGCCAGAGTAGACAATCTGGAGCCACTTTTGTGACTTTGGAATGTGGTGTTCAGATCCGGAATGCTGAATCACATTTGAATGAATCCCATGAGAGATTCATTTGATTAATTTGTGTTTGGTTCATCCTTAAACTCTCTACAGGCATATCACTTGGAGTACCGTTTTTGTGCATTTTGCCTATACCTGTTACAATTTACCCCAGTAGTGGGGTAGGTTGTAACAAAGGACCACCTAGTATTCATGATCATCTCACAAAGTCTGAGATATATTTGAAGAAATTTAAATAGTTGCCATTTGTAGACAAATATGGGTACTTTGCCTAAAAGTTTCAGAAGTGTAGCTAAAAAAAAGGTAGTTTTAGGTGTTGAAGAAAAGTGTTACAACCGTCTCCGGTCTCCCATGTATGAGGCATACACATTTCGGTAAGTTGTAGGCTGCTGTATCTTTCAACACACGTTACACACCTATTGATCATTGGAGTTTATTTAGGCCTACTATTGTAACAATTTTGGTTATAGTCTGGCACCAGAAGATAACACACCACCACAGCTTCAATTACAATATGCAGTTTTATTAACAGATCGAGGGGACTACAAGGACAGGTTAAACACAACCTGAGAGCTCTACGTGAATTCACTCACTTCATTGGTGACAAACCACAGAGTAAATTACGGTATGGTCAAAGAACATATATTTACAAGAAGTGAAAGCCAATAGAATGTTCCATTGCAACACCAGCGCCCAGCAGCAGCGCTGAGCTTCCGCCATTTTGGGGTGAAAGCGACTCGCCTCGGCAGTCATATTTTATACATATATTTATTCCAGTGCAGAGGTCATTTTTAGGTTGAAATAATTAGGTAAAAAGAAAAAGAAGTGGCTAACCATGCTTTTCCCCCCACATAGGCTAACTTGAGACAATGAAGTTCAAGGATTTAATTAATTATATTAGGCTACTCTCTACATTAAGTTTTTAACGCAGGTTCTGAGGGGGTGCTAGATCATTGACAGGGGGAGCTGCGCAATTATATAGCCTATATTGTATAAATACTATTATTAAATAAGCAAAACTTCAATATTTAATATTCAATAATTTTAATTATCACAACTAAAGTTTTAATTTTACTAAATTGAATAAGCACAACATTCAGCCTCCATGTCATGATTATATTGTCTGCTATATTTGCTTATAAATCCAGACAATTGGTTGATTAATAAAAAAAATAAAAATAATAAGATACAATTTATACAAAAACGAAATTCACTTTAAAGAAAGGCTTTCTACAAAACACAGCGTAGGCTAATGAGTCAAAAAAAATCATGTATGACCCACTTCATGTCTCCCGATATCATCCTACTCATGCCGTTCACTTTTCATAATCAACATGGGGAAAAAACAAATATGAAACTAAATGCGCTTATGTAATGGCTACAACACGTATACAGTATACTAAAATCAAAATAAAGTAGGTTAAAAAAAATCAGGTGAGTCCAGAATATAAACGCAACGTGTTTAATTAGCTTACACATTAGGCATTTTCCTCCCATAGAAAACCATTATAAGAACACTTGGCTTAATGCAGATTAGAATGTCCCAGCATATGTTGAAATAACGAGATATGTTCAAAAATAAGTTATCAATGAAATACATGAATTCAGCAAATAAATATAACTGTAGCCTACTAAAATGTAAATGTTGGGCAACAAATATATAACAGAAATAGAATAGCTTTGCAGTAAACTTCTTATATCGTATATTAATGACCGTTAAAGCAAGACTATGTAAACAAAAACACTGTACAAAAGTGGTAATTATCGGATAACGGACACAGCAATGCATCATGTTCTATAAGATCATCGTGTTTGTAGCATGATCCAGGGGATTAAAACCTACAAAATATATTTCAGGCCTAGTGGAGTTGGTAACTAATAATAGTTCAAATGTGTAAAGTTGCATAAAATGGAAACACTCAATAATGCAAGAAAAAACTACCTAAAAAAACTGTTATCTGTGCTGTTGTCCATTAACTTCAGTTGGAATCTTCACTCCAAAATGGCGGCCGCGCTACCGAAGCGCCACCTAGTGGCTGTTACCAAAAAAGCATCAGAGTTTCGCCTCTTGTGCTTCTATACTCTTTGGTATGGTACAGGGGCTCTTCTCATGTTAAAACCTCAACGTCATAGCCTACATGTGCAAAACAGTAGCTACTTATGACTGTTCCACTCCCAGTTTCAGTTCTACCCACCCTTAGGCTATATCACCCTCTATCTGATTCACAACTTTATTTAATACATCAGTTTGAATTAAAATCCGAAACAATCTAAAAAAAAAAAACAACACTTAACTCGCTTGTTGTCCACAATGTAATGGGAAACCGAGCCACCTTCCATCGTCTTTTACACTCCATTTAAACCTTTTTACGCCCCCGTCTCTCAACACACAGCTCCCGCCCCGGTGTTTCTCATTTCTCAATCAGTCGCCTTAATTAGTTGCCAAGAAACTATCTAAAAAGCGACACACATTACATTCCCTAGGCTAGTGAAGAGAGATGACCGGCTCACGCCTGAACTGAGGCGCTACATCTGTCACATTTAAAAGTGCCAAAACGGTATTTATTGTCAGAATTTCGTAATTGACAGATTCTGCGAGCTGAGAATTTGTTCCATATCAAAAGTACCTTCTCTGTCTAGTCTGCCGGTGTCAGTGTCCTCTCTGCTCGCGATTGTCCTGCGTGAGGAAATGGATGTGTGGCGTGAGAGCGAGTGAAAAGGGTCCACGCCTGAGAGTTGGCAGCTCTAATACTAATATTATCCCCAAAATATCCATAAAGTCAAGACAGGTTTTTGTTGTTGCGATGGACGTTGACGAGAGTAATGTAGAAGTGTTTACTGTGAAGAAATCACATTAAGTGATATAACTTTAAGTTATTTTTTTAATAAAATGAAATAAATATTCAAAATAATATTGTTTAAGTGATATAACAGTAAGAAAAAAAGGTGTTTTAAAGCTTGTTGTTTGCAGAACATCACAGTTGTATGTGATATAAGAAAAGGGGCCTGTAGTTATGGAGAACACGGAAAATATTATATTTTCATAAAGACATAAAACATTTTTTCAAACCTAGTCTGTGGGGTAAAATGACCCATCATACTTACTGTAAATACCATGTTCTGAATTTCACATCCTTTGTTTTTCCATCAAATGTAATTAAATATTTATATCAAAATATTCTTTACACTTTACACACACTGGCTAATCATTTTTTTAGTTTACTTGCCAGACTTATAGTAGCCTATATATTATATGATTGCACAAAATCAACTTAAATGTGTAAAATGCACTCTTGTTAAATATCTGAACATCAGTCAATCAAGCATTATATTATGATATTATGATCATCAAACACTATTTAATGATAGAACTTTAGTAATTAGAACTAAAACTTGGTAACCATGTATGAACGCATATTTCTCATTTTAACTGAACTTAGGACTGGTGGTGGTGTTTAACATAGTGTTGGTCTTTCAGTGTTTCTGTTAAAAAACCCTATCTGTCGAGCAAAAAAAAAAAAACCCTGTCTTTTGTTTCTATGTATCAACCAATTTGTATCAATGCCACAAACTATTTATTTTTTTCACAGTCATCGCATTTTGAGTCATCACCGTACAAGAAACCGTTGACTCCGGATGTCGTGGCAAACAGAATCCTCTATCACCCTGAATAAAGGACATCTGTCAAGGTTTATTTTCCTGCATGAAAGCAGTCGTACAGTCACACAGACAGAGCGGTTGTATGTGTGACTGTGAAGGAGGGCATCCTCCTTACTCTACAGTTCTGACTTCTGACTTCAGAGAGTGTTCTCTCTGTCCAGGCCAGCGATGGTGTCTTCAAGCACACGTGGAGCGTTCTTAGACTTGTTCCTCATGTTGTCTCCTAGCGGAGGCGCTCCTGTCACGCACCAACACTCTTTACCATCCAATACACCTCCATATTAGAAGAAGGATTGTGTGTGCTCTTTTACTGTCATCTTAAAGATTACACACATCTTAAAGATAAAAATTTGTTTTCTGAAACAATCAAAACTAATGGATGGTAACATTGAATTCAATGATGTTCAATACTCATAAAATCTCAAAAAAGTTGGTTTAGGGTGGGTTCTCATGTAATCTGAACATTTCAGATTGCTTAAATGTTTTTTAGACCATAAAGTTCAGCATTAGGCTTCACCGCGGCTCACGGGAGAGGATGAGCAGTCGGCCTGATGAGAACATGTCGCGCATGTAACGCTCGATATTTAACTGATGCGATTAAAGTCTTTTATTTAAATCTGTATGTTACATTTTATCCACTAACACAAGTGCTGAAATTTAAGATAAAAAACTGTTAAATTGAAGGAAAAAGCATTATAGTAAGTTGTGTTTGTATCAAGCCATTCCTAATCCATGTGAATTATTCTGAGTTAGCCTGAAATATTATTTTATGAAACCAAAAACATAATTTTTTTATTTATTAGAAATGATAGATGATGAGACTTAATATTTTCACTCCTTTAAAGACATAATTTCATCCTTGCCACATATTGAAAGGTTTAATGTTTGTTCTATGAAAACTCTCTTTCAGCTGTGGAACATGGACACGGTCAATATGACCTGTGACGTGAGTGAGACGGCCGTGGGGTTTGTGTATGTGGTTCTGCCCGTTATACTGAATCTCACACTCAGAAGAGACTGCGAACAGAGCTGGCATTCAGAGGTGTGTGTTTCTGTCCTCTAACTACACCACTACACACACTCTCACTCACACACATGATCCTCTTGTCTTGTGTTTGGTTTGATCAGGACAGGCGTGTGATCGCAGATCCATCGTCTCCTCTCAGACTGAGTGATCCTGCGACGGCTGTAAGATCTGATCGTCTCTTCACTTCCCGATGCGTGGACCTGAACTACGAGATTCACTGTGATTCTGCTGATGGAGTAAAGCAACTCAGTCTCTCGCAACATGTTTTCATACTCAAACACAGAAATGATGATCATGTTTTTTAGTTGTAATTATGAATGATTGCAGTTCAACAAACATGAAAAACTCACACAGCATTAAACAATCCAACAGTCATGAACATCTCTAAATGATGCTCTGATCCTTCTTTCTGTACAGTTTCATTACCGTCACAAGATCATGTTCAGAGGTGAGAGAAACACAACTCATGATGTTTATGATGGACAGGTGATCCTTAAAGAGACGCTTCACACAGAAATATCCTCATGTTGTTCCAAACCTAAATCACTTTCAAAAAACATCTCTGTGTTTTTTTTGGACCATGCACAGAAAGAAAGTCATACAGGATTGGAAAGTAACTGATGACATACGTTTTAGTTTTTGTGTGAATTGTCCCGTAAATGAACATTAAATACATGAATTAGCTTGTAATCTTTG
This sequence comes from Semotilus atromaculatus, assembly GCA_031834385.1. Classification (NCBI taxonomy): domain Eukaryota; kingdom Metazoa; phylum Chordata; class Actinopteri; order Cypriniformes; family Leuciscidae; genus Semotilus; species Semotilus atromaculatus. Next base: position 4,800,460 of record JAULUF010000044.1, on the reverse strand, counting down.
CACATTTCCATGCTGAAATGTTTTAATTGAATCAGTCCATCATGATTCTGGCTGTGTTTTTCAGTGAGGAATGAGACACACAGCAGCGGACCGACACACACTCCAGAATCACGTGAGTTTAGCTGACAGATGTTGAATCCTTGATACTGTTGTGTCATTTTTACAGATCAGATGATTTCATTGGTTTATTAATTCTGCTGATCAGATTATTTTAATGTGCTGTTTATTTTATTGCTTGTGTAGATCAGCTTTTGTGGCTTTTTGCTCTTTTAATCGTCGCTCTTTTCACCATCATCTTGATCTGTTTCATGCTGTGGAGAAGGAAACTCGGGTGAGTCTCTGGGTTTTATTGTTTCCAGAAGAGAGTAACAAAGTACATTTACTTTCACATGTCACTTCAACTTTCACAAAGATGTCAGCATGCAAAAATATTGGTTAAGGTCAGTTTATTTATATAGCACATTTAAAAACAGCTAATGTGTGACAAAGTGCTGTACATATACAAATAATGGAAATAAGGAGTAAGAGAAAAAAAGAGTCACCAAAAAAAAAACTAATAAATACAAACAATACATTTAAAAACACAAAATACAGTTCATCCAAAGCCAAGGAGTATAAATAAGTCTTCTTGCGTGATGTAAAAACAGGGAGGGGAGACACAGATATAATGTCCTGAGGTGCTGATCCAGTCTAGCTCGATCCCCCTTAAACTGAGAGAGATTTTGATTTTTTACAAAAGTACTTTATTACATCACTTCAATTCATCAAAGATTTAACACCACAAAATATCAAAACACAACTCTCCCTCCTCCACTGTACAGATAGCATCATTATAACACCACTGCTGTACAAAAGATCCCACATCACTCATTGCTCTATAATACCTAAAATCTATCATGATTCTAGACTTTACAAAGGCTTTGAAAACCGGCAAAAGCTCCTGACCATGTGTTTTCTCAATTGCATTCCTTCTTGTGATAAGTATGGCAAGTTTTGCTTGACCTACCAAAAAATTGATTAACTGCCATTTTATCTTTTGATTCTGCCTATATCCAGCTCCCAAAATAAAGGTACTTTGAGTATATACCTCTCCACATTTAAAAAAAACTGGCTTAATATGTCAAACAATGGCATCAATCTTTCACATTCTGAATAGCAATGAAAAACAGTCTCTCTGTGTCCACACAAAAAAAACACTTATCATCAACATTAGGATTTATAACAGATATAAAAGCATTTACTGCCACAACACCATGTAAAACTCTCCATTGTAAGTCACCAACACGTTTTATCAATGGTGGTTTATACAGCACCCTCCACACTGGTTTTACTTCCTCATCTATTGCAAGTTTACTTCTCCACACTGTATCAGTTCTTTTGTCTAACATTGTTTTGTTAAACACTTTCACAAAACATTTGTACATCAATTTACCCCCCAACATGGTGAAACCCAAGTCCATCAACCCTTTCAAGTTCAATAAAGGTCCTGTTGCATCTTTAAAATCTGGTGTAAGACCAAGTTTTGGAAAGGAATCAGTCTCATCCAAACGTATAGACCCATCCTCAAATCCTTTCAACAACTCTAAATCATCATCTGTTAATTTTTCCTTCCAAAGTCCAATTAGTTTTGCTGTTTGGCGATTTGATCTCTGCCCCAGCAAAGTAGCCACTGCATTAATATCATTCAGTTCAGGCCCGGCCACATCAACTATGTGCTTCAATTGAACATTTTTGGAAGTGCACAGTATCTGGGTAAGACCCATCATGCTCTCGCCGGTTACATCAAGCCTGGCTCCTTTAATCAGGGGTTCCTCAAGCAACCAGAACAAAGAACCTGTTTTCTCCAGTCTATGAATGACAAAAAGTCTCCAAACTTTAAAAAGTCCACGATAAAAAGGTGGTAATCCATTAAGGCAAATGTTCTTGAGGTCCATTAAAAAAAGTGCAGCATCCATGCCGAGCCCTTCTACTCTTTGGAGGATTGTTCTGGCCATCCTTCTCCACACCAGATCAGCAGACCCCTTCAAAAACGTTTGTACAAATTGTAAGCGGAAGGTCGCTAGCCTGCTTTGGAGGTGTACCAGGCCCTGCCCACCCTCCTCTCTGGGCAAATAGAGCACACTCTGAGGAATCCAGTGTAGTTTGTCCCAGAAGAAATTAACCAGAATTGTCTGTAATTTTGGCAAAAGGCCAACAGGTGGATCTACACAGGACAACTTATGCCACAATGTTGAGGCTACTAAATTATTAATCACCAGCACTCTTCCTCGAAAGGACATTTGTGGATGGATCCATTTCCATTTTTTAAGTCTGCCCTCAAACTTTTCCACAATTCCCTCCCAATTTTTCTGTTGTGCAACTTCATCACCAAGGTATACTCCCAAATATTTGAACCCCCCCCCTCTTCCATATCATCTCACCAGGCAACTTTGGTAAACCCCCCTCCCATTTTCCAATTGCCAGAGCATCACTCTTCTCCCAGTTTACTCTAGCAGATGAGATTAAACCAAAGTCCTTTACCACAGACACCAAATTTTCAATATCCTTTTGGCTATTAACTATGATTATAACATCGTCAGCATATGCTGACACCTGATGCTGTGACTCTATGCAATGCAATGATAAACCCACAATTTTGTTTCTTAACTTAATTAAAAAAGGTTCAATGGCTAGGGAGAATAACATTCCTGATAGCGCACACCCTTGTCTTATACCCCTACTGATATTAAACGGGGCACTTAAACCACCATTGACTTTCAGCATGCTTTCAATGTTCTGATACAACACACGAATCATTTTAATAAAATCCAATCCAAAACCAAAAAACTCTAAAGCCCTCCACAGATATTGATGTTCAATTCTGTCAAAGGCTTTTTCCTGGTCAAGCGAGATAAGTCCTAAGTCCACCCCCAAGAAACCAGAAACATCCAAAACATCTCTTATTAGATGAACATTGTCTAAAATGGATCTACCTGGCACACAATACGTCTGATCCAAATGAACAACTTGGTCCATTACTTCTCTCAGTCTGTTAGCCAAGGCCTTAGATAGAATCTTCATATCAGAACATAACAAGCTTATAGGACGCCAGTTCTTGATCTCCTGTAGGTTGCCCTTCTTAGGAAGCAGTGTTATAACGGCTCTTCTGCAACTCAAAGGCAGTGAGCCTTCTGTCAAACTCTCATTAAAAACACTTAATAGGTCCTCACCAAGCACAGATCAGAACTCTTTATAGAACTCCACAGGGAGTCCGTCAATACCAGTAGACTTCCCACCCTCCATATCTTTAAGGGCATTCAAAAGTTCCTGATTGGACAAGGGTCTTTCCAGATGCGCCTTTGAGTCTTCAACAACACTGGGCAATCCTTCAAGGAAACCAGCAGACAACTGAGCATTCTCTTTATATTCACTCTTGAACAGTTCATCATAGAACCTTACAGCTCTCCGTCTTATATCGTTAGCTTCAGTTAACTCCTGGCCACTTTCTGACCGTAAAGAGTGAATATATCTGCATTGTCCATTCTTTTTCTCCAAGCTGAAGAAGAATTTAGTTGGAGCATCCATATCAGTTACATTCTGATACCTTGACCTTATCAGAGCTCCTTGTGCCTTTATACCAAGCATATTATCTAAAAGAGACCTTTTGGATGTTAATATCTCAGCTTGTCTTGGTTCTCTTCTAACATCAGCCAACGCTTGTAAGCTAACAATTTCGGATTCCAATTGTCTCATGTCTCGAGTGATGTCTCGAGAAACACTGAAGGCATACTGTTGACAAAGCATTTTTATTTCAATTTTTCCATAGTCCCACCATTGTCTCAAATCATTAAAACTTTGCTTTCTTAATTTAAATTGACTCCAAAAGAAACAAAAAACTTCTTTAAAGTTCAAATCGCTCAACAAAGAGGTATTAAAATGCCAATACGCACTTTTAACCTTAACATTTGCAATGAACACCTGACATGAAACCAAAAAATGATCAGTAAACCCAACTGGCACAATTTCACATTTTTTCACAACATTTACATGGTGCTTAAAACAATAAAATCGATCAAGCCTCGCCATGGAAAGAAAATTTTCTCTTGTATGGAACCATGTATACTGTTTTACATTACCATTAAATTCTCTCCATAAATCACATAAACTATGTGTCTCTATCAATTCACGAAGAACTCTGCTCGAAGCCGCATGGGGCTCTACATGGTTCCTATCCAACATATCATTTTCTGTGCAATTGAAGTCTCCACCCAAAAACACATATTCATCCGTTTTACAACTCTGTAAAGTTGTATTTAAACTATCAAAAAAACCAATTCGTTCTAAACCATTTGTAGGGGCATAAACATTTATAAACACCATCTTACACTTTTCAAAAGTAGCCCGTATTATCATGAGCCTGCCAGCTATTACCTCTTCCACCTGACAAGATGCAGGCAAAAAACTTTTTGCAAATAAAACAGCCCCTCCTCCTCTGTTAGAACTCATATGTGTTAGCAGCACTTCTCCCTCCCATTCCCTTTTCCAATCAATTGCATTTATGCAGTCACTATGAGTTTCCTGTACATACATTACATCTACACTCACCGGCCACTTTATTAGGTACCCCATGCTAGTAACGGGTTGGACCCCCTTTTGCCTTCAGAACTGCCTCAATTCTTTGTGGCATAGATTCAACAAGGTGCTGGAAGCATTCCTCAGGGAGTTTGGTCCATATTGACATGATGGCATCACACAGTTGCCGCAGATTTGTCGGCTGCACATCCATGATGCGAATCTCCCGTTCCACCACATCCCAAAGATGCTCTATTGGATTGAGATCTGGTGACTGTGGAGGCCATTTGAGTACAGCGAACTCATTGTCATGTTCAAGAAACCAGTCTGAGATGATTCCAGCTTTATGACATGGCGCATTATTCTGCTGAAAGTAGCCATCAGAAGTTGGGTACATTGTGGTCATAAAGGGATGGACATGGTCAGCAACAATACTCAGGTAGGCTGTGGCGTTGCAACGATGCTCAATTGGTACCAAGGGGCCCAAAGAGTGCCAAGAAAATATTCCCCACACCATGACACCACCACCACCAGCCTGAACCGTTGATACAAGGCAGGATGGATCCATGCTTTCATGTTGTAGACGCCAAATTCTGACCCTACCATCCGAATGTCGCAGCAGAAATCGAGACTCATCAGACCAGGCAACGTTTTTCCAATCTTCTATTGTCCAATTTCGATGAGCTTGTGCAAATTGTAGCCTCAGTTTCCTGTTCTTAGCTGAAAGGAGTGGCACCCGGTGTGGTCTTCTGCTGCTGTAGCCCATCTGCCTCAAAGTTCGACGTACTGTGCGTTCAGAGACGCTCTTCTGCCCACCTTGGTTGTAACGGGTGGTTATTTGAGTCACTGTTGCCCTTCTATCAGCTCGAACCAGTCTGGCCATTCTCCTCTGACCTCTGGCATCAACAAGGCATTTCCGCCCACAGAACTGCCGCTCACTGGATGTTTTTTTCTTTTTCGGACCATTCTCTGTAAACCCTAGAGATGGTTGTGCGTGAAAATCCCAGTAGATTAGCAGTTTCTGAAATACTCAGACCAGCCCTTCTGGCACCAACAATCATGCCACGTTCAAAGTCACTCAAATCACCTTTCTTCCCCATACTGATGCTCGGTTTGAACTGCAGGAGATTGTCTTGACCATGTCTACATGCCTAAATGCACTGAGTTGCCGCCATGTGATTGGCTGCTTAGAAATTAAGTGTTAAGGAGCAGTTGGACAGGTGTACCTAATAAAGTGGCCGGTGAGTGTATATTCTTTTGTTTTATTAACTCATACAGCAACATCCTTTTCTGAACATCTCTTGCACCGTTTATATTAAGTGAGCCCACCCGTATTGCACTCATTAATAAAAATGTAAAAAACTGGCACAAGAAAAAACTCAAAAGAAAGGAACACATAGAATTATGTTGTTTCAAAACCATTTTCTGTTTGTAGCTCTTGCCTCAATTTAACAACAAACTTTTTTAGCCTGTAAATTTCCTGGACAGTAAATTGTTCAGTTCCTTCACCCCTCATTAGTGCTCCAACTGACTCAATAAACAATCTCCGATCAGGAAAAAAACCACAACATGTACGTTTTTCACATTCTTAGTTTTGTGCAAAAAAGCCCTGATTTTCACAAACGAATATTCACTCTGTTTCACTCTATTTTTAATGTCAGTTGCCTGACTTGCCTCATCTGAATCATCCACTGTGCTGTGTTCACTATCATCACGTTTAACATCACTATCACTATAATTTTTAGCTCTTTCCACCTTTGTCTTAACCCTTTTCCTCTTAGTAGAAGGAGTTTTGAAAATCTCTTCTTCATTAACTGATTCACTGTCCACCCCTCCCTCTAGAACAGTCTGCGCAGCCGCAGCCACATTACTACATTCAGCACGCACTTCTTCAGCTGTCCCCTCTATCTCCATGTCATCCACCTGTTCACTCACATTCTCCTTTGTTTTTTCACCAACCATCACATTTTCCTGTACCTGCTCTTCCATCACATTTTCCTGTACCTGCTCTTCCATCGCATTACCCTCCACTACACCTCCACCATCCTCAGCAGTGACAGCATTAGCGTTCGCAGCATCAGTCTTCTCTGGACATACGCGTCTTATATGCCCCTCTCGTCCGCATCCAAAACATTTCATTGTCTCAGATGAAGCAAAAACGATGTAATCAAATCCATCAATCTTGAATTTAAATGCCACACTAAGTTCATCTATTTCACTTTTCAAAATCATGTGAACCTGGCGTCTAAAACATACAACATGTTTCAATAACGGCGATTTACAGCCCAAAGGAATCTTTTTCATCTGAGAAACTACTTTTCCGTGCCTTGATAGTTCTGTCAGTAGTAAATCATCCTTTATAAAAGGAGGAACATTTCACAGTGTAACCTTCCTCGCTGGCTGAACCAAAGGCATTACCGGAGTAAAAGTATCTTTTATTACCACCCCACTTTGAACCACACTAGTCACTTTCTCTATACTGTCGAGAAAAACAACGACAGCACTACTCATTCGTGACGCTGACATGATACTCTCATACCCAACGGCCTTTCCGACCGCGAGACTACACTCTTCAACCGAGCAATTCATCACCGGCACGATTTTAATTCCGTGCCGGCGTGAGATCCTCTCAAATGCCATTCGATCTAAAGCCGCCGGCGCCGCCATTGCCGGTGTTCAACGTACCTGGCCAGCAAACGCTGGCAGGCGGCGTTCTCCACTATAATCTCGCAACAAAGACTTTCTTTTACACAACAACTCGAACTTTAAAATCCTTCCAAAAAAAACAACTTTGTACTCAAAACACAACGAGAGAGGGACAAAGAAAAAGGGACAGAAAGACTCACTCATTTCGCAGCACACTCTCACGCAGCCTCCGCCCACACTCACTCCCAACATCCGCAGAGAGAGAGAGAGAGAGAGAGAGAGAGAGAGAGAGAGAGAGAGAGAGAGAGAGAGAGAGAGAGAGAGAGAGAGAGAGAGAGAGAGAGAGAGAGAGAGAGAGAGAGAGAGAGAGAGAGAGAGAGAGAGAGAGAGAGAGAGAGAGAGAGAGAGAGAGAGAGAGAGAGAGAGAGAGAGAGATCCCTTTATTCTACATAGTTGAAAAATGTAGATAAAAACATTAAATCATCACATTCACATTAAACTTCCTTTTGTAAATAAATAAATAAACATTTATATTCCATTTTTTTTATCATTTTTTTTATATATTTTTTTATTTTTTTTATCAAACTCATTTACTGTAACCAGTGCTTCCTTAACACCCCATCTCCATTTAAAGAAAGGGACATTATTAACATGCTTGTAATATGTATATTCTATAACAACTCGTGCTTCCACTAAGGATCTAAAAACAGCCAACATACAAATATCTCTTCCTGCATTTTTTTTCCTGATGAGATTTTAAAATTGCTAATTTAGCTTGACCTATGACAAAATTAGCAAGTACACATTGTTCTTTTATAGATTTCCTATACACACAGCCCAATATAAATAAGCTATTAGTATACAGAAACCCCAATTTTGTGATTCTTTTTCTCAACATTACAAAAATAGGATCAAGTCTAGGGCAGTCACAAAACATATGAAAAATAGTATCCAAAGCATCACAAAATGGGCAATTTGATGTAACATTTTCATTCATCCTTGCAACAAACTGATTTGTAGCTAGGATACAATGGATTAATCTCCAATTAAGATCACCACATCTCTTAGAAATTGGAGGTTTATACAGAAGTCTCCAAGACGGAAAAGTATCTTCTGATATAGAGAGATGCGATCTCCATTTAGTATCAACTTTTCCTTTCAATTGACCCAAATGTAAAGTTTTAACACATATATGATACAATATTTTTTTCCCAATACAATCAAAAACCAATTTTCCATAACCCTTTAATAGGGAAATATAACCAGAGTCATCAATGCCACATTCTTTAGGAAACACCTTTAACTGAGGAAAGTTCAGCCATACAACACCATCCTCCAAAACATGATCAACAAAGTGACCAAATGACAGAGGAATAGAGGATTTAAAAACCCTAACAAATCCTTCTATAATTCTAAGAGAATTCAAGCCAACTTGATCAGCAAGTGACTGTGAAGTTCTCCATTGGCCTCTACGTAAATCAATCAAATCAATAACTTTAGTGACACCAGTATTCAAAAATCTATTGATTAAAGACTGAGATACATTTGATGGAAGCTCAATAAGAGGATTAAAAAAAATAGGTTCTTCCATACCATAATGCTCCTCAACAGTTCTTGATATTTCAAACAAGTCCCATGATTTGAGCACTGAGACATAGAAACTAAAAGACAAATCAGAAAACTTTTTAACAAAAGTTTTCTTCATTAGGAATAATTGTTTGTCAATACCTATTCCACCAATATCTTTGAGTATAGATCTCCCAAAAAACACCCAGGGCACATCATTTGAACTATACAAAAGTTTCTGCAATGTTTGCATCCTCATTGCCAATATCTTTGACTCCAGATGTATAAGCCCTTGACCTCCCTCTGCCACTGGAAGGTAAAGGACTCCTGGAGGAAGCCAATGACATCCATCCCAGAAAAAATTAACTAATGCTTTTTGAACAATTTTAAGCAAGTCTTTAGGAGGGTCTAGAACAGTAAACTTATGCCACAACATTGAGGCAATTATGTTATTAATGACCAAGCATCTTCCTCTAAAAGAAAGCTGCGAAAGTAGCCATCTCCATCTCTGAAGTCTACCATTAACACGATCAACTAATCCCTCCCAATTCTTCTTTTCATATTGATCATTCCCAAAGTAAACTCCAAGCATTTTGAATCCATCCCTGCCCCATTTACACTGTTTTGGCAATTTTGGAGGTACAAAAGTTTGCCAATCACCCAGCAAAAAAGATGTACATTTTTCCCAATTAATGCACGCAGATGATGCTCTTTGAAACTTATTTAAACAAGATGTTAACCTGTTTATATCCTCTGAATTTTTTATAACTAACGTTACATCATCCGCATAAGCAGTAAGTTTAATGGGAGCAATTTCAGGGGAATCAGGAAGAGAAACACCACACAACTGTTTCCTCAGCATAACTAAAAGCGGCTCTATAGACATCGCATATAGAAGGCCTGATAGGGGACAACCTTGCCTTATGCCTCTAGTAACTGAAAAAGATCTAGTCAAAGATCCATTAATCTTGAGCATACTATAAATATCACTGTACAGCAGCTTAATACAAGATACAAAGTATGAACCAAATCCAAAAGCTTCCAGAGTCTTAAACAAGTAGTGATGGTCTACTCGGTCGAAAGCCTTCTCCTGGTCCAAAGAAAGCAAACCAATGTCCAACTTGTGTCTTTTTGCAATAGTAATGATGTCTCTCACCAAAAATAAATTGTCAAAAATTTACCGTTTAGGGATGCAAAAAGTTTGATCCAAGTTTGATCCTCAGCTCCTGAACAGCCTGTGAATCCTCAGAGAAGGTTAAGGGATTGTCAAGCTTTATCCTCTCGTCCTCCGAAATGTTTGGTAAATCCTGTAAAAGTTGGTCTGTTGTTAAATCATCACACCGGTCAGAACAATACAAGTCCTGATAAAAAGAAATTGCATGAGACTGAATCTCTTGTTGATCAGTTGTCACTCGGCCATTTGGAAGTTTCAATTGATGAAATTGTTTCTGCTCCCTTGGTTTTTTTTTCAAGTCCGAAAATAAAAAGTGGTGGGATTGTCCATTTCATTAAGTTGGGAAAATCTAGTTCTTAAGAAAGCAAATTTCCCTCTTTCCTCCAACAAATTTTTCAACAGAAGCGTAGTCTCGGTGATGTGATCATCAGAAATTAAGTCATCACGAACATTTCTGACACTTTGTTCAAGGATGCTCTGCTCAAGAATCTTCATATCTTCTTTTAGGCTTCCGATACTTTGTGCAGTATATTGTTGGCAAAAGATTTTTATATGGACTTTGCCAATATCCCACCATTGACTTAAGGACTGAAATCTATTTCTCTCTTCTCTCCAAGATTCCCAGAAAAGATTGAAAGATTGAAGAAAATTGTGATCTTGTAAAAGTCTATTATTGAAATGCCACTGTGATTTATAAATTTTAAAAGATACAACAGAAACAGACACTGAACAATAATGGTGATCAGAGAGAAAGGAAGGAGAAATACAACTATTAAAGAACCTCTCTCTGTGTCTTTTTCTAACATAGAAACGATCCAATCTGGCTCCAGACAATCTATTTGAATTTCTCTTTAACCAAGTATATTGTCTGACCCCAGGAAAAGCCTCCCTCCATAAATCAACACAGTCCTGGTAATCAATCAGGTTTTTCAAAATTCCAGCAGATAATGGATGGGGTTCATCATGATTCCTATCTAAAGATGGATTTATTGTACAATTAAAATCCCCCCCCATTACAACAACATTATCTAGAGGACACTGTAACAAAGCATCAGAAAGTTTCCCAAAGAAAAGTACACGCTCCTGACCAACACTTGGTGCATAAACATTAAAGAAAGTATAATCAATTTCACCAAGAGTAACATCTACTCGCAAAATTCTACCAGGCATAATTTCCTGCATTACTGGTTGATTACCAATACGAGATGAAAAGAGTATGGCAACACCTGCACTTAAATTGGTTCCATGACTCAATAAAGTATTGCCCTTCCAATCTCTAACCCAGTGTGCCTGATTTTGTAAGTCTGTATGGGTTTCTTGAAGCAAAATTATATCTGCTTTTTTAAAGATTAAATAATCAAATAAAGCAGCTCTCTTTGCTGTGCCCCGGCAACCATTAACATTAAAGGTCCCAATGTTAAAGAATGTCATGTGGAAAATAAAAATGGGGCAAAAAAAACCCCAGAAAAGTAAATGCATGGGGAATCATGACTATATTATTATTTCTTATGACTGATCTTCAATCTTTGCTTAACAGCACTCATGTGTTTCTTAAGTCTGTAACGTTTGGGCTGGTCAATTTCCTCAAGTGTGGCTTTTCTCATAGCCACAGAAACAGATTCAACAAAGAGTTGTAAATCAGGAAAAAAAGTCTCTAGTTTAGGTCTTCGCTGATTAAAGGTGACATCAAGGAAATTATTAATCTGCTGAACAGAATAATAAGACTTCAGTTTAAAACTGGAGGCTTTCCCTTCAAAATTTCCTTGAATTCATTTCAGTCACACTCGTTTCATCCGATGTGGCACTGTCAGCACTATCATAATCAATCGACTGAGATTCACCTTGTTCAAGCTCTAATGGTGAGTCTGTGATATTCTGTGACAAATTTTCAACCAACATTTGAGCCTCCCCTGCAAACTTAATCTGACCATCAGGATCATCCAATTCATTTTTATCCGCAGTAACTATTACAGAGTCATTTCCACCTCCATCATTAAAAAGTGCATCTGTATCAACAGAATGTTCATTTGCACTCACATTGCTTCGTGATTCAAGTACAATTTGATCACCAGACAGAGTCATTGTTTCAACTTGCTCTTCATTTTCTCCATTGATGTTCTCATCCACACTATGGTTTTCTGTAGCTGGAGTTGCTTGCTGTATATTAACGTTAGCAGGTTCATTCTCATTTTCAACTACACTCACAGCCTCAACAATTAATGGGCATGCCTGCTTTATATGTCCATATCTGCCACAATTGAAACATTTCATCGATTCTGTGCTGATAAAAACTGTGTAATCCTTGCCTTGTATTGTCATCTTTGCAGAGACATTTAAAGATTGACAATCTGCATTCAACACCATGTGTGTTTGGCGCCTAAAAGACATTATGTTTCATCTCGGGTTTTTTTAGGCCAAGAGGAATCATCTTTAAAGGTCCCACAAATTTCCCGTAGCGAACAAGCAAGCGCTCTAATGAGTCGTTAGGAATAAACGGGGGTACATTACTTAACATCACTTTCTTTGCCAGATTAGACAGTGGTAAAACTGACAAGAAAACATCCCTTATAGACAAACCACGCTCAACCAAACCGTCTACCATCGACTCCTCTTTAAGAAAAACAACGATGGCTTTATTCATTCTAGATGCCGCTAAAATATTACGAGCACCCAACTCATCTCCAATAGCGTTCAAAACATCTTCAACTGTGATTGACTCGTCCGGCATGCATTTGCATCCATGCCGTGCAGTTAAAAAAGAAAAACCATCAGAATGTGTCCCCATTTCAGCAACACTTGACACAAACAGCACTAAACAAATCCGCAAGAAAAAAAAGGAGATGTAAGGAAAAACTTACAGAAAGCACACCGTCAGCACTCACTCAGACGCTCACACACCTCTCGCAAACACTCATCCACGCATGCGCAAACGGAAACGAGAGAGAGAGAGAGAGAGAGAGAGAGGGAGGTATATGCGGGAAAGAGAGAGAGAGAGAGGGGTATATGCGGGGGAGAGAGAGAGAGAGAGAGAGGGGTATATGCGGGGGAGAGAGAGAGAGAGAGAGGTATATGCGGGGGAGAGAGAGAGGTATATGCGGGGGAGAGAGAGAGAGAGGTATATGAGAGAGAGAGAGAGAGAGAGAGAGGTATATGCGGGGGAGAGAGAGAGAGGTATATGAGAGAGAGAGAGAGAGGTATATGCGGGGGAGAGAGAGAGAGGTATATGCGGGGGAGAGAGAGAGAGAGGTATATGAGAGAGAGAGAGAGAGAGAGGGGTATATGCGGGGGAGAGAGAGAGAGGTATATGCGGGGGAGAGAGAGAGAGAGAGAGGTATATGCGGGGGAGAGAGAGAGAGAGGTATATGAGAGAGAGAGAGAGAGAGAGAGAGAGAGGTATATGCGGGGGAGAGAGAGAGAGAGGTATATGAGAGAGAGAGAGAGAGAGAGAGAGAGAGGTATATGCGGGGGAGAGAGAGAGAGAGGTATATGCGGGGGAGAGAGAGAGAGAGAGGTATATGAGAGAGAGAGAGAGAGAGAGAGAGAGGTATATGCGGGGGAGAGAGAGAGAGAGGTATATGCGGGGGAGAGAGAGAGAGGTATATGCGGGGGAGAGAGAGAGAGAGAGGTATATGAGAGAGAGAGAGAGAGAGAGGTATATGCGGGGGAGAGAGAGAGAGAGGTATATGCGGGGGAGAGAGAGAGAGAGGTATATGCGGGGGAGAGAGAGAGAGAGGTATATGCGGGGGAGAGAGAGAGAGAGAGAGAGAGAGAGAGAGAGAGAGGTATATGCGGGGGAGAGAGAGAGAGAGAGGTATATGAGAGAGAGAGAGAGAGAGAGGTATATGAGAGAGAGAGAGAGAGAGAGGTATATGAGAGAGAGAGAGAGAGAGAGAGAGAGGTATATGCGGGGGAGAGAGAGAGAGAGAGGTATATGAGAGAGAGAGAGAGAGAGAGAGGTATATGCGGGGGAGAGAGAGAGAGAGGTATATGCGGGGGAGAGAGAGAGAGAGGTATATGCGGGGGAGAGAGAGAGAGAGGTATATGCGGGGGAGAGAGAGAGAGAGGTATATGCGGGGGAGAGAGAGAGAGAGGTATATTCGGGGGAGAGAGAGAGAGAGGTATATGCGGGGGAGAGAGAGAGAGAGAGGTATATGAGAGAGAGAGAGAGAGAGAGGTATATGAGAGAGAGAGAGAGAGAGAGAGAGAGGTATATGCGGGGGAGAGAGAGAGAGAGAGGTATATGAGAGAGAGAGAGAGAGAGAGAGAGAGGTATATGCGGGGGAGAGAGAGAGAGAGGTATATGCGGGGGAGAGAGAGAGAGAGGTATATGCGGGGGAGAGAGAGAGAGAGAGGTATATGAGAGAGAGAGAGAGAGAGAGGTATATGAGAGAGAGAGAGAGAGAGAGAGAGAGAGAGGTATATGCGGGGGAGAGAGAGAGAGAGAGGTATATGAGAGAGAGAGAGAGAGAGAGAGGTATATGCGGGGGAGAGAGAGAGAGAGGTATATGCGGGGGAGAGAGAGAGAGAGGTATATGCGGGGGAGAGAGAGAGAGAGGTATATGCGGGGGAGAGAGAGAGAGAGGTATATGCGGGGGAGAGAGAGAGAGAGAGGTATATGAGAGAGAGAGAGAGAGAGAGAGGTATATGCGGGGGAGAGAGAGAGAGAGGTATATGCGGGGGAGAGAGAGAGAGAGGTATATGCGGGGGAGAGAGAGAGAGAGGTATATGCGGGGGAGAGAGAGAGAGAGAGGTATATGAGAGAGAGAGAGAGAGAGAGAGGTATATGCGGGGGAGAGAGAGAGAGAGGTATGTGCGGGGGAGAGAGAGAGAGAGGTATATGCGGGGGAGAGAGAGAGAGAGGTATGTGCGGGGGAGAGAGAGAGAGAGGTATATGCGGGGGAGAGAGAGAGAGAGAGGTATGTGCGGGGGAGAGAGAGAGAGAGGTATATGCGGGGGAGAGAGAGAGAGAGGTATGTGCGGGGGAGAGAGAGAGAGAGGTATGTGCGGGGGAGAGAGAGAGAGAGGTATGTGCGGGGGAGAGAGAGAGAGAGGTATATGCGGGGGAGAGAGAGAGAGAGGTATGTGCGGGGGAGAGAGAGAGAGAGGTATGTGCGGGGGAGAGAGAGAGAGAGGTATGTGCGGGGGAGAGAGAGAGAGAGGTATATGCGGGGGAGAGAGAGAGAGAGGTATATGCGGGGGAGAGAGAGAGAGAGAGAGAGAGGTATATGCGGGGGAGAGAGAGAGAGAGAGGTATATGAGAGAGAGAGAGGTATATGAGAGAGAGAGAGAGAGAGAGAGAGAGAGAGAGGTATATGCAGTAAAGAGAGAGAGAGAGAGAGAGAGAGAGATTTTGATTTTTAAAATACCCTTTTTATTACAAATATTCACATGTCACAAACAAAGCAAAATAAATAAATGCAATACTGAACAAATCCAAAACAACAAAAAACAAACAATAAAAACATGTTACTTAAAAGGGGAAATATAACTCTTCTTCAACAATTTCACAAATGGCCCCGTTTAAACACCAAATTGCTTCAAAAGTTAAAAGATCGTGCATTAATCTGTAGTAATGATAGTCAATTAAAACTCTTGATTTGACTAATTTAGTAAAAACAGCTTCTATAATACTACAAACATTCTGTTCCACCTTTTCCTTCCTTGTAGTATAAATTGCCATCTTAGCTTGACCCAACAGGAAGTTTAGCAACTGAGACTTCTGACTGTGTTTTTTAACATATTTAACACCACAAATAAACACTTTCATTGAAAAAATTCAATTAAAAGAAATAAAAAGCATATCCAGGATATTAAAAAGAGGTTGTAACCGGTCACAGTGCAAAAACGCATGAAAGATCGTCTCTTTTTGTAAAGAAAAGGGACAAGCTTCAGTGACATCATCGTTAATCAGAGAAATAAAAGCATTAACAGCAATGGCACCATGTAACAATCTCCACTGTAAATCTCCAGTTTTCTTGACCAAAGGTGATTTATATAATGCTCTCCATTCAGGTTTTTCATTAACATCAAGATTAAGAACCTTACGCCATGGAGTGTCACATTTGTTATTTAAAAATGTTTTGTTAAGAGCCTTCACACAACATTTGTACATGTCCTTACCCAGTGCAGAGTTTGGACCCACAACTACGAACCCTTCACACTCTAACAGTACACCACTGCACTCCCCTAAACTGGGGGACAGACTCAGATTGGGAAAAGGATCTTTACATTCAGGATGAATAGATCCCTTAGAGTATAAGTCCAAGAGTTCTGCTTCCTCTCCAGTGAGGGCTGATCTCCATTTCTCAACTGCTCTTGTAACTGTTCGGTGTGATTTGATACCGAGACGCTCAGCAATGGCAGTCACATTTTTAAAAGCAGGGCCCGTTATTTGATGCAAGTGTTCAATTTGTACCACCTTTGCATCACACAAAGTCCTTTCAGGAATTGCAAAAGACATCTCACGTGTTAGGTCCAGTCGTGAGCCACTGACCAAAGGCTCCTGTAATAGCCAAAACAAGGAGGATGAGTTTTTTTCCCTGCTTATTTGAAATAGAGACCATACTTTGAAAAGGTTACGGTAGAAGATTGGAGAATCACGCAGTTTAAGTCTATGAGGATCCGACCAGAATAAAGCTTTATCCAGTCCTAGTCCATCAATGTTCCGAAGGATCACACAGGCAGCACCAGTCCAACTTGAATCATCTGAGTACTTTAAGAGTCTTTGTACAAACTGCAGGCGAAAGGCAGCTGTTCTGCTCTGCAGGTGTATTAGTCCAAGCCCCCCTTCTTCTTTAGACAGGTACAACACACTTTTTGGTATCCAATGCATTCTGTCCCAGAAAAAGTCAATTAAAATGGACTGAATTTGTAATAAAACTTCAGCTGGGGGGTCTATACAGGCCAAACGGTGCCAAAGTGCAGAGGCGACCAGGTTATTAATTATCAAGATACGTCCTTTATAGGACATTTTAGGGAGCAGAAACCTCCACTTATCTAGACTTTTTCAATGACACCTTCAAAATTCTTTTTCACATACTTGTCATCACCCAGAAAAACTCCTAAATATTTGAAACCATTTCTGGTCCAATTTAATCCATCAGGAAGCCTTGGTTCAAAACCTGCCCATTTTCCGACTAAAATGGCTTCACTTTTTCCCCAATTCACCTTTGCAGAAGACAGAGACTTAAAATCATTTAAAATCTTCAACATCACACTGATATCCTTAAAATCACTGATTAAGACAATGACATCATCAGCATAAGCTGAAATTTAAAAAAATATTAGCACAGTTGGGAATACGCAGTCCATGTACATTAGCTCTTAGCTTGTTCAACAAGGGTTCTATGGCAAGGGTATACAGCATGCCTGAGAGTGCACAGCCCTGTCGTACACCCCTATTCACCCTAAATGGAGAGCATAAATCACCATTTATCTTCAATACACTCTCAACGCTACAATACATAACTTTTATCATAGAAATAAAATCCGAATTAAAACCAAAAGCTTCTAAAACAACTCCACAAATAAATATGTTCAACTCTGTCGAAAGCTTTTTCTTGGTCAATTGATATCATTCCAAAATCCAAATCAAAAAGTTTTCCACAGTCTAAAATATCTCTGATAAAAGAAACATTATCAAAAATGTTCCTACCTGGCACACAATATGACTGATCGGGGTGAATTATGGACTCAATCACTTGCCCTAGTCTAATTGCTAGGGCTTTGAAGAGTATTTTATAGTCATTACATAAAAGACTTACAGGCCTCCAGTTTTTTAGATCATTTAGATCCCCTTTTTTTGGTAGCAGAGTAATGATTGCTCTACGGCAGCTTTGTGGCAGTTGTCCTTTTTCCAAGCTCTCATTAAAAACTGCTACCAATTCTGGACCCACCTCAAACCAAAAAGATTTATAAAAATCTATTGAGATCCCGTCAATGCCCGGAACTTTCCCACTCTCCATTCTCTTAAGTGCGTCCTCAAGTTCTCCTAAACTCAAAGCTCTACCAATTTCTTTATTGGCATTTTTAGTAACTTGCGGCAAATTTTCAAAAAAACCAAAACTTTCATCATTTAACTCTAAGATTTCATTTTTATACAACTCTTTATAAAATGTTACTGCTCTTTCTCTGATATCTACAGGATTTGACAATAAGACTCCAGTTTCAGACTTCAGACTGTGAATGAACTTTTTCTGCCCATTCTTCTTTTCCAGATTAAAAAAGAATTTTGAGGGAGCATCCATCAAATTGGCACTCTGAAACCGAGATCTAGTTATTGCACCTTGCGTCGTCAAACCCAAGATATCAGTTAAAAGATAATTTTTCTTTTTAATGCATTCCAACAAAGTGACATCTTTTGTGGAGTCTGCAAGCCCTTGCAACCTCATTAAATCTTCTTCTATAACCCTCATTGACTTATTTATGTCTCTTGTAGCGTTGCGAGTGTATTGTTGACACAACTGTTTTATTTGAACCTTTGTAAAATCCCACCACTGCTGCAATGACAAGAAAGATGATTTCGAAGCTTTGCCGTTTTTCCAAAACTCTTTAAAAATATCTCTAAAACAAGAATCACCCAATAAATTATTATTAAAATGCCAATATGCACTTTTAGATTTGACATGATTTTTTGCCACAATACATTTGACCAAACTATGGTCAGAGAAGCTAACTGGGACTATTGAGCATCCCCTGAACATACTTCTGTCAAGAACAATCTGTCAAGCCTTGCCATTGATAGCTGGTTATTAAAAGCATGAACCCAAGTGTATTGCCTCTGCATGCCATGGAAATTCCTCCATACATCAATAATACTGTGAGATTTCATTAAATGAATTAAAGTCTTTCTTGATTGCATGTGAGGTTCTACATGATTTCTGTCAATGCCATTTTCAGTACAGTTAAAATCCCCTCCCACAAATAAAAACTCATCAGCATTACAATCATTTAAAACATTACCCAAAGTGTTTAAAAAAAAATTTCTCTCTAAAGCCGCAGTTGGAGCATGCACAGACAAAAATAAAAGTGCTATTTTCAAAAGAAGCTTTTACCTTCAAGAGCCTTCCTTTTATTACTTCTTCAATAGTGTAAGAATAAGGAGTGAAATTCCTAGAAAACAAAACTCCAACTCCGCCACTTAAAGAAGTAGAATGACTTAAAACCACTAAGCCATCGAACTCCTTAGCCCAATCTGCAGCATTTAAAGCCTGGTTCACACGGGACGATTTAAAAATTGTCGGCCGATTTTCCAAACCTGAGAGACCCCACACACGGCGGTAAAAAATCACGGGTCTAACAGCTTTGGTCGTACAGTGTGTGGTGCGCAGCCACACGGCAAAATCAACACATCACACACGAGCCGATTTGACTCCCGAGCATTCCCAGGTCAGATGGAAAATCTCGCAAAATCCCTCGAGATCAAACGTGATTTCAGAGTAAACAATCATGGCGGACGAAGAGGATGCAGTGGCGATAGTTTGTAGTTTGTTTTTAACCGACGTCCACCGGATTTTCAGGTGTATGAGGCGCTGGACTGGACAAAAGCGGAGTGCGCGAGCGAGCGACAGCGCTTGAGAGAGACCGAGGGTGTCTGCACGCGAGCGACAGCTCGGTCTCTCTCGCGCAGTTCGCTTCGCTTTTGTCCAGTCCGGCGCCTCATACTGGTGCGCCATGCCGCCGGCTGTTTTGATTTTGTTTCCCGGTCTGCGCCTCGTCACCTCGCTTTCTGATTGGCTACACGCCACAGTCCACAGGCTGCGTGCTCGTCTGTCCCACGGAGACACCACACACGAGGAGAAATCGGGCCAAAAAAATCCAACATGTTGGATATCCCCGATTTGAGATCGGAGCGGTCCCGACGTCCTTCCGAGCAGACGAGAGCAGTCTTAACACACCACACACGGCAGGAATATCTGATCAGATTATTTTATGATAATCGGAGCATCCTTAAGATTGTCGGAAGGGGTGAATCGGGGCTAAAATCGGCCTAATTATCCTGCCGTGTGAACCAGGCTTTAGACATCACTGTGTGTTTCTTGTACAAATAACACATCAATAGTTTTACACCTCAAAGTCTCGTATATTTGTGCTCTCTTCTTATAATCTCTTGCCCCGTTAACATTTAAAGAAGCGAGATTTATTTCCTCCATTAAAAGAAGAAAAGAGCAACCAAAGCAATAAAGCCAAAAAGGATCTCTTATGTTATCCATTTAACTTCGTGAGGATTTTCTTTAACCGGAAAACATTCTGCTCAGTGAAACTGTTTTTACCTCTGAAAACTTTTACTTTCTCAATAAACTGTTTTATGTCAGGGAAATATTCCGCTATTTTTACTCCCCTCATATTTTTTGTCACATCTAGAAAGTTTTGTATTTCCTCAACAGTATATTCTCGGCTAGAGAAACCACTTAGGGGTAAACTAGCGCTGATGCTGCATTCAGACATCTCAGTTTCACTGTCATTCTCACTATTTTTACCAGTCTGGACGTCACAATTACCATCTAGTCGTTTAGCCTGTTTAACATTATGACATCCCAACAATTTCCTTTTTTGGGGAGTCTTGAGAAAACACTCTTTGTCTTCCACCTCAGGACTCTCCATTTCTTGTATCACCCTCACAATATTCATACAGTGAAGAAAATAAGTATTTGAACACCCTGCTATTTGGCAAGTTCTCCCACTTAGAAATCATGGAGGGGTCTGAAATTGTCATCGTAGGTGCATGTCCACTGTGAGAGACATAATCTAAAAAAAAAAATCCAGAAATCACAATGTATGAATTTTTAACTATTTATTTGTAAGATACAGCTGCAAATAAGTATTTGAACACCTGAGAAAATCAATGTTAATATTTGGTACAGTAGCCTTTGTTTGCAATTACAGAGGTCAAACGTTTCCTGTAGTTTTTCACCAGGTTTGCACACACTGCAGGAGGGATTTTGGCCCACTCCTCCACACAGATCTTCTCTAGATCAGTCAGGTTTCTGGGCTGTCACTGAGAAACACATAGTTTGAGCTCCCTCCAAAGATTCTCTATTGGGTTTAGGTCTGGAGACTGGCTAGGCCACGCCAGAACCTTGATATGCTTCTTACAGAGCCACTCCTTGGTTATCCTGGCTGTGTGCTTCGGGTCATTGTCATGTTGGAAGACCCAGCCTCGACCCATCTTCAATGCTCTAACTGAGGGAAGGAGGTTGTTCCCCAAAATCTCACAATACATGGCCCTGGTCATCCTCTCCTTAATACAGTGCAGTCGCCCTGTCCCATGTGCAGAAAAACACCCCCAAAGCATGATGCTACCACCCCCATGCTTCACAGTAGGGATGGTGTTCTTGGGATGGTACTCATCATTCTTCTTCCTCCAAACACGGTTAGTGGAATTATGACCAAAAAGTTCTATTTTGGTCTCATCTGACCACATGACTTTCTCCCATGCCTCCTCTGGATCATCCAAATGGTCATTGGCAAACTTAAGACGGGCCTTGACATGTGCTGGTTTAAGCAGGGGAACCTTCCGTGCCATGCATGATTTCAAACCATGACGTCTTAGTGTATTACCAACAGTAACCTTGGAAACGGTGGTCCCAGCTCTTATCAGGTCATTGACCAGCTCCTCCCGTGTAGTTCTGGGCTGATTTCTCACCTTTCTTAGGATCATTGAGACCCCACGAGGTGAGATCTTGCATGGAGCCCCAGTCCGAGGGAGATTGACAGTCATGTTTAGCTTCTTCCATTTTCTAATGATTGCTCCAACAGTGGACCTTTTTTCACCAAGCTGCTTGGCAATTTCCCCGTAGCCCTTTCCAGCCTTGTGGAGGTGTACAATTTTGTCTCTAGTGTCTTTGGACAGCTCTTTGGTCTTGGCCATGTTAGTAGTTGGATTTTTACTGATTGTATGGAGTGGACAGGGGTCTTTATGCAGCTAACGACCTCAAACAGGAGCATCTAATTTAGGATAATAAATGGAGTGAAGGTGGACATTTTAAAGGCAGACTAACAGGTCTTTGAGGGTCAGAATTCTAGCTGATAGACAGGTGTTCAAATACTTATTTGCAGCTGTATCTTATAAATAAATTGTTAAAAAATCATACATTGTGATTTCTGGATTTTTTTTTTTTTGATTATGTTTCTCACAGTGGACATGCACCTACGATGACAATTTCAGACCCCTCCATGATTTCTAAGTGGGAGAACTTGCAAAATAGCAGGGTGTTCAAATACTTATTTTCTTCACTGTAGCTCCATCCTCACTGTTGCTGTCATCACAGTCATCAGACTCACAAAACTCTTTTTCAACTCCCAACACATTTCGGATTTCTTCCTCCTCAGCCACAACTACTCCTATTTCAGCTGTTTTATCTGTAGGAAACTCAGAAACATTTTCCAAACTTTTTGAGACCTCAGGCGCCCTGCTTGGGCCTGGCATCTCCTCGTCAACTGCAACAATCTCCTGCACTTCAGCTACTTTCTCAATTGTGATATTAACAACAGTTTCAGTTTGCTTATTTGCACTTTTTGGACATGCACGAACAAGATGTCCATTTTCACCACAACCAAAACATCTCATAGTGTTGGTTGTAGCGTAGATTACATAATTAAACCCTTCGTGACTAAAATTAAGGGTCAGATCAAGTTCATTAACATTCTCTTTCAGGACCATATAACAAATCGTCTGAAAGACACCACATGTTTTAATAAAGACGATTTACTTCCTATTGGGATCATCTTTATTGGAGAGACCATTTTGCCATATCTGGCGAGCATTCCAACAAGAACATCATTTTTAATGAATGGTGGAACATTGGACAGAGTCACTCTTTTGGACGGAGTGGAGAGAGGGAGTACAGATGTAAAAATACCCGCTATCTCAACACCACTCTCGACCAACAAATTCGCTAAATCAACGGTCTTAACAAACAAAACATTAGCGCCATTCATCCGCGACGCCGACAGAACGTTCTCATGCCCAACAACAGCACTCACCGCCAACACACACTCCTCTACGCTTGCATTAGTGTCAATTTTCACCCCATGACGTCTTGTCAAAAACTCTAAACTCTCCGCACCTGGAGCAGCCATCCTCCCAGTACACAGACTGGGAGTTAACAACAACCCTCCCTAAAACAACCACTCTTAACTTACCGAAACTAAAAAGAAAAAGAAAGAAAGAAAAAAAAAAACACAACGTCCACTAACCACGAGAAACAAAAATAGAAAAAGGAAGGGAAAAAAGATTCCAAACACTCGTACCTTCACTCAGCACGCTCACTCCAGACACACGCTCTCCACAGTCACACCGCACATGCGCACGAGAGAGAGAGAGAGAGATTTTGATTTTTAAAATACCCTTTTTATTATTTATGATGATGCTAACCAATTTAACGCTTTATAAATAAATAATAAAATCTTAAAATGGATCCTATGATGCACCTGCAACCAATGAAGAGACACTAGGACCGAAGAAATACTTTCCCAGCTTTAGTGCCAAACAGCGGCCTCTACGATTAAAGATTGAGACACATCTAAAGTGAATTGTGAAGTGAGAGCATAGATTTTGGCTATTTGCCTTATTTGGAAAAGCTGCTCTTCACCATTACATGTGTTTCAAAATACAGATCTGTGTCAGAAATCACACGTTGGTATTCGCACAATGATGAATGTTTGATGACAGCTCATCTAGATCAACACTGGCACGCAACCAAAAGCGAGAGTGGTGTAGGCTGTATTTCATTCAGATAAAGTAGCCTACCTCGTACCTGCACACAGATATGCATTTTGATGTAATAATTCCTCATAGTAACCGCTTATTTTATTAAGTTAGGAGTTATAAATATCCTACTATTAAAGTGTAAGAATTAAACTGCGCAAGTCAATGAAAGCGCGCAGCTCTGACAAACCATTACCGTGAACACGCGCGCGCGTGCACATTACCGTCTGACAGCTTACAGCTTGTTCCGCTGTAAATAGTTAATGCTATAAATTAAGTAGAGTCCTTATTATACATTCCACACATATTCAAATGACTGTGATGCTTGTGGAAACTCCATTCATGCGTACCTGGTCACTTCATGTGCTTTCTCTGATCGGAAAGCTACCCAATCGTGAGGAAGCTAAAGGCCCTCCGACAGAGAGGACACTTTTTCATATTCCAGAGCATCTCTTCAGCAAGCTGACGTGCAAACTGCTGCAGATGAAACTGAGAGTTCAGCTCACACACTCAAGCTCAACACACAGTTGTCTTCATTAAAAGTAGTGACACTAAATTATCTTACCATTGCTGATGCCACTCTTGAAATTAGCTAATGATAAATCAAATTTTAATTTCTGTACTATTTCTGTTAGCCATTATGAATATTTAAAATATGTTTGTGTGTGTATATATATATATATATATATACACTCACCTAAAGGATTATTAGGAACACCTGTTCAATTTCTCATGAATGCAATTATCTAATCAACCAATCACATGGCAGTTGCTTCAATGCATTTAGGGGTGTGGTCCTGGTCAAGACAATCTCCTGAACTCCAAACTGAATGTCAGTATGGGAAAGAAAGGTGATTTAAGCAATTTTGAGCGTGGCATGGTTGTTGGTGCCAGACAGGCCGGTCTGAGTATTTCACAATCTGCTCAGTTACTGGGATTTTCACGCACAACCATTTCTAGGGTTTACAAAGAATAGCGTGAAACAGTGTTGTTTTTGGCAGCCCTTTTAGTTTTAGTCTTAGTCTTTTGGACGAAAATGCTTTTTAGTTTTAGTCACATTTTAGTCACTTATAAACTTAATAGTTTTAGTCAAGTTTTAGTCGACGAAAACACAAAAAGGTTTTAGTCAAGTTTTAGTCAATTTTAGTAAACAAAAAAAAAGTAGTCTTTAACAAATTAGTTTAGGTTAAAAAAAGTATTGGAAATGAGCTTAGTTTTGACAGGTTGTAGCAAGTGTTGCAATTCATAAAACAACAGTTAAACTTAAAACCTTTGCATAATAAACTAGACTTTGTCATTGATGGAGATGCAGTGCTGCCAAGCTGTACTTCATTGTCGCATTGGGCAGAAACCTTTTATCCCGATATAAGTTATTTTTTTTTCCATGAATTGGTGCTCTTCTAAAATTTCAGCACAGGGTGCACATTGGTACATTTCAGCCACATGCGGGTGATTTTGTGTTGTGGCGGGTAAACTCGCTTCACATACCGGCCACCGCGGCGGGTAAATAAAAATAGCATCATGCGACGCTCGTCTGTTATAGGACAAATTAGTTTGAATAAACGAGCAGACACCGATTAGCAAGACAACTCAGTGAATGTGCTTTCCATTAAATTAATCACACACACAGTAAACAAATCCTTAAAAAAAAAAAAAAAAACAGGACTATTCTGGTGGGTGCGGTGATGGTGACGAGCTCATAAGGGTGGCGCTGCCAATAAAGCTCCTAAAATCTGTCACAAAGAACCGGCAAAAGTAAAGTAAAAGTAAAAAAAAAGTATAGCAAGGAGATATTTTAAATATTTTATTAATAAACAAGTCTTTTCTTTGTCCGTGTCAGTTGCAAAGATGAAGTTGACGATGCTGACTCGCGATCTTCAGAACGCGCCAGAGAGAAATGCACATTTCATACGGATTGCATAAGCGAGCATTCTTTGTCTGTTTTCTTTCGTTTTTAATTGTTCTGTTTAAAAGTAGACATGTCTGTAAGAGAGGCTATAGGCTACGCTGAGTTTCGGTTCATTTATGAGACGAGCTCCAGTTCACGCGCCAGCGCCCCCGTTTCGTGATTATATATCGTCTGCTATATTTACTTATTTATTAAATCCAGGCAATTGGTTGATGAAACATTGATTAAAATTAAGATACAATTAATACAAAACGAGGTTTTGTGCTTTCTGTTTGATGTCTCTGTAAAAGTTTTAAAACATAGGCTATTTTAGTTTCGCTTTCAGAGCGCTCACGTCTGTAACATTGTTTTTTCCTCCTATGCGAACTGAAATGAATATCAGTTCATGGTTTGTGTGTGTAGGCTATAAGAGAGAAAGAGAAAATGCCAGTAGGTTACTGATACTTTTTTAGCTCCACCGATCCACCAATCACGGAGTCAGTAGTGTTGCGGACTTGCGGTGTCCGGGTTGCTTTATGTAACTTTATTCATACAGTTTATTCAAATTTATTCAATATTCATACAGTTGAACAAAGTTATGCATGTTCGTGCAAAGTAACGTTACGTTAGCCCATAACAATGTACTGTCACATACGAGCGTACATCTTTACGATTATGAATTTATACAAAATACCTTGATAAATGTAATAACATTTAATGAGTGTCTTTCTGTTGTCAGATGCTTTATCACCTGTCAGCGTGATGTTTCAGAAAACAGGTGAGTGAATCACATGAACATTTCAGAGGTGAAACAGGTGGAGGATGTTTGAATCTTCTGGTAATGATTCTGAATGTGCTTCTCTCAGGGATCCTGAATCTGCTGTCCAAATGATCTGATGATCCTCGTTGACTGCCGTCCAACGGCTCCATGTCCAGAGTTTCATCACATCATCAACCACTGAATGAAGCTGCTGTTCATGTATTTCTTTATACTATCTGCCAGCCTGACGGTGTGTGCCCACTGGCACAGAGTGAACGTTTTCAGTTCATTCCTATGGAAGATGAGCGTCACGCCAGTGCGGTGCATTGTGGCATTGACAACGGAGAAAGAGAAAGTGTCCGAGAGCGTCACAGTGTTGGGCAGACTGTATGCACATATCAAGCATGTGGTCTGCGGTAGAGAACTGTGTGGGACGTGTCATTCCCACAAAAAATATATGTTACCGTCTCCCGCCCACAACATTCATGTTTTGTCCTGGAAAAGCCAGCATAAAATTATAAATAGATTATTTTCTGTACGTCAATGAAATACTTTCAAGTTATCTGTCGCTACAACCTGTAAACATGCATCATAAATGCTCCATTTGTTATTAAAGGGGTGGTAAAACATTTTTTCGGTTTTGTTTTTTGTTGTTGTGTTATCTCATACGTTTTAGATACGCTGTTATGACTGACTGTATGGCACGTTACTTTTGTATTTTTAGTTTTACTTCTGAACGATTGTAGCCAAATATCTGTCGCCAGAACTATTAACCAAAAACGAACACTAAACATTGGCTTTACTACAGTAGCCAAATCAAACACAGAACCATGTTAAGCATGCCTGTAGATAAACAATACATAAAAGCCCTAATCAAAGAATAATTTACACTGATTCCAAGTTCGCTGTTGAGATTTAAAAAAGTTTGTAACGTTAGGTGTTTGTAGGATAACGTTAAGTATGAATGAGCATTTAACGAACTGGTATGCAGAGCCAAACAGCGTTGTCATTTGCTTACTTCCTTGCTACAACGTAAAATTAACAATACGAACTATTACAGGAAAATGCATCAACGAAAAATAAATCATACTTACAGGTCGTGGCCCGTAAACAACAGCTTCTGTTCTTAAAGTAGGAACTGCTCCATCTTTCAGGACAAGCTGTTGTGCGATTCCTGTCAGCGCTGGAGAGCGCAGCCTAAGATCCCTCAAATGGCAGATTTGCCACCAGAACGTCTCCGTCCTTTTATTCAACGGGCGTTGACTGCTTTGGCCCATACCTGGTCAAAATGGGAAGGCGGAATGAGAAATGCTGGGGCCTGATCTTCAAATGCCTCACAACCAGGGCAGTTCACATCCAGCTTCTTAATTCGATGGATGTCGATGCCTTCCTTCTTGCACTCCGCCGGCTCATAGCCAGAAGAGGTCAACCCTGTGAGATCCGTTCGGATTGTGGCACCAATTTCCGCGGGACAGAAAGAGAGCTACGGGAAGCCTTCTTTAGTATGGAGTCAGAACTCCAAATCCGTCTTGCAGACCACCAAATTGACTTCAAGATTAACCCGCCCAGCGCTCCTCATTTTGGCGGAATATGGGAGCGCGAGGTCCGCTCTATAAAAAATTTCCTCCAGGTAGCAGAGGATGTTCTGTCCACAATCCTAGTGGAAGTGGAGGGGATTCTCAATTCAAAACCTCTCGGATACGCCTCAACAGATGTCGCAGAAGTGGCATAAAGCTTCAGAAAACCTGGAGGTCGACTCTGTTGTGCTGATTGTGGATCCGCAACTCCCAAGAGCTCAGTGGCAGAGTTCGGAAGACATTGTCCAGCAGTGATGGATGTGTGTAAACTGTTGAAGTTGTCATTGACGGTAAAGCTTAGATTAGAACAGTTGCAGCTTGATACAGTTGCCTGCTCTAGAAGGCAACACCACAGACGGTTAGAGAATTCCCTTAACTACCCAAGTTGAGTAAAGTTGGCAATAAATTCACAGATTCGAACTTCCCGGGTCAGTAACTCGTGAGATAAATGTTGTTACTACACAAATGTCACCTATTTTTAATCGTAGTAACGTAGACTAGCAGCTACAAACCACGTTTCCTCGAAACGAGCTTTCCTTCGCAGTGGACAAAATACATTGATCTCTATGAGCCGGCGGCTGAGAGACAGATCCGAAGGGACCGTCTGCAAAGTGCAAAACCCGAAAAACGTTACTATGAAAACAGTCAATAACTTCACTGCCACAAACTATAGTGTCACCAAATTCAGTTCACACATCACTGCTGTCCTGTTGGTTATACTACAACACTTATTTCTGGAAAAAATATATTTCAATTGTATTGTAAATGTATCATTTAAATTTTTATTATGAAAATACTTATTTTGGAAGAAAATGTTTGTTTTTTTTATTGTATATAGGCCTACAATTGTACATTTGTAATTTTGATGATTTTTACATCCACAAACTTAATTTGGTCAATTTAAAAACATGTCCCTTATTCATTCTACCAGCGTCAAATTGGTGTAACAACCCCCCCCAGTGGCCAGAGGTGT
This sequence comes from Semotilus atromaculatus, assembly GCA_031834385.1. Taxonomy (NCBI): domain Eukaryota; kingdom Metazoa; phylum Chordata; class Actinopteri; order Cypriniformes; family Leuciscidae; genus Semotilus; species Semotilus atromaculatus. The sequence continues at coordinate 4,771,617 of JAULUF010000044.1, read as the reverse complement.
CTTACCCGGACATTTACTCGTAGCTCATCGAGTCACCAGGTAGCCAGTGAATGATTTTACTTCGTTTTTTTAAGTAAACATCTTTAAGTGTATATATTATGTCTTTATATTTAGAGTACTGAGTGCACTTTTCTGTCAATCCGATACTGTGTGGCGTTTGTTTTCCCCGAAAAGTGGGCGTGAACCTGCTGGAGGAATGATCAATAAGAATGTCAGCACACCCTTATAAATGTACATGCTAAATACAGGCTATAATTTCCATTGGGTTAGTATGTACAAGCTGTCATTCCATGTGTGCATTCATTGAGCTGATGTGCAGGCCGTCATAACTGCTGGAAGAGATGTAGGCATAAGTGCAGTATGTAATGACTAGGGTCATAGAAGGTAGAATGTCATTTCTGAGTTGCTCATGGATTTCTCTGTGAGTAGTAAAAGCATTTGTAAGGCTGGAAGATTAAATCAGGAATGTACACTCACCCACTCTACAACGGCCGCAGTGCCCCTTGAATGAAGTTTCCCCTGAAAAGGTGGAACGCCTGTGTGGTGGCAGGGGCGTTTCTAGGATTTTCATTTTAGGGGGGCTAAGCCCCCAATGAGGGTATGATAATTTTTTTTTTTTTTAAAGTAACACTTTAGTTTAGGGTCTAATGCTCACTATTAACTAGTTTTATACCATGCAATGGCAGGGTTTTATAATCACTGTGGTCCCGAATGTGAGGTAGGATAGTTAGGGGGGTTCGGGGTTCTCCTTCATCATCTCGTGTTCGAGATCCACCTATGGGAAGGGCATCCGTACCTGACCTCTGCAGAAGCATCCAATTGCACCAAGTCTGGCTAGACAGACAGAAGCGCGCAGCCAATGCCAGGTGAGGCCACACCCCCTTACCTACCTATATAACAGCTGGGCGCGCTGCTATTCCTCAGTTGACATTCGCTTCTCGCGATCTCTGCATCTCACAGCTCGGTTGATTTTACACTGCTCACCCTCGTGTCTTCAGGAGGACATATCGGCCAGGACGTGACAGTTGTTTATTTTCAACTGCTGCTGGTTTGCATTCGGAGCCGCCCGCGCTCTCGCTATTTCACCGTTCTCCTCACGGCTGCCCGCCACGGATTTCTCAGATTTCTTCGCTATTATGTCACTGTCTAAGCCTGCAGCCTCTCCAGGGGATAGCCTATCACGGGCCTGCCCGGCCGCGTGTGGGGCCCTTATCGCAGCTAAGGATCTCCATCAGCTTTGCGTGATCTGTTTGGGTCCTAAGCACGCTCGGGAAGCCCTGGAGAACCCGGAGAATTGCAGTTTCTGCCTGATGCTGCCTAGGAAGCTGCTTAAACGCCGTTTTAAGGTGGCAGTGACACAGTGCACCGGGCTCAGCCCTTCTGACTCGGACGGGGGACACAGTGATGACGACGCGCTACCGGGGGCCTCCCGGGGCGCTACGTCTCTCATCTGGGCTGACCAGCCCAATCCCGCCTTCCCCGAAGAGGACATCTTCGAGGAAAACCTCACTCTCGTCCACGAACCGCGGAGGAGGATGCGGCCATTCTTGGGGTTTCAGAGGACGAGGAGGCCATCCCGCCCTCTGGTGTTCCCCAGGCTACCGCCCACGCGGCTCTGCCTCAAGCCATCCTCCTGGAAGTGTGTGAGCGAGCAGCCGCTCGTCTCAACATTGAATGGCCGGCACCACAGAGCGCCACCGACCAGGAGAGGGATATCTATGATGGGAAAGTGCTGGGACCACCTCCCGGCCCGAGGAAACAACTCTTCCCCATCCTCCCGGCGTGCGCTAAGCACATGAGGTATTATTGGAGCGACCCGCTCGACTTCAGACACGGTCTCACGGGACTCGAGGTTAAGGACATGGCAGTGCACGGTATGGGCGAACCTCCCGCCGTTGAGCCTTCCATCGCCAGGCACCTTAACCCCGCTCAGGGCAGGCTGCTCGCTCCCCCTAAGCCGGTCTTGCCCAACAAGATGGACCGTTTTGCTGCCTCCGTTCACCAGGCAGCTTAAAAGTCCTCGGCCGTGGCTGTCAGGGCCCTTAACGTTTCTTCGCTCCTCTCCGCCTACCAGGCGGAGATCCTCGAGGAATTAGGGCAACAATTGGAAAAGGGAAATCCTTCTGAAACCCTGTGGAAGGAGATCCTCACGGTGAACGACCTCATCCTCCGTAACGCCCGGCAGGCCGTCCAAGCTTGCGGGCGCTCTATGGCGCTTTCCGTGGTGGGAGAGCGCGCGCTTTGGCTGAACCTGTCAGGACTCCCTGACAGTGAGAAACGGCGCATCGCGGGCGCGCCGGTGGAGCCCGGCCGGGCTCTCTTCGGCCCCGCCGTCGCAGCCCGGCCGGGCTCTCTTCGGCCCCGCCGTCGCACTGATGCAACAACGGTGTGACGATAAGAAGGAGGATGAGGCTTTCAAGCTTTGCCTTCCCAGGAAGGCAGTCCCACGCCAGGCGCCCCCTGTGCGTTTGCCTAACCCACCGGCCACGGGACGACAGTTTCATCAGGGCAAGGAAAAGCCCCGCAACAAACCACCCCCACGGCAACATAACCCAGCACCTACAAACAAGTACTGGGGTAAGCCCGCTCCCACCGCGGCCGCGGCCGGGAGACCTGCGAATTCCAACCCCACCGACTCGAAACGCAAGCGGCCTGCCTGATGTTCAGCCGATGGGGGCATCGAGTCCATGTTCACGGGCCGCGAGCCCTTCGGACTCCCCTCCTCTTCTAGGACCCCTGTCCAAAAGACCCAAGGGGTCCCGCGGATGGGTCAGCTCACCGCCTGTCGAGACTGCCCAGCTCGTGTGTTCGAGAAATGTGTGTTTTCCCCCCACATTCAGGGGGCCCCTTGCGAGGGAAAGTTTAAGCTCAGTGTCACCACACTGCCCACACTCTGTTCCCCTCACTCTCTCAATAAAGGCTTCGGCCCCAGTGTTTGCCCAACACAAAACACACAAAACACAAAAAAATACGAATCAAATGAATTCGTTTCGGAGAGAAAACCTCTCTCCGCAGAGAGAACTCATCTCACTGCAGAGAGAGAAAATCCCTCCGAACCCCTGCATGTCGCCTCTAGTGTGCCCACTAGATGGCGCCATTGCATCACAAATAAACCTGTTGGTCTCACACAGCTCTGCTCTGGCCCGAGCGGGAGCTCTCGCGAGTCACGAAGCGGCTTGGCGAACCGTTTCAGCTCCCGAGTGGGTGATGCGTACAGTAATGCAGGGTTACAGATTGCAATTCGCAGTAAAACCCCCTCATTTCAACGACATTCTCTTTTCTCACACGGAAGAGAACGCCGCTCACATTCTGAAAGAGGAAATTTCATCTCTCCTAAACAAGGGAGAGATTCAGGTGGTACCCCCCAATCTGATGAACCAGGGATTTTATTCCCGTTATTTTCTGATCCTGAAAAAAGACGGCTCTCTCCGCCCTATCTTGGACCTTCGAGTGTTGAACAAACATTTGAGGAAATCCAATTTCAGAATGCTGACACAAGGCGCACTCGCCCGTGCCATAAAACAGAACGACTGGTTCACATCAGTCGATCTGAAAGATGCTTTCTTTCACATAAGCATCTATCCTCCGCACAGGAAGTTTCTTCGTTTCGCCTACCAGGGCATATGTTACGAATTCACAGTTCTTCCGTTTGGACTCAGTTTGAGTCCCCGGTCTTTCTGTCTGTGCGCGGAGGCGGGCTTAGCACCTCTGAGAATATCAGGTCTGAGAATCCTGACGTACATAGACGATTGGCTCATCATAGCCGAATCAAAGAACAAGGTTCGCGCACATCACATCGCTCGGGTTCCAAGTGAATGTGAGCAAGAGCAATTTCACGCCCAGTCAGAATGTCATTTTCCTGGGCTTGGAGTTGAACTCGGTCTCCATGCGAGCGCGTCTCTCTCAAGAGCGCGTTCGCTCTCTGATGAACTGTCTGTCGCAGTTCAGAGAGGGGGCGAAAGTGCAATATCGCACATGTCTCCGGCTGCAGGGTCTCATGGCTTCATCTACCCAAGTTGTGCCGTTGGGACTCCTGAGGATGAGGGCATTCATGAAATGGTTTTGTCACTACATTTCAGCCCGATTCGCGACCTTTCCCGCTCGGTAACAGTGACACGCGCCTGCTCGGCAGCCTTGCGCCACTGGGAGAGCGAAGACTTTTACGCACGGGGAACCCCTCTGGGGGCGGTTACGATGCGGAAAGTTGTGATGACAGATGCGTCCTTAACAGGCTGGGGTGCCACCCAGGAGGGCAGAACAGTGAACGGTCTGTGGCCAAACGGACTACGTTCAGCGCACATAAACTATTTAGAGCTTTTAATCATTTGGAAAGCTCTGAATTATTTTCTGCCTCGCCTGCAGGGACATCACGTTCTGGTACGGTGCGACAATACTACGGCTGTGGCCGTGCTTAATGCTTTTTTTTACGCGCAACTCACGTTCCGGGAATTCTGAACAGAGGCGCGGATCCATGGCTGGCGGAGATAATTCCTCTGTTATACGCCGAGCCGTGGCGCCTTCCCGTTCGCACAATCTATTGTCCCAAGCCAACGGGGAGATTTACCACCCCCACCCGGACAGAGTGGCTCTCTGGGCCTGGCCCGTGAGAGGACGAACCTGAACGCACTTGGGCTTTCGCCGCGTGTGGTCGCCACTATTCAGAACGCCAGGTCCCAACGTCTCTACACGGTCCTTATATGGCTGTAAGTGGCAAGTGTTCGAAGGGTGGTGCGATGGGCGCGGTCTCACATCTTATCAGTGCTCAGTTCCTGATATTTTGTGTTTCCTTCAAGACCTCATGGAAAAAGGGAGGTCTTTTTCCACCATTAAGGTCTACTTGGCTGCGATTTCAGCCTGTCATGTGGGTTTTGAGGGCTCTACTGTCGGGCAGCATCCTCTAATCCGCCGATTTATGAAGGGTGCACGCCGCTCTTTGCCAGTCATCAGGAGGACTGTGCCAGAGTGGGACCTCTCCATGGTGCTGGAAGCGCTGTCTCAACATCCTTTTGAGCCTCTGAGGAGTATTTCTCTTAAGCTGCTGTCCTTCAAGACAGCTTTGCTCTTGGCCTTGGCATCTGCTAAACGTGTCAGTGAGCTACATGCACTCTCGGTTCACCCCTCGTGCACTAAATTCTCCCTCAGTGGAGATAAGGTTTCCCTTAAGCCTAACCCGGACTTCATGCCGAAGTGCTTCCCTGCGTTCACTTCGGAGGTGTTGGAGCTGTCCGCTTTTCACCCTCCACCTTTTACCTCTCTAGAGGATCAGAGGCTGAATGCTCTGTGTCCAGTCCGTGCTTTACAGGCATATATGACCAGGACCAATGCTTTCCGGAAGAGCGACCAGCTCTTTGTCTCATGGGCCCCCCCGCACAGAGGGAGTCCCATATCGAAGCAACGCCTCTCACATTGGGTTGTGGACGCTATAACTATGGCGTATGAAGCAAAGGGAGTGCAGCCCCCAAGGGGCATCAGAGCTCATTCCACAAGGGGCTTAGCCGCCTCTTGGGCTTTGTTTAGGGGAGTGTCACTGCAGGACATCTGCTCCGCTGCCAGTTGGGCTTCTCCTCATACCTTTGTGCGTTACTACCAGCTGGATGTCACCAGAACCTCGGTAGCACATTCGGTTTTAGGAGTGGGGTCTTCTTAGCTCTCCCCTGTAACCCTGTTGGGAAAAAAACCAACAAGAGTGAATGGGCCGGCTGGCCATGTTCATTCCTGTCACCAAACATTTACTTCCCTTTATGGGTATAGTTATGTGCTTTGGTGGGTTGGGGTCACTATCATGTATGTGTCTCATGCATGTTTCATGTCCTGCTTGTCCACAGCAGCTAGGTCTGGCGTCACCTTTGCAGGTTCATGATTAATGGACGTGTCAGGCACCGCCTCTCCGAGGTGACTGTCCTTCTCTGGCTTTCAGAACCTCACTGTGAGTGTATTGGGCAATCGGGGAGCTGTCCATGTCTCTCCCATAGGTGGATCTCGAACACGAGATGATGAAGGAGAACAATAGGTTACTATCGTAACCCCGGTTCTCTGAAACATCGAGTGGAGAGATCCACCATCTTTGCCCCGCTTGCCGCACGAGAAGCGAATATACTTACTGAGGAATAGCAGCGTGCCTAGCTGTTATATGCCCGTAGGTAAGGGGGTGTGGCCTCACCTGGCATTGGCTGCGCGCTTCTGTCTGTCTAGCCAGACTTGGTGCAATTGGATGCTTCTGCAGAGGTCAGGTACGGATCCCCTTCCCATAGGTGGATATCTCCACTCGATGTTTCAGAGAACCGGGGTTACGATAGTAACCTATTGTTTCCCCGAGAACATTTTGATTTCTCTGAACTATTATGTGCATTTTAAGATGTTTTGAAGGCCAAACAAATTGGATAACAACAGCTTTAAAACCATGTCAGTGGGCAGCTGATTATTTTTCTCTCCTCATCAGCATCACACTCTTTTTCTCTTTGTTTTTCTCTTGCCCTGTCTCTTCCCCTCCTAAAGCTGAGCTTTGGCTGATATAGACTTTTAATTTGTGTCTGTCAGAGAAGAAAGTAAACACAGCTCACTACATTTGAGCTGGGTGGGGGAGTCACATTTTTTATTTCTCTGATATGTGCATTTCAAGACGTTTGAAGACCAAAAAAAAAGGATGAGAAATAGCTGTAAAACCATGTCAGCGGGCAGTAGATTATTTAATACCTGCTCTCTCTTCATCTCCATCATCCTTTCTTTTTTCCTCAGTCTCCTCATCTTGCCCTTTCTCTTCCCCTCCTAAAGCTTTTTTAATTTACTAAAGGCTACAATTTTTATCATATTCTATTATATTCTCAATATGTATGCATTCATTGTTAATCTTGTGCCTAACATGATAAACGGCTTTGTTAATGTTTCTTGTCCCCTCACAATGACAGTAAACCAGGGGTTTTCCAGTTGTGTGACTGTGAGCCTCCGCTTAATTGAGGCTACTTTTAAAATCACTGAACATCAGTAGGCCTAACCACAAGTCAACAAAACATGCTTAACATGTGTAATGCAATGAGTAGTAATGTTTCGCCGATGTTATGGTGTTTGCCTTCGCTAATCGTAGTGCGACGCGATAAGATGCTTCTGTCGCCTTCATGTTAATAGTGCCAATTCTGCCAAACAACTGTATTATGCTTTTTTTGTGACTGCAAATCATCACGCTTCCTCTCAAAAAACTCAACTGACTTGTTCACTAAATTTGTGTGCTTAGTTTCAATGTGACGCCGAAGTTTGCATGGTCTCATGCTATCATTTGCTAGCACCTCCTTGCAGAGCACACACTGCGGTGCAGCCTCGGCCCCGACCAGCTGAAACATAACTGTGCGGTTTTTGCTGGGTCCTGTCTCCTCCCTTAATGCTGACTTGGGAAAAGGAAACGATGCATTTTAAAGCTAATACATGCACGCACGTGTGGAGAGAAACTGCACAGACGGACTTATCTTCAACAGAGCATTTATTTTCAAGTATTACGGCTGTATGTTCATAGCATCTTTTTAGGAAGGCCAGTATCACTGATATTAATATAACTACTGATGTGTCAATGAAAATGATTTTCTCCCCAAATTTTACATTTTTCAGGCTTAAAAAAATAACAAATTTTAATTTAAGTTAAAGGCCGTGTTGCAGGGTTAATTTTCCAACGAATTTGTGCAATTTGCCTGTTGGTAATGAACATTTTGTATTTTATGTTGTTGGGTATCACAAAACGGAATATAATACGAAAAAGTAGGTACCATCTTACAGCGGTTTGCAATGATTCTCCTTTCCCCACGTCATTGCATTACGTCACGTTGGGGAGAGAATTTACCAAAGCCCGCCTTGAGAGCATTACTGTACGTTCACACCGCCGCCGACTTGAGCTGCAAAGCATCTCTGGCCACCCTGTCAAGGACACTTGTCAAAAAGTACGGGGAAGCTCGTTGACGCTTTAGCCGCTCTGACGTAGCAGGGAAAAGAGAAGTGTCAACATGAAATGTAATAAACAGAAAAAACAAGCAATACATTAAAGAAACCTTTTATAATGACAGCATTTTTATAACCGTTTTGGTCACATTTGGTCGGGGAAAAAATAATAATTAGCTATTATTATTATTTGCATTAGTGTAATTGGTCAAATCGTGTTACCGTGAGCAAATGAATTGCATTCCCGCTTAAAACGAGCGTTCGTAAATATTTAAAATAAAAGTTGCGCTCATTCTCAAATGTGTATCACAGGATCATTATGGATAATCGTTTTGAAGTTGTTGTGTTTGGTGCTGCTTTATTGTATGCGGACAAGACGTCGGACTCGGAGATTTTGGGTTCGTTCATGTCACCCTCCAGGACCGTTATCAGTTCGGAGAGTATCACCGGCTGGTGCAGCAGCTGCGGCTAATGTTTTAATCGGAACTAATGTTTTGGTAGGAACGAAAGTTTACATCGTATGTTTCTCCGGAATCAGCCAGCGCGAAGCACGTCTATATTCCGATTGGTTGCTGTGTTTTGCCGCTGAACCGCGTCATAGCTCATTACCATAAAGTTGAGCTACTTTCAACTTTCTGATTGACGCCCAAGACGCTCAAAACGCCCAAAACGCGACGCCAAGGGATTTGACGCTCCTTGCAGCTGAGAGAAGCCAGCTTCCATTGAAAATGAATGACTTCCGGCCGCTTTGGAAGCTCAAGTCGGCGGCGGTGTGAATAAGCTTCCGGTCGATAGATTACCCCCTTGGTGTGAACGTACAGTGAGAGTGACTAGAGACGAGTAGTAGACGAGAGTATTCAGATAGCGCAGATTATAGATAAATAGATAAATACATAGATATAGATAGATAGACTAGATATATAGATAGATAGACTAGATATATAGATAGACATTTAGATAATTCCAACGCAGTTTCCATGGGACGGCACCGCCCGAGCACCTGCCAAACACAGCGACAGACACGCGGCGGCTACGTTTGCAACAACATTTTCACCGGAGGAAGAGATAAATGCTTAGAAACGCCAATATAGCTAGCATGATATCCTTCTATTTCTAGATGACAAAGACAAAGTTTACCAGCCAGAGCTGCCAACTCTCACGCATTGGCCGTGATGGTGACACCCGCATTTGATTGGTTTCACACGCCACACACACCGATGTCTCATGCTGAAGTGTCAACCCGGTCGGTCAAATGCCTGAAAGATTGGTTTATCTATAGATCTACCTGTTGTGCCACTCGTGATCGACTAGTTATACCGGCAAATTAGTTCAAATCTCCCGGAATCTAGAGCGAGCGTGCATGCGAGCGAGCGTGCAGTCTCTGTCGACTGTGGTCCAAAACTCGTAGTGCAATGACAGTAAAATAAAATAAAAAAGTGTTGTTATTGTGCACTGCTGCTCGTAGACTAGCTCCAGTGCTCATTGCTGCGTTGCTAAATGATAGCAACTCACCAGGACACGTCACCAACTCTCCACTCATTCATAGTTCTAATACTAGGCTGAGGCTACCTTTCCTCCACTTCTCCCCAACGTGACGTCATCACCGAATTGCGTAAAAAACCCCGTTAATACCAAAAACGTAAAAAACGGGTCTTTAAGACCATTTTTGAGACATTTTAAAAATGATATACATATATTGAGTGATTTATGTACCCATTAATCAACAGTGGTGGTTAACCTCAGGGGCGGAGTGGGATCAAAAAATTTCGTAGACCACCGGCCCTCGTCGCGAGTTCAGAGGCCCCTGGGCACAATGTCTTGTAGGCCCCTCTTAGGCAGGCCAAATGTATATTTTGTCCAAGGACATTTTAATATGGCATTTACAGTTTTACTGACTTAAAAGGAACTATGATTATTCCTTTGACGTAAAATCCATATAGCCTATAAATGTACTGTATAAATGAAAATGAATATTTCAAAAGTACATTTTAGCCTACCCTACATTACACTATAGTATAGGAAAATTAAAATACTTTTGTCCTAATTTCTTCACTTGCAAGAAATAAACCCTTGAGCTTTTATTTAGGAGAAAACACCAGATCACCATGCTGATCGCGTGAGCAAAGAGCGCACTTTTCTTTCAATCACGCAGCACAAACAGGAGGCCTATAGCCTACTTAATTATAGTCTTGTGCTGTTTTATAAAGGCACAAAGCCATATCATGGTTTCGATTTTAGTTCGTTGGCAAAATATAACGCTAGAGACCTTTATGGTATAGGCTATACATTTTACATCTCATATGTGTTGGGAAAAGGGAGAAGAGAGAGTTCGGCAAAAGGCGGATTCAAACTCGGGTCCAACGCGTCAAAAGCTACTTTCAAGCACTTCACGCCCTACGCCACTGTAGCAAAGTCCTTTTAGGCAAGTCATGCCACTCGGCCGCCATCTTGGCAACGCCTCCGGGCAGCTATTTCGGACTAACAAGACCAGGCTCCTATCTAAATGAATGGGCAGAGAGTCAGAACTGCACATTCACTGGTCACCGGGACATAAAAACTGCATGTATAGAAACAGCAGTAAAATATGATAAAATCGCTGAAAAAGTTTGATGACTTTGCCCCAAAATAAGGTTTAAAACGCCTTTTCCCCCACAGGTTATACTTTACTACGCATGCGCAAGGGTTCTTGTCTCCGCTGTCGCAAACCTCAAATGTGCGCATGCATCAGTGGGACCAGACGATAGGCTTACATGTTTCTTACGGCTGTACTGTTAAAAGCAGACGATTGGCTTTCCAGCGGGAGGGGCGGGACATGTGCATACAACCGCCATCTTTGGTGTTACGGGTTTTCCCTATATAGTTGTATTAAGGATTGAGGAAGTGGCATGTCTCATATAAACTATCTCTGACTGTAGTTAATTCGTAATGGGCGTCTTTTTGCTGAAAAGACAGGCACTTAGTGCAAATATACGCTCCGTTAACGAAGATGTAAAAAAAAACCTTTTTTTTTCTCTCGCTTGGGCCCCAAGTGCGCATGGCGAACTTGCAATGTATAACTATCAGACCGGTCCTCGCGGCCTCGAAACACTACCGGCCCACCGGGGAAACTCCCGACTCTCCCGATTGCCACTCCGCCCCTGGTTAACCTGCAACATGGGCTTTAACTTAAAACAATCCTCACTTAAACCCATAATAAATGTTATATTTACCTGTAACTTTCCTATCTAACAGGTATGAAATATACAGAAATTGAATAAGGTTATGAAACAGTCTGCACTACATAAATTATAAATGAAATGTTACAGCTTTAATAAGGGTTAATCTATAATCGAGCAGGGAATAATTTGATTTGTTCTCTTTGTTCTTTGGTTAACTTTAACTTTAACTTTACAGAATGAGTGGCTGCGGTCACTTTAAGATCTGCTGACGGATCTCATGCGTCTCATTCTACTCTTCACTTACATTTAAGATTAATTAAGATTTAACTCATTTAAGACTGTTCTTGTGAGGATACTCGACAAAAAGCACATTTTTCGTAAGCTACACAGAATGTTTTTTCATAAAGCTACACAGAATGTTTTTTCATAAAGCTACACAGAATGTTTTTTCATAAAGCTACACAGAATGTTTTTTCATAAAGCTACACAGAATGTTTTTTCATAAAGCTACACAGAATGTTTTTTCGTAAAGCTACACAGAATGTTTTTTCGTAAAGCTACACAGAATGTTTTTTCGTAAAGCTACACAGAATGTTTTTTCGTAAGCTACACAATGTTTTTTCATAAAGCTACACAGAATGTTTTTTCGTAAGCTACACAATGTTTTTTCATAAAGCTACACAGAATGTTTTTTCGTAAAGCTACACAGAATGTTTTTTCGTAAGCTACACAATGTTTTTTCATAAAGCTACACAGAATGTTTTTTCGTAAGCTACACAATGTTTTTTCATAAAGCTACACAGAATGTTTTTTCATAAAGCTACACAGAATGTTTTTTCATAAAGCTACACAGAATGTTTTTTGAATGCATTAAATCTTTAGCAAACGTTAACAGCCAAGTTACCTAGCAGCAGTTTACTGAATCAACCAACTCACATCTCCTTTCTTTCTTATTAATCCATGATGACATTAAAGTCACCCGTTTTGGTTTCTGGCATTTCATCGTTGCCTGTGCCGCCGCAAACGCTATATAGCTCGGGATCGTTTCGTCATGTCGCAATGCATTGTGGGAATCACGGTACGGAAGTAGATGTACTGTATAGTAGGCAGTAGGTAATTCAAATTCTAACGTTGATCATTTAGGTTTAATTTAGGTTATTTTAAGGAAAATGGTTCAGTATTGCTGTAATGCGAACTGCTGGAATCGGTCTCACGATCGACAGGGCAAACACCTCATAAATCATGTTAGTTTTCACCAGTTTCGCGTCTTTTTTGTTGAATGGTGGGTTGTGTCTGAGGTGAATGTTCGCCAATAATATACTGGATTACAGAAATACCGGACGAAAATAGTGGATTATTGTACCTATGGTAGGTGTGTAATTACTCTTGAAGAGTATACTCACAGAATATGACAAGTGTGTGTGTGTGTCACCAGTTGACGATGCTGACTCGCGATCTTCACAGTGAACGCGCCGGAGAGAAATACATTTCATACGGATTACATCGTTTTCTTTCGTTTTGAATTGTTATGTTTAAAAGTAGAAATCGCAGGTCTGTGAGTTAGTTAAACTATGCCGAGTTTAGGTTCTTTTATGAGACGAGCTGCAGTCCAGGCGCCTGCGCCTCCGTGTCGTGATTGTCTAGCTACTATGTTTACTTATTATTTATTAAATCCAGGTAATTTGTTGATGGAACATTGATCAAAATTAAGATACAATTAATACAAAACGAAAATCACTTTAAATAAAGGCTTTGTGCTTTCTTTTTGAGGTCTCTGTACAAGTTTTAAAGCAGTTTTAGTGCCACTTTCAGGGTATACTGTCACGTCTGTAATTAGTTTTTTCCTCATAAATGCGAACACATAAAATTAATATTTTATGTTCTGTGGAGAGCCAACCCTTCTTCGTCCGGTGGGTATTACTTCAGATTTGTAAAGGTCCATAACTCTTGGTGCCAGACAGTGCTGGAGACCGGCCGGACGCTATTAACTTACTCCAAACCGGCCTTTGCGGTACTGCTAAAATGGCCGCCGTTACCCACAATGCACCGTGCCATAACGTCTACGCCCGAGCTCTATCCCTGCTCATTAGAACTTTCAGTGAGCCATTTTACACAGGCTCGGTCCTGCTCCTCCGTGGCAATGACGGCGTGTGGTTAAAAATCATAACAAACGAATTTGAAAGTGGGGGGACACAAACGGGATTTTGAAAAGCATAGGAAATTACGCCCGTGCCCGTAGGACATCATCCCCAGGCTTCATGAACTTGCGCTCCACGCTTTCACCGGCGACGCTAACGTGACGTATAATCACACTGTGTTGCCAGGACCCGCCTTGCTCTGCTTCTGATAGGCTCGTAACATGTTAGAGCTGCGTTCCTCTCATATGATTGGTAGGTGAAATCAATTGACTCAAATATTTTTCTTTTTTTTGCTCACGGCCGCACGCCGAATAACTTAATATTTTACTTTGCGATATTAATAATAGAGATGCATACATAGTTATTTTTTCTTAACGTGTCGCGCCTCCCCTGTGGCTCTTTGGGACCCCCACGGGAGGCGCGCCTCACCTATTGAAAACCGCTGCAGTAAACTATTAACTTAGGCTACTTACATTACACGAGTCACGTTATATAGGCCTATTTTCAGTTCAAAATGGCGAAATTAGACAAAATTATATTAGTTTGCCTGATTATTTTTTGTCATTCGTTTGCGAACACGAATTTGTGTAGCATATTAATCACATATTTTTAGGGGGGCTAGGCAGAGGTTTAGGGCTGAAGCCCCCCTATAAAGGGCCTAGTGACGCCCCTGTGTGGTGGTCAATGTAATAGCACTTCTTGATGGGCAGCTGGAGGAAAGTGGCCAGTTGCATCAAGCTGCTTTTGTAAGTGATGCAAGCAGGCTGGTCTATGAGGTCTCCTTCAGAAATGGCTGTCTGGGCCTGGGAAGCTGGGCGTGTCAGAGGCTGGTAGCAGATCTGCTCGTGGCCTGGCGCAGCTCCACGGTCATGTATGTCCAGGACAGTCTCCCCAAGCCCAATAATGGGGAGTCTGTCAATGACATCATCAGCTCTGTGTGGCAAAAAAAATATACACAACTGTCAAATACACATAAAAGTTTTCAATCACAGAGGACAGACTGAAAATTTGACAAAACTTGCCAATAAATTATAGCAATACATACCGGCCGCACACAGATTGGTGGGACATAGCAAAGTCCTTTTAGGCAAGTCATGCCACTCGGCCGCCATCTTGGCAACGCCTCCGGGCAGCTATTTCGGGCTAACAAGACCAGGCTCCTATCTAAATGAATGGGCAGAGAGTCAGAACTGCACATTCACTGGTCACCGGGACATAAAAACTGCATGTATAGAAACAGCAGTAAAATATGATAAAAATCGCTGAAAAAGTTTGATGACTTTGCCCCAAAATAAGGTTTAAAACGCCTTTTCCCCCACAGGTTATACTTTACTACGCATGCGCAAGGGTTCTCGTCTCCGCTGTCGCAAACATCAACTGTGCGCATGCGTCAGTGGAACCAGACGATAGGCTTACATGTTTCCCGGCTTGACTGTTAAAAGCAGACGATTGGCTTCCAGAAGGAGGGGCGGGGCATGTGCATACAACCGCCATCTTTGGCGTTACGGGTTTTTCCTATATAGTTGTATTGAGGAGTAAGGAAATGGCATGTCTCTGTATAAATAGTCTCTGGACATAGTCAACATCAGTAAAGTCTGAAGCCATTTTGTCTGCCAATTGAACTCTACAAGAGACAACAACAAAAATGTCACTTCCACACTCAAACATGTAATCATAAAAAGATGATGTGGGGATGTGTTCACCCTGTTCTGAAGGAGGTTGGCCTGTTGTTCATCCACAAGCTTCAGGAAATTCATACTAAACACAGAGCAAGTATGAGTACAATCAAACAAGAGGAATAGCGGTAATAGTGTAATGTCTACTTTTAAACATATACCCGTCTTCCAAAGCTTGATCCTCGCCCAGTGGTCCAACTCCTTCTACTAGAAAATCATCACTGTTGACATAACAAATTACACATCAAATGCATGCGTACAGCATGGGGACATATAATCCAGCTGTAGAATGTAATGTCACGAGCTACAAATTGTGTGTATTTCATGTAACTACTAGGTAGTACTGATTTTACTGACGGTAAGAAAACTTGTGTAATAACTTTGTATTTGAATTTCAATTTTGAAAAAAATTACAACTATATTTTTTAGAATGCCTGAAAATGAATTGCAATCAAATGTAAAATATCCTTACTATCTGGCATGTTCCGGCGTGCAAGTGTGTGCGTGACTATCGATATAACGACAATAAATCTAACCTAACGTTACGAAACCGTTGTTTTGTACCAAGTCATAATTTCTTGCAGAACCAACACTAACCTGGTGAAATAATGTGGAAAGCCATAACGTTACAACTGTAGTATTTCACATCAGATAACGTTAGCAACTGGTCGGCGTCAGCCGGCGAACTAATGCTATCTAATTTGAGGCAACTAAAATCACAATATATTTGTACATGCTTTTAAGTAATGTTAGCTTACCTGGATGAACGCAGGCCATGTTTGGCCATGTTGACGAGGCGGAAGCCCACGGATACGTGCGCGTGCCCCCCGCCGAGGAGACCGTCGCCACACACGCGGAAGTCGATCTGGTCGCAACGAGCGAGAGCACACACTGTCACTGACAGGCCTGAAGTACACACTGTCAGGCGTTCCTCTCGCTATCACACCCTCTGACGGGGATGCTCTGACATCGCGCTGGCCGGGAACCAGACTTTACGCGTTCCCTCCGGTGAAGATTCTGCCTGTGGTTTTATGCAAAATCAGAGAGGAGAAAGCGTTTGTGATCCTCGTGGCCCCGAAGAGCCAGCCCTTGTTCACGGACCTGAGCGAGTTATTAGTGGCTCCCCCCATGGGAAATCCCCCTCAGGAAGGACCTGCTGTCTCAAGCGAACGGCACGATATGGCACGCCAGCCCCGAGCTGTGGAGCCTTCATGTGTGCCGCTGCGGGGACTTTGAATGAGCGGGACACCCTGCATTCAAGGGTGTTGAGCACACTCACGGAGGCGCGCGCGCCTTTAACCAGGCGCCTTACAACTGTGTGTGTGTGTGTGTGTCCGCTGGCCCTGCTCTCTGCACAGGGAGGGCCGGTTTGAGGGGATCTTACTCCGGTGTCCTCAGGCAGCTCTTGAAGGGTGAGGCTGCAGGAGGGCGGGTTGGCAGTTTTAGGACTCGTGTTTTGATCCACATCAAAGCTGTTTTCATGTATCCGGGTCCAGGTTTGACGAGCTGCTCGGCCCGGATCTGCTGCACCTCTCGTGCGTCTCGCACACAGCGATTAATCAGGTTGAGCCGCTCTCTCCGGCTGCGCTCCTCAACAGGCCTGAAGTACACATGGTGATGCAGACTCACGGTGTCGGGCCAGTGCACCCTCTTCCCCGGAGCTTCGGGATCATCCTGGGACTCGGAGACCGGCTCCACGAGCGCCTCTTCACGGGCCTTCAGGCGGGTCTTCAGCGCCTGGACCGGGTCTGACCAGAACGAGGGTCCGGCCGGCTCTTCAGGCGTGTTCCTCACATACTCTCTCCACTCGTTGTAAAACACAGGAGTCGTGCTGTGCTCCTCGTCGAACCGGTTCACTGTGGGCTTCGGCGCTTGTTTGAGAGAACTCTTCAGCGGCCCGCACACGTACTTGTACTTCTTAGGTGTTCTCGTCCAGCGCTGGTCCGCCCAGGACACCTTCTTTGGTCCCGGTGTCTTGGCCATGGGCGTCTCCATCCACTCCAGCCATCTCTGCTCGCCCCAGGGGAACGGGAAATACTGGGGGGTGGGGCCGCGGGGGTACGGGACATACGGGGAATCGCGATATACTTTGACGGAATCCCCATTGTTTGATCGCCATTTAGCATAACGTCTACTACAACGTCTACAGCTGCTGAAACCCTCCTCAAAATCATCATCATCATCCTCGAGCCAAGGAAACTCATCCATGATCATCAATCAGATGATCAGATCAAACTCGATAAACATGAGTCTTTAACCGCGAGCCTGCGCTATTTATCCTGCTCTGGGGCGTGACGTCACAGTGGCCGCGAGAGGCGTGACGTCACAGTGGCGCGTTCAACTGAGCGAGTCACTCACGAGACCACAAGTGAAACAGCACAGCAGAGCAGAATGATTACAAATCACATCAGTTTGTTCATCTAGTAGCCTAAAGTGCGGATTTACATTTCTACTTCAGCGTTTACATGAAAGGTAAAGGCTTCAGATTATTTACTCGTACTCTAAATTAATTAAACTGCTGTGTACTGACGCGTGCTGCCCTTAAGACAATTACCAGTTTTATTACTGTAAGTTAAGTAGCCACGTTTTTTAGCAGGTTGTTTTTGTATGAACACAGTTTTACTACAAATACCATGGTAAAACTATTATTAATGTAGCAAAATCTTGGTTAATTTGTAAGTAATTTGTAAGTTACAATGGTTTAACTGCAATAGCCAAAAAAAATTTTTTTCGAAGTTGTTTATTTCTATCAAAAGATGGATTAGATACCTTGACTAGTTTCCACCCGTCGATCGTCCTGTATAAATGAGTGTAATCACGTGTCGTGTTTCAAAGATACGGGACGCTGTTTATCGCATTATTTCCAGCTGTGCGACGATCAAATCAAACGCCAGCATTAAAGGTCAGATTTCAGTGCGATATTCGTTTGAAATTCGGAAAGGGATCGTGTAAACAACACAGTCCACACATTTACCACGTTTCTCCCTCAGCAACCGGTGATTTACTGAGGTATTTATAGATAAAACACGGTACCACAACACTTACCACGGTATACTGTGGTATTTGTAGTTAAGAATAAGTGCCGTGCTTTTACCACTGTAACTGTGTTTTTACTGTGTAATATTTGTAGTTAAAGCACAATAACACAACACTTACCATGGTTTAACCACAGTAACTGTGTTAGTAACAGTTTTATTTCAGTAACAGTGTAGTCGCCACGTCTTATAATGTATTGGTTTTGTATAACCACAGTTTTACACTAACGTTACCATGGTAAAACTATTGCTGGTGTTGCAACCTTGGTTATTGTGTAGTTGGATAATTCCTGGGATTCTGTAATATTTCGGAAATAACTTGGATTTTTCTTTTACACTATTAGTTAAGTTACAAATAGACAAATTGTGTCTGTGATATCTTTATTTTTGTAAAAAAAATATTTTAAATGTTGATGCTTATTAACTAAAGATGCCAAATAGATGCTTTAATTTTTAATCCAATTCCTTATTTTTCCCCCAAACATATGAATGTGACAAGGCTGAGGACAGTGTGACGGTGTTGAAGACTGTTACAGGTTTGAAGGGAGACGTTGCCTTCAATTTGATATTTTCATTTTGTCCCTCTCATATATTGTGCTCTTCTTTCTGGATCATCATATCTACATCCACAACACTGTCTTTCTGCTGCCCTTCCTGACATAAGTGGACACATTACATCACATATTATATTTATAACAAAATTATGAGCTGTCATGATTTTACTTAGTATATCTTAACTGAAACATGACTATTTTAATATTTTTTAATTAAATTAAAAATGTTATTAATTAAACTAATGAAAATGATTCATAAATGAAGAGAAGTTTTCAACCCCGAAACAGTGAGAAATACAGATATGTGACGGCGTTGAGGTCTTTTGTTCATAATGGCCACGGCTCCTCGTGTAGTGTAGGAGAGTAGGCCATCCATGGCAGCAGTGAAATAAGTACATTATACTTTTGGATTAAAATAACATTTTGAAAAAAAAAAAAACTTTATGTGACGGGGTTGAGTTGTTCAGCTTGACAACGCTCTCCCTGACTATAATAGGCCTAAAAAATATGACTAAGAACTATGATACTACTTACCATCTTCTGCAGCACTGTTAGACCTGAATGATGTCACTTCTGGGAAATGATGTCACTTATGGGTCAGTCTAAATTATAATAAATTATTATAGTGGAGGGTAGTTGGCGTGACGGGGTTGAGTTCTGGGACATAACCGTATAATCTTTTTGGTAATCAAATATCATGCATTTTTTTGAAAAATATTTTTCACAAGTAACAAATATATACAACATTGCCACAAATACAGACACATGTATTCTATCTGACTTATTTGCCACACACACACACACACACACACACACACACCATGATCAACAGGGGATCTGACCGGCGGTGTTGGTGAGTGTATAACGACTCCATGGTCATGTTAGATAGGTAGACAAGTACACACACACACTCT
This sequence comes from Semotilus atromaculatus, assembly GCA_031834385.1. Lineage (NCBI taxonomy): Eukaryota > Metazoa > Chordata > Actinopteri > Cypriniformes > Leuciscidae > Semotilus > Semotilus atromaculatus. Next base: position 4,752,222 of record JAULUF010000044.1, on the reverse strand, counting down.
TACACTCACACTCTCTCACACACACTCCATGGTCATGTTAGATAGGTAGACAAGTACACACGCACACTCTCACACACACTCCATGGTCATGTTAGATAGGTAGAAAAGTACACACGCACACTCTTACACACACTCCATGGTCATGTTAGATAGGTAGACAAGTACACACACACACTCTTACACACACACTCTCTCACACACACTCCATGGTCATGTTAGATAGGTAGACAACACACACTCTTACACTCACACTCTCTCACACACACTCCATGGTCATGTTAGATAGGTAGACAAGTACACACACACACTCTTACACACACTCCATGGTCATGTTAGATAGGTAGACAAGTACACACACACTCTTACACACACACTCCATGGTCATGTTAGATAGGTAGACAAGTACACACACGCACTCTCTCACACACACTCCATGGTCATGTTAGATAGGTAGACAAGAACACACGCACTCTTACACACACACTCCATGGTCATATTAGATAGGTAGACAAGTACACACACACACTCTTACACACACACTCCATGCCATGGTCATGTTAGATAGCCAAGTACACACACGCACACTCTTACACACACACTCTCTCACACACACTCCATGGTCATGTTAGATAGGTAGACAAGTACACACACACACACACTCTTACACACACACTCTCACACACACTCCATGGTCATGTTAGATAGGTAGACAAGTACACTCACACACTCTTACACTCACACTCTCTCACACACACTCCATGGTCATGTTAGATAGGTAGACAAGTACACACGCACACTCTTACACACACACTCTCTCACACACACTCCATGGTCATGTTAGATAGGTAGACAAGTACACACGCTCCCTCTTACACACACACTCTCACACACACTCCATGGTCATGTTAGATAGGTAGACAAGTACACACGCACCCTCTTACACACACACACTCCATGGTCATGTTAGATAGGTAGACAAGTACACTCACACACTCTTACACTCACACTCTCTCACACACACTCCATGGTCATGTTAGATAGGTAGACAAGTACACTCACACACTCTTACACTCACACTCTCTCACACACACTCCATGGTCATGTTAGATAGGTAGACAAGTACACACGCACACTCTCACACACACTCCATGGTCATGTTAGATAGGTAGACAAGTACACTCACACTCTCTCACACACACTCCATGGTCATGTTAGATAGGTAGACAAGTACACACGCACACTCTTACACTCACACTCCATGGTCATGTTAGATAGGTAGACAAGTACACTCACACTCTCTCACACACACTCCATGGTCATGTTAGATAGGTAGACAAGTACACACGCACACTCTTACACTCACACTCTCTTACACACACTCCATGGTCATGTTAGATAGGTAGACAAGTACACACGCACACTCTTACACTCACACTCTCTCACACACACTCCATGGTCATGTTAGATAGGTAGACAAGTACACACACGCACTCTTACACACACACTCCATGGTCATGTTAGATAGGTAGACAAGTACACACGCACTCTTACACACACACTCCATGGTCATGTTAGATAGGTAGACAAGTACACACGCACTCTTACACACACACTCTCTCACACACACTCTCTCACACACACTCCATGGTCATGTTAAATAGGTAGACAAGTACACACGCACACTCTTACACACTCCATGGTCATGTTAGATAGGTAGACAAGTACACACGCACACTCTTACACACACACTCCATGGTCATGTTAAATAGGTAGACAAGTACACACGCACACTCTTACACACTCCATGGTCATGTTAGATGGGTAGACAAGTACACACACACACTCTTACACACACACTCTCTCACACACACTCCATGGTCATGTTAGATAGGTAGACAAGTACACACACACACACTCTTACACGCACACTCTTACACACACACTCCATGGTCATGTAAGATAGGTAGACAAGTACACACACACTCTTACACACACACTCCATGGTCATGTTAGATAGGTAGACAAGTACACACACACACTCTTACACTCACACTCTCTCACACACACACTCCATGGTCATGTTAGATAGGTAGACAAGTACACACGCACACTCTTACACACACTCTCTCACACACACTCCATGGTCATGTTAGATAGGTAGACAAGTACACACACACTCTTACACACACACTCCATGGTCATGTTAGATAGGCAGACAAGTACACTCACACACTCTTACACTCACACTCTCTCACACACACTCCATGGTCATGTTAGATAGGTAGACAAGTACACACGCACACTCTCACACACACTCCATGGTCATGTTAGATAGGTAGAAAAGTACACACGCACACTCTTACACACACTCCATGGTCATGTTAGATAGGTAGAGAAGTACACTCACACACTCTTACACTCACACTCTCTCACACACACTCCATGGTCATGTTAGATAGGTAGAAAAGTACACACACACACTCTTACACTCACACTCTCTCACACACACTCCATGGTCATGTTAGATAGGTAGAAAAGTACACACGCACACTCTTACACACACTCCATGGTCATGTTAGATAGGTAGACAAGTACACTCACACACTCTTACACTCACACTCTCTCACACACACTCCATGGTCATGTTAGATAGGTAGACAAGTACACACACACACTCTTACACTCACACTCTCTCACACACACTCCATGGTCATGTTAGATAGGTAGAAAAGTACACACGCACACTCTTACACACACTCCATGGTCATGTTAGATAGGTAGACAAGTACACTCACACACTCTTACACTCACACTCTCTCACACACACTCCATGGTCATGTTAGATAGGTAGACAAGTACACACACACACTCTTACACTCACACTCTCTCACACACACTCCATGGTCATGTTAGATAGGTAGAAAAGTACACACGCACACTCTTACACACACTCCATGGTCATGTTAGATAGGTAGACAAGTACACACACACTCTCTCACACACACTCCATGGTCATGTTAGATAGGTAGTCAAGTACACTCACACTCTCTCACACACACTCCATGGTCATGTTAGATAGGCAGACAAGTACACACGCACACTCTTACACACACTCCATGGTCATGTTAGATAGGTAGACAAGTACACACACACTCTCTCACACACACTCCATGGTCATGTTAGATAGGTAGACAAGTACACACACACACTCTTACACGCACACTCTTACACACACACTCCATGGTCATGTTAGATAGGTAGACAAGTACACACACACACTCTTACACTCACACTCTCTCACACACACTCCATGGTCATGTTAGATAGGTAGAAAAGTACACACGCACACTCTTACACACACTCCATGGTCATGTTAGATAGGCAGACAAGTACACACGCACACTCTTACACACACTCCATGGTCATGTTAGATAGGTAGACAAGTACACACACACTCTCTCACACACACTCCATGGTCATGTTAGATAGGTAGACAAGTACACACACACACTCTTACACGCACACTCTTACACACACACTCCATGGTCATGTTAGATAGGTAGACAAGTACACACACACACTCTTACACGCACACTCTTACACACACACTCCATGGTCATGTTAGATAGGTAGACAAGTACACACGCACACTCTTACACACACTCTCTCACACACACTCCATGGTCATGTTAGATAGGTAGACAAGTACACACGCACACTCTTACACTCACACTCTCTCACACACACACTCCATGGTCATGTTAGATAGGTAGACAAGTACACACGCACACTCTTACACACACACTCCATGGTCATGTTAGATAGGTAGACAAGTACACACGCACACTCTTACACACACACTCCATGGTCATGTTAGATAGGTAGACAAGTACACACGCACACTCTTACACACACACTCCATGGTCATGTTAGATAGGTAGACAAGTACACACACACACTCTTACACACTCGCACTCTCTCACACACACTCCATGGTCATGTTAGATAGGTAGACAAGTACACACACACACTCTTACACACTCGCACTCTTACACACACACTCCATGGTCATGTTAGATAGGTAGACAAGTACACACACACACTCTTACACACTCGCACTCTCTCACACACACTCCATGGTCATGTTAGATGGGTAGACAAGTACACACACACACACTCACACACTCGCACTCTCTCACACACACTCCATGGTCATGTTAGATAGGTAGACAAGTACACTCACACACTCTTACACACACACTCTCTCACACACACTCCATGGTCATGTTAGTTAGGTAGTCAAGTACACACGCACACTCTTACACACACACTCTCTCACACACACTCCATGGTCATGTTAGATGGGTAGACAAGTACACACACACACTCTTACACACACTCTCTCACACACTCCATGGTCATGTTAGATAGGTAGACAAGTACACACACACACTCTTACACGCACACTCTTACACACACACTCCATGGTCATGTTAGATAGGTAGACAAGTACACACGCACACTCTTACAAACACTCTTACACACACACTCCATGGTCATGTTAGATAGGTAGACAAGTACACACGCACACTCTTACACACACTCTCTCACACACACTCCATGGTCATGTTAGATAGGTAGACAAGTACACACACACACACTCTTACACTCACACTCTCTCACACACACTCCATGGTCATGTTAGATGGGTAGACAAGTACACACACACACTCACACACTCGCACTCTCTCACACACACTCCATGGTCATGTTAGATAGGTAGACAAGTACACACACTCACACACTCGCACTCTCTCACACACACTCCATGGTCATGTTAGATAGGTAGACAAGTACACTCACACACTCTTACACACACACTCTCTCACACACACTCCATGGTCATGTTAGATAGGTAGACAAGTACACTCACACTCTTACACACACACTCCATGGTCATGTTAGATAGGTAGACAAGTACACTCACACACTCTTACACACACACTCTCTCACACACACTCCATGGTCATGTTAGATAGGTAGACAAGTACACACGCACACTCTTACACACACACTCCATGGTCATGTTAGATAGGTAGACAAGTACACACACACTCTTACACTCACACTCTATGGTCATGTTAGATAGGTAGACAAGTACACACACACACACACACACTCTTACACTCACACTCTCTCACACACACTCCATGGTCATGTTAGATAGGTAGTCAAGTACACACACACACTCTTACACACACACTCTCTCACACACACTCCATGGTCATGTTAGATAGGTAGACAAGTACAAACACACACACACTCTTACACTCACACTCTCTCACACACACTCCATGGTCATGTTAGATAGGTAGACAAGTACACACACACACACACACTCTTACACTCACACTCTCTCACACACACTCCATGGTCATGTTAGATAGGTAGACAAGTACACACACACACTCTTACACTCACACTCTCTCACACACACTCCATGGTCATGTTAGATAGGTAGACAAGTACACACACACACACACTCTTACACTCACACTCTCTCACACACACTCCATGGTCATGTTAGATGGGTAGACAAGTACACTCACACACTCTTACACACACACTCCATGGTCATGTTAGATGGGTAGACAAGTACACTCACACACTCTTACACACACACTCCATGGTCATGTTAGATAGGTAGACAAGTACACTCACACACTCTTACACACACACTCCATGGTCATGTTAGATGGGTAGACAAGTACACACACACACTCTTACACTCACACTCTCTCACACACACACTCCATGGTCATGTTAGATAGGTAGACAAGTACACACACACACACACTCTTACACTCACACTCTCTCACACACACTCCATGGTCATGTTAGATGGGTAGACAAGTACACTCACACACTCTTACACACACACTCCATGGTCATGTTAGATGGGTAGACAAGTACACACACACACTCTTACACTCACACTCTCTCACACACACTCCATGGTCATGTTAGATAGGTAGACAAGTACACTCACACACTCTTACACACACACTCCATGGTCATGTTAGATAGGTAGACAAGTACACTCACACACTCTTACACACACACTCCATGGTCATGTTAGATGGGTAGACAAGTACACACACACACTCTTACACTCACACTCTCTCACACACACTCCATGGTCATGTTAGATAGGTAGACAAGTACACTCACACACTCTTACACACACACTCCATGGTCATGTTAGATAGGTAGACAAGTACACTCACACACTCTTACACACACACTCCATGGTCATGTTAGATGGGTAGACAAGTACACACACACACTCTTACACTCACACTCTCTCACACACACACTCCATGGTCATGTTAGATAGGTAGACAAGTACACACACACACACACTCTTACACTCACACTCTCTCACACACACTCCATGGTCATGTTAGATGGGTAGACAAGTACACACGCACACTCGTACACTCACACTCTCTCACACACACACTCCATGGTCATGTTAGATAGGTAGACAAGTACACACGCACACTCTTACACTCACACACTCTCACACACACACTCTCTCACACACACACTCCATGGTCATGTTAGATAGGTAGACAAGTACACACGCACACTCTTACACACACACTCCATGGTCATGTTAGATAGGTAGACAAGTACACACACACACACACTCTTACACACACACTCTCTCACACACACTCCATGGTCATGTTAGATGGGTAGACAAGTACACACGCACACTCTTACACACACTCTCTCACACACACTCCATGGTCATGTTAGATAGGTAGACAAGTACACTCACACACTCTTACACACACACTCCATGGTCATGTTAGATAGGTAGACAAGTACACTCACACACTCTTACACTCACACTCTCTCACACACACTCCATGGTCATGTTAGATAGGTAGACAAGTACACACACACACTCTTACACACACACTCTCTCACACACACTCCATGGTCATGTTAGATAGGTAGACAAGTACACTCACACACTCTTACACACACACTCTCTCACACACACTCCATGGTCATGTTAGATAGGTAGACAAGTACACTCACACACTCTTACACACACACTCTCTCACACACACTCCATGGTCATGTTAGTTAGGTAGTCAAGTACACTCACACTCTCTCACACACACTCCATGGTCATGTTAGATGGGTAGACAAGTACACTCACACACTCTTACACACACACTCCATGGTCATGTTAGATAGGTAGACAAGTACACACACACACTCTTACACACACACTCTCTCACACACACTCCATGGTCATGTTAGATAGGTAGACAAGTACACACACACACTCTTACACACACACTCTCTCACACACACTCCATGGTCATGTTAGATAGGTAGACAAGTACACACACACACTCTTACACACACTCTCTCTCACACACACTCCATGGTCATGTTAGATAGGTAGACAAGTACACTCACACACTCTTACACACACACTCTCTCACACACACTCCATGGTCATGTTAGATAGGTAGACAAGTACACTCACACACTCTTACACACACACTCTCACACACACTCCATGGTCATGTTAGATAGGTAGACAAGTACACACGCACACTCTTACACTCACACTCTCTCACACACACTCCATGGTCATGTTAGATAGGTAGACAAGTACACTCACACACTCTTACACACACACTCTCTCACACACACTCCATGGTCATGTTAGATGGGTAGACAAGTACACTCACACACTCGCACTCTCTCACACACACTCCATGGTCATGTTAGATAGGTAGACAAGTACACACACACACACACACTCTTACACTCACACTCTCTCACACACACTCCATGGTCATGTTAGATGGGTAGACAAGTACACACACACACTCTTACAGTCACACTCTCTCACACACACTCCATGGTCATGTTAGATAGGTAGACAAGTACACTCACACACTCTTACACACACACTCCATGGTCATGTTAGATAGGTAGACAAGTACACTCACACACTCTTACACTCACACTCTCTCACACACACTCCATGGTCATGTTAGATAGGTAGACAAGTACACACGCACACTCTTACACACACACTCTCTCACACACACTCCATGGTCATGTTAGATAGGTAGACAAGTACACTCACACACTCTTACACACACACTCTCACACACACTCCATGGTCATGTTAGTTAGGTAGTCAAGTACACACGCACACTCTTACACTCACACTCTCTCACACACACTCCATGGTCATGTTAGATAGGTAGACAAGTACACACACACACACACTCTTACACTCACACTCTCTCACACACACTCCATGGTCATGTTAGATGGGTAGACAAGTACACACACACACTCTTACACTCACACTCTCTCACACACACTCCATGGTCATGTTAGATAGGTAGACAAGTACACTCACACACTCTTACACACACACTCCATGGTCATGTTAGATAGGTAGACAAGTACACTCACACACTCTTACACACACACTCTCTCACACACACTCCATGGTCATGTTAGTTAGGTAGTCAAGTACACACGCACACTCTTACACACACACACTCTCTCACACACACTCCATGGTCATGTTAGATGGGTAGACAAGTACACACACACACTCTTACACACACACTCCATGGTCATGTTAGATGGGTAGACAAGTACACACACACACTCTTACACTCACACTCTCTCACACACACTCCATGGTCATGTTAGATAGGTAGACAAGTACACACGCACACTCTTACACACACACTCCATGGTCATGTTAGATAGGTAGACAAGTACACTCACACACTCTTACACACACACTCCATGGTCATGTTAGATAGGTAGACAAGTACACTCACACACTCTTACACACACACTCCATGGTCATGTTAGATGGGTAGACAAGTACACACACACACTCTTACACTCACACTCTCTCACACACACACTCCATGGTCATGTTAGATAGGTAGACAAGTACACACACACACACACTCTTACACTCACACTCTCTCACACACACTCCATGGTCATGTTAGATGGGTAGACAAGTACACTCACACACTCTTACACACACACTCCATGGTCATGTTAGATGGGTAGACAAGTACACTCACACACTCTTACACACACACTCCATGGTCATGTTAGATAGGTAGACAAGTACACTCACACACTCTTACACACACACTCCATGGTCATGTTAGATGGGTAGACAAGTACACACACACACTCTTACACTCACACTCTCTCACACACACACTCCATGGTCATGTTAGATAGGTAGACAAGTACACACACACACACACTCTTACACTCACACTCTCTCACACACACTCCATGGTCATGTTAGATGGGTAGACAAGTACACTCACACACTCTTACACACACACTCCATGGTCATGTTAGATGGGTAGACAAGTACACACACACACTCTTACACTCACACTCTCTCACACACACTCCATGGTCATGTTAGATAGGTAGACAAGTACACTCACACACTCTTACACACACACTCCATGGTCATGTTAGATAGGTAGACAAGTACACACACACACTCTTACACACACACTCTCTCACACACACTCCATGGTCATGTTAGATAGGTAGACAAGTACACACACACACTCTTACACACACACTCTCTCACACACACTACATGGTCATGTTAGATAGGTAGACAAGTACACACGCACACTCTTACACTCACACTCTCTCACACACACTCCATGGTCATGTTAGATAGGTAGACAAGTACACTCACACACTCTTACACACACACTCTCTCACACACACTCCATGGTCATGTTAGATGGGTAGACAAGTACACTCACACACTCGCACTCTCTCACACACACTCCATGGTCATGTTAGATAGGTAGACAAGTACACACACACACACACTCTTACAGTCACACTCTCTCACACACACTCCATGGTCATGTTAGATAGGTAGACAAGTACACTCACACACTCTTACACACACACTACATGGTCATGTTAGATAGGTAGACAAGTACACTCACACACTCTTACACACACACTCCATGGTCATGTTAGATAGGTAGACAAGTACACTCACACACTCTTACACTCACACTCTCTCACACACACTCCATGGTCATGTTAGATAGGTAGACAAGTACACACGCACACTCTTACACACACACTCTCTCACACACACTCCATGGTCATGTTAGATAGGTAGACAAGTACACTCACACACTCTTACACACACACTCTCACACACACTCCATGGTCATGTTAGTTAGGTAGTCAAGTACACACGCACACTCTTACACTCACACACTCTTACACACACACTCCATGGTCATGTTAGATGGGTAGACAAGTACACACACACACTCTTACACTCACACTCTCTCACACACACTCCATGGTCATGTTAGATAGGTAGACAAGTACACTCACACACTCTTACACACACACTCCATGGTCATGTTAGATAGGTAGACAAGTACACTCACACACTCTTACACACACACTCTCTCACACACACTCCATGGTCATGTTAGTTAGGTAGTCAAGTACACACGCACACTCTTACACACACACTCTCTCACACACACTCCATGGTCATGTTAGATGGGTAGACAAGTACACACACACACTCTTACACACACACTCCATGGTCATGTTAGATGGGTAGACAAGTACACACACACACTCTTACACTCACACTCTCTCACACACACTCCATGGTCATGTTAGATAGGTAGACAAGTACACACGCACACTCTTACACACACACTCCATGGTCATGTTAGATAGGTAGACAAGTACACTCACACACTCTTACACACACACTCCATGGTCATGTTAGATAGGTAGACAAGTACACTCACACACTCTTACACACACACTCCATGGTCATGTTAGATGGGTAGACAAGTACACACACACACTCTTACACTCACACTCTCTCACACACACACTCCATGGTCATGTTAGATAGGTAGACAAGTACACACACACACACACACTCTTACACTCACACTCTCTCACACACACTCCATGGTCATGTTAGATGGGTAGACAAGTACACTCACACACTCTTACACACACACTCCATGGTCATGTTAGATGGGTAGACAAGTACACTCACACACTCTTACACACACACTCCATGGTCATGTTAGATAGGTAGACAAGTACACTCACACACTCTTACACACACACTCCATGGTCATGTTAGATGGGTAGACAAGTACACACACACACTCTTACACTCACACTCTCTCACACACACACTCCATGGTCATGTTAGATAGGTAGACAAGTACACACACACACACACTCTTACACTCACACTCTCTCACACACACTCCATGGTCATGTTAGATGGGTAGACAAGTACACTCACACACTCTTACACACACACTCCATGGTCATGTTAGATGGGTAGACAAGTACACACACACACTCTTACACTCACACTCTCTCACACACACTCCATGGTCATGTTAGATAGGTAGACAAGTACACTCACACACTCTTACACACACACTCCATGGTCATGTTAGATAGGTAGACAAGTACACTCACACACTCTTACACACACACTCCATGGTCATGTTAGATGGGTAGACAAGTACACACACACACTCTTACACTCACACTCTCTCACACACACACTCCATGGTCATGTTAGATAGGTAGACAAGTACACACACACACACACTCTTACACTCACACTCTCTCACACACACTCCATGGTCATGTTAGATGGGTAGACAAGTACACACGCACACTCACACTCTCTCACACACACACTCCATGGTCATGTTAGATAGGTAGACAAGTACACACGCACACTCTTACACTCACACTCTCTCACACACACACTCTCTCACACACACACTCCATGGTCATGTTAGATAGGTAGACAAGTACACACGCACACTCTTACACACACACTCCATGGTCATGTTAGATAGGTAGACAAGTACACACACACACACACTCTTACACACACACTCTCTCACACACACTCCATGGTCATGTTAGATGGGTAGACAAGTACACACGCACACTCTTACACACACTCTCTCACACACACTCCATGGTCATGTTAGATAGGTAGACAAGTACACTCACACACTCTTACACACACACTCCATGGTCATGTTAGATAGGTAGACAAGTACACTCACACACTCTTACACTCACACTCTCTCACACACACTCCATGGTCATGTTAGATAGGTAGACAAGTACACACACACACTCTTACACACACACTCTCTCACACACACTCCATGGTCATGTTAGATAGGTAGACAAGTACACTCACACACTCTTACACACACACTCTCTCACACACACTCCATGGTCATGTTAGATAGGTAGACAAGTACACTCACACACTCTTACACACACACTCTCTCACACACACTCCATGGTCATGTTAGTTAGGTAGTCAAGTACACTCACACTCTCTCACACACACTCCATGGTCATGTTAGATGGGTAGACAAGTACACTCACACACTCTTACACACACACACTCCATGGTCATGTACACACACTCCATGGTCATGTTAGTTAGGTAGTCAAGTACACTCACACTCTCTCACACACACTCCATGGTCATGTTAGATGGGTAGACAAGTACACTCACACACTCTTACACACACACTCCATGGTCATGTTAGATAGGTAGACAAGTACACACACACACTCTTACACACACACTCTCTCACACACACTCCATGGTCATGTTAGATAGGTAGACAAGTACACACACACACTCTTACACACACACTCTCTCACACACACTCCATGGTCATGTTAGATAGGTAGACAAGTACACACACACACTCTTACACGCACACTCTTACACACACACTCCATGGTCATGTTAGATAGGTAGACAACTACACACGCACACTCTTACACACACTCTCTCACACACACTCCATGGTCATGTTAGATAGGTAGACAAGTACACTCACACACTCTTACACACACACTCTCACACACACTCCATGGTCATGTTAGATAGGTAGACAAGTACACACGCACACTCTTACACTCACACTCTCTCACACACACTCCATGGTCATGTTAGATAGGTAGACAAGTACACTCACACACTCTTACACACACACTCTCTCACACACACTCCATGGTCATGTTAGATGGGTAGACAAGTACACTCACACACTCGCACTCTCTCACACACACTCCATGGTCATGTTAGATAGGTAGACAAGTACACACACACACACACTCTTACACTCACACTCTCTCACACACACTCCATGGTCATGTTAGATGGGTAGACAAGTACACACACACACTCTTACAGTCACACTCTCTCACACACACTCCATGGTCATGTTAGATAGGTAGACAAGTACACTCACACACTCTTACACACACACTCCATGGTCATGTTAGATAGGTAGACAAGTACACTCACACACTCTTACACACACACTCCATGGTCATGTTAGATAGGTAGACAAGTACACTCACACACTCTTACACTCACACTCTCTCACACACACTCCATGGTCATGTTAGATAGGTAGACAAGTACACACGCACACTCTTACACACACACTCTCTCACACACACTCCATGGTCATGTTAGATAGGTAGACAAGTACACTCACACACTCTTACACACACACTCTCACACACACTCCATGGTCATGTTAGTTAGGTAGTCAAGTACACACGCACACTCTTACACTCACACTCTCTCACACACACTCCATGGTCATGTTAGATAGGTAGACAAGTACACACACACACACACTCTTACACTCACACTCTCTCACACACACTCCATGGTCATGTTAGATGGGTAGACAAGTACACACACACACTCTTACACTCACACTCTCTCACACACACTCCATGGTCATGTTAGATAGGTAGACAAGTACACTCACACACTCTTACACACACACTCCATGGTCATGTTAGATAGGTAGACAAGTACACTCACACACTCTTACACACACACTCTCACACACACACTCCATGGTCATGTTAGTTAGGTAGTCAAGTACACACGCACACTCTTACACACACACTCTCTCACACACACTCCATGGTCATGTTAGATGGGTAGACAAGTACACACACACACTCTTACACACACACTCCATGGTCATGTTAGATGGGTAGACAAGTACACACACACACTCTTACACTCACACTCTCTCACACACACTCCATGGTCATGTTAGATAGGTAGACAAGTACACACGCACACTCTTACACACACACTCCATGGTCATGTTAGATAGGTAGACAAGTACACTCACACACTCTTACACACACACTCCATGGTCATGTTAGATAGGTAGACAAGTACACTCACACACTCTTACACACACACTCCATGGTCATGTTAGATGGGTAGACAAGTACACACACACACTCTTACACTCACACTCTCTCACACACACACTCCATGGTCATGTTAGATAGGTAGACAAGTACACACACACACACACTCTTACACTCACACTCTCTCACACACACTCCATGGTCATGTTAGATGGGTAGACAAGTACACTCACACACTCTTACACACACACTCCATGGTCATGTTAGATGGGTAGACAAGTACACTCACACACTCTTACACACACACTCCATGGTCATGTTAGATAGGTAGACAAGTACACTCACACACTCTTACACACACACTCCATGGTCATGTTAGATGGGTAGACAAGTACACACACACACTCTTACACTCACACTCTCTCACACACACACTCCATGGTCATGTTAGATAGGTAGACAAGTACACACACACACACACTCTTACACTCACACTCTCTCACACACACTCCATGGTCATGTTAGATGGGTAGACAAGTACACTCACACACTCTTACACACACACTCCATGGTCATGTTAGATGGGTAGACAAGTACACACACACACTCTTACACTCACACTCTCTCACACACACTCCATGGTCATGTTAGATAGGTAGACAAGTACACTCACACACTCTTACACACACACTCCATGGTCATGTTAGATAGGTAGACAAGTACACTCACACACTCTTACACACACACTCCATGGTCATGTTAGATGGGTAGACAAGTACACACACACACTCTTACACTCACACTCTCTCACACACACACTCCATGGTCATGTTAGATAGGTAGACAAGTACACACACACACACACTCTTACACTCACACTCTCTCACACACACTCCATGGTCATGTTAGATGGGTAGACAAGTACACACGCACACTCGTACACTCACACTCTCTCACACACACACTCCATGGTCATGTTAGATAGGTAGACAAGTACACACGCACACTCTTACACTCACACTCTCTCACACACACACTCTCTCACACACACACTCCATGGTCATGTTAGATAGGTAGACAAGTACACACGCACACTCTTACACACACACTCCATGGTCATGTTAGATAGGTAGACAAGTACACACACACACACACTCTTACACACACACTCTCTCACACACACTCCATGGTCATGTTAGATGGGTAGACAAGTACACTCACACACTCTTACACACACACTCCATGGTCATGTTAGATAGGTAGACAAGTACACACACACACACACTCTTACACTCACACTCTCTCACACACACTCCATGGTCATGTTAGATGGGTAGACAAGTACACACGCACACTCGTACACTCACACTCTCTCACACACACACTCCATGGTCATGTTAGATAGGTAGACAAGTACACACGCACACTCTTACACTCACACTCTCTCACACACACACTCTCTCACACACACACTCCATGGTCATGTTAGATAGGTAGACAAGTACACACGCACACTCTTACACACACACTCCATGGTCATGTTAGATAGGTAGACAAGTACACACACACACACACTCTTACACACACACTCTCTCACACACACTCCATGGTCATGTTAGATAGGTAGACAAGTACACACGCACACTCTTACACACACACTCCATGGTCATGTTAGATAGGTAGACAAGTACACACACACGCACACTCTTACACACACTCTCTCACACACACTCCATGGTCATGTTAGATAGGTAGACAAGTACACTCACACACTCTTACACACACACTCCATGGTCATGTTAGATAGGTAGACAAGTACACTCACACACTCTTACACACACACTCTCTCACACACACTCCATGGTCATGTTAGATAGGTAGACAAGTACACTCACACACTCTTACACACACACTCTCTCACACACACTCCATGGTCATGTTAGATAGGTAGACAAGTACACTCACACACTCTTACACACACACTCTCTCACACACACTCCATGGTCATGTTAGTTAGGTAGTCAAGTACACTCACACACTCTTACACACACACTCCATGGTCATGTTAGATGGGTAGACAAGTACACTCACACACTCTTACACACACACTCCATGGTCATGTTAGTTAGGTAGTCAAGTACACACGCACACTCTTACACACACACTCTCTCACACACACTCCATGGTCATGTTAGATAGGTAGACAAGTACACACACACACTCTTACACACACACTCTCTCACACACACTCCATGGTCATGTTAGATAGGTAGACAAGTACACTCACACACTCTTACACACACACTCTCTCACACACACTCCATGGTCATGTTAGATAGGTAGACAAGTACACTCACACACTCTTACACACACACTCTCTCACACACACTCCATGGTCATGTTAGTTAGGTAGTCAAGTACACTCACACACTCTTACACACACACTCCATGGTCATGTTAGATGGGTAGACAAGTACACTCACACACTCTTACACACACACTCCATGGTCATGTTAGTTAGGTAGTCAAGTACACTCACACACTCTTACACACACACTCCATGGTCATGTTAGATGGGTAGACAAGTACACTCACACACTCTTACACACACACTCCATGGTCATGTTAGATAGGTAGACAAGTACACACGCACACTCTTATACACACACTCAATTCAAATTCAAATTCAAATGAGCTTTATTGGCATGAATGTGTACAATAGCACAATATTGCCAAAGCAATAGACATATACAAACATATATGTAGATAAATAAAAGTAAACAATAAAAAAAAAAATATATATATATAATTTGGTTTCTCCTCATGCCATGAAGAGACATATTTTGCAGCAATTATTTCACATTTGGGCATTTCTCCCAGTAAATATGGGAGTTTCTGTGTGTCTGATATGGATTCGAATTCAGGGTATATTTGGGAAATGTTTAGGAAGTGTTTTTGTCTTAGTGTATTATATTTGGGGCATGAGGTTAGGAAGTGCAGCTCTGTCTCGACCTGTCCCCGGTCACACTGGGAGCAGAGTCTCTCTCTCTCTCTCTCTCTCTCTCTCTCTCTCTCTCTCTCTCTCTCTCTCTCTCTCTCACACACACACACTGGGAGCACAGTCTCTCCTCTTGTGGGAGCCAGCTCTGTCTGTGGCGGCCCGTCTCTCTCACACACACACACACACACACACACACACACACACACACACACACACACACACACACACACACACACACACACACACACACACACACACACACACACAGAGTCTCTCCTCCTGTGGGAGCCAGCTCTGTCTGTGGCGGCCCGTCTCTCTCACACACACACACACACACACACACACACACACACACACACACACACACACACACACACACACAGAGTCTCTCCTCTTGTGGGAGCCAGCTCTGTCTGTGGCGGCCCGTCTCTCTCACACACACACACACACACACACACAGAGTCTCTCCTCCTGTGGGAGCCAGCTCTGTCTGTGGCGGCCCGTCTCTCTCACACACACACACACACACACACACACACACACACACACACACACAGAGTCTCTCCTCTTGTGGGAGCCAGCTCTGTCTGTGGCGGCCCGTCTCTATGGCCAGGCTGTGTTCACTCAGTCTGTATGTTGTCAACATTTTTCTTAGTTTAGGACATTTTATTGTACTCAGGTAATTTGCCAGTGTGAATTCTCTTTTTAGGGTCAGATAACATTGTAATTTACTTTGTGTTTTGGTCGTTTCTTTCCAGTATTCAATATATTTTTCTTTCTGCTTGTTGATAATTTGGTTTGGTCTTGAGTTGGCGTTGCTGTGCTGAGGCTGTTGGGGACGTGTTCCTGCAGAGAGCCTCAGCACCAGCTGGCTGAGGGGACTCTTTTCTGCTTTCAGCTCCTGGTATGTTAGGGCTTTGTGATGATATGTCTGGGGGTTAACTGATTTTAAGTGATTGTAAAATTTAATTGATCTTTTCTGTATTTTTAGTAAGAGGGGGTATTGGCCGAGCTCTGCTCTGCACAGGTTATTTGGTGTTTTTCTCTGCACCTGTAGGATGCTCTTACAGAACTCGGTATGGAACGATTCTGTGACTGTTTTGTCCCATTTGTCAAATTCATAATTAAGTTTTGGCCCCCAAATTTCACTACCATATAAAATTATTGGTTCTAGTACAAATTGGAAAATTTTAAGCCAGATTTCAATTGGAATATAGATTTTAATGTTTCTTTTTATTGCATAGAAAGCTCTCCTTGCATTGTCCCTCAGATCTTTCACAGCCATGTTGAGGTTCCCTGTGTATGTAATGTTGAGGCCAAGGTAAGTGTAGTTTTTTGTGTGTTGTAATTTAGTGGTGTCCAAATAGAAATTGTGTGTAACCTGATTTCTGTATTGTTTCTGAAAGATCATTATCTTAGTCTTTACTGTGTTGACTGTCAGGGCCCAGGTCTGGCAGAATCTGTGCAGGAGGTTAAGGTGCTGCTGCAGACCTTCTTTAGTAGGGGAGAGTAACACTAAGTCATCTGCAAACAGCAGACCTCTGATCTCGGTGTTGTTCAGGGTGAGGCCAGGGGCCGTGGAACACTCTAATTGCTTTGCTAATTCATTGATATATAGATTGAAGAGAATTGGACTGAGATTGCATCCCTGCCTCACTCCCCGGCCCTGGGAGAAGAACGCTGTTTGTTTGTTTCCAATCTTTATGGCACATTCACTTTTTGTATACATGTTCTTAATCAAATCATATGTTTTTCCTCCAATGCCACTTTCAAGTAGTCTATCCACCTTATTCTGCTCTAAACAATGCGCGCTGCCATGACGACGACTCCGGTTGCCAACTTCCGGTTCGAACTGGATTGAGATGTTTCAGATTGTGTCATCCCCACATCGCTAAACTAAAGTGAAAAAAACATTCATCAAATGTGATTTGATCACGTTATTTTTTATTAAATCACAGATAAAAACAAAATGAACTTTTTTCTTTTCTTCATAACTTCCAAAGGATAGCTGATGCATGACTGCACGACATCCGACAGTCTCTATCCCCCCCGACTGCAGCAGAATAACCCATCAATAAGCGTAGGCTGGTTAGCACTTTGACTCCTGTCTACTTCTGCTTTCAAAAATGCATAGTCTATATATTTATCAGGCCTGTGAGGCAAGTAGGCTACATTATACGCTGAGTTTCGGTTCATTTATGAGACCAAAGTCCAGTTTGCGCGCCGGCGCCTCTGTGTCATGATGATCCATTTTCTACTATATTTACTTCTTATTTATTAAAACCAGCCAGGCAATTGGTTGATGAAACATTGATTAAAATGAAGATACAATTAATAAAAAACGAAATTCACTTTAAAGAAAGGCTTTGTGCTTTCTCTTAGAGATCTCTGTGAAAGTTTTAAAGTCGATTTCAGAGCGGTCATGTCCGTAACGGAGAACTGTCACGTCTGCACTCCGCAACATTGTTTTTTTTTTCTCATAAATGCGAACACGAAAAATAAAATAAAAAGGATATTTTATGTTCTGTGGAGGCCGACCCTTCTTCATCCGGTTAGCAGGCTTTTACTTTTGTTTTGCGCAGTGTAATTCATAGAATTACTAAAAAATATTTTGCCACCTAAAAGTTAAAGATTTGTTGTGTTATGTCACATGTGTATTTCACTCATATTAAATATAAAACGCATGTGTAGACTGATATTTTTCTAATGTCTCGACTAGAGTGCCAGCATTCTATGTAGACAAACACTTCAAACAGAAGTAGAAAACCGTTTAGTCTGTTGAACCCGCTATGAATCATGGGAAATAGAACGGGCGCAGAATAAGGTGGATAGAAGAGGCCCTCGTGCCAGATGGAATCAAAGGCTTTTTGGAAGTCAACAAAACAGGCATATACCTTTCTTTTCTTAATGTTTAATTCTTGATCAATTAGAGTCTGGAGTGTAAATATATGGTCCGTTGTGCGGCAATTTGGCAAAAAAACAATTTGGCATTTATGCAGAATATTGTGGTCATCAAGAAAGTTGACAAGTCTTTTATTAATGATGTTGCAAAATATTTTTCCCAGGTTACTGGATACACATATTCCTCTGTAGTTATTTGGGTCATATTTATCTCCGGATTTATGAATTGGGGTTATTAAACCTTTGTTCCAGATGTCTGGAAAAGTTCCAGTTGATAGAATAATATTGAATAGTTTTAGTATAGCCAATCTGATTTTATGATCTGAGTATTTGATCATTTCGTTGAGGATTCCATCTACACCACAAGCCTTTTTCCCTTTCAGGGATTGGATGACTTCTGTTAACTCTTGTTCTGTTACAGGGTAATCTATAGGGTTTTGGTTGTTTTTTTATCACAGCCTCCAGAGTTTTCCATTTTGTGAGTATCTTGTACTGATCCTCATTTTTTGTAATATTACTGTATAATTCACTAAAGTGATTAATCCAAGTATTTCCATCTTGAATCGCCAAGCTGCTTTTTGTTGTGTTGTTCTTTCTTAGTTTTTAGGGTGTACTTGTATTGTTTCAGAGTGGCCTCATATTTACAGCGTATATTGTGGTTATCTGGGTCCCTATGCTTTTCATTTGATAATTTCCTTAAAGTTTTCCTTAGGCTTTTGCATTCAGTGTCAAACCATTTGTTACTGTTCATTTGTTGAGGTTTTGGTTTGGAGGCTTTCAAATTAGATGAAGAAGCCAAATGATGAAATATTAAATTGATTTTGTCCACAGCTGAATTTATACCAGAATTATTCTGGGGAAATGTTTCAGTTAGAAATAAATTAGTTAAATCATATATGGTTTGATTTTCCAGTGCCTTTTGGTACGCCCCCATGCTGTTTGGGGTCCACCTGTATGAGTATGCGCTGTTACACAGTTCACAGGCACTAGGGGCTGTAGACTTAGACTGGGCCCTTTTCAGATATAGTGTGGTTTTGCTGTGGTCTGAGAGGGGTGTGAGGGGGCTGACTGTGAAAGCTCTGAGAGACACTGGATCTAGATCTGTAATGAAATAATCTACCGTGCTACTGCCAAGAGCTGAGCTGTAGGTGTAGCGACCCAGAGAGTCCCCTCGTAGCCTGCCGTTGACTATGTATAGACCCAGTGTATGGCATAGCTGTAAAAGCTGCATACCGCTTGTATTAGTAAGCTTGTCAAAGCTCTTTCTGGCAGGACATTCAGGGAGGGGGGAGCAGGTGCTTCCAGGGAAGTGTTCGTCTCCCTGGGTGTTCAAAGTGTCATCTCTTTCCCCTGTTCGAGCGTTCAAGTCCCCACAGATTAATACATTTCCCATGGTTTTAAAATGGTTAATTTCCTCCTCAAGAATAGAGAAGATATCTGGGTTGTAGTAGGGGGATTCTGATGGAGGTATATAGATGGCACATATGTAGACATGTTGCTCAGCACAAATCATCTGTTTGTTAATTTTCAACCATATATAAGATTCTTCTTTTTTAACTACTGTGATGGACTGGCTCAGTTCTGATTTACACCATATAATCATGCCTCCTGAATCTCTGCCTTGGGTTATTGTGGGATTTTTTGTTGATGATATAATAATCTCAGTGTAGCCGTGAGGACGACCAGTGGAAACATCTTCTCTGCACCATGTCTCCTGTAAAACTATGATGTCAGAGTCTTTTAACTCTCTATTAAAATCTGAGTTTCTGCTCTTTAAACCAAAAGCTGATGATCTCAGACCTTGAATGTTCCAACATGTTATTGTAAACGATTTCATCTCAAAGTGTAATCTGTTCAAAAATTAGACAAACACCTTATATTCCAACACCTAATAGTAAACTAGATATTAAAAAAATAATACTAGTAAAAAATTAAATTAAATAAAATTAAAAAAAACGATAGGAAAAATCAATAAATAAATAAAAGAAAAATAGTGTTGTTGGTAAATTAATAAAATATTAAACTTTGAGTGACATTTTAGAATGTATTATGTGTGAGATATTGTTAAGAATTGTCCTTATATTACTATTCATTTAAAATGATATCCAGCATGTTATATGAATTATTCTGATTTCTCTAAGAGGTCTCTGCTCTTCCATCATGTAGTTATATGAGGCGAGAGCAGAGCAGGTTTAGCATGTGTAATATGTCTTTGAGTTCACCAGAGGGGGGTGGGGTTGTGGCTCTTCTCACCGCTGCAGCATCGCTCAGTCCAGTAGGCTGCTGCTCCTGTAGTCTTGGTTCTGCCGCTGGGATGAGGGGGGGTATAGGACCTCCAGGCTGGGGGGCTCTCTGGCTGGGTATCAGGGGCCAGTGTTGTGTTGGCTGTGGGATAGGCTGTGGGTTGTGATGTTGGTGATGCGGTGGGTTTGGTGGCCTGGCCATCCTCTCTGATGGCTGGGGGTGGATGTATGGTGGAGGTCTGGATGGTCTTGAAGGTCTAGGACGTCCTGGAGGTCTGCGTTGTGTGGTTACCCCTTGGAGTGGTAGTAGGGCTCCTTCCAAGAGCAACATCCTTAAGGGTCCTAGCAAGGGTGGGGACTGCATTTCTATGTAGGTGTATGTTATCATACAGGCAGTCCAGGTGGAGGGTCGGGTGGTGGGCTAAGAACACATTGGGTTTGAGGGCACAGTCCCTGGAGAGGCTGATATTCACTCTGTGAATGGTGTGGGGGTGGAAGTCTCTCATGTGCAGCAGCGCAGAAATTACTATCTTGCTGGAAGGGAAATTGGTGGATGCTTGCTCAATGACTCTCCTCAGAGAGTCCTCCAGTCTGTCCTGCTGGGTCCTTAAGTCGTTGGTGCCTGTGTGAATGATGATGTGGCTAGGTGAGCCTAGTTCAGGTACTGTTAGCAGCTCCAAGGCTCTCCTGGTATTGGGGCACCAAATCTTCTCCGTTCTGTGCCGTGGGAATAAGGTCTTTTCATTTAGGAACTTTCCATTAGAGTCCATGAGGAGGATAATGTCAGCCCTTCTGCCCGTGTGTGTTTGTTCATTCTCAGCTGTCAAGTCTAGATGTGGAGCTGTGGTGGTGGTTTCAGGTCTGGAGCTCCTAGCTGGAGCCTGGTTAGAGGTAGGGCCTTGGACAGGTGCAGGATTGGGACTGGTGTTTTGGCTTGGGATGTTAGAGTCTGCACCAGGCTGCGTGAGAGGGGGGGAGTCCTCGAGGAAAGGGCTGTGTTGTCTTTCAGCAGGTGTAGTGGGAGTTTGGTTGGATGTGGTCTGGATCTGAGAGGTGGGCACAGGGGGTTGTGTGGAGTTCAGTCTGGCTTGTAGGCTGAGCCTGTCCTGTAGCTCTTCTCTCAGAGTAGCCAATTCAGTTCTGCATTTGTCTTTGTCTTTCCTAAGTTCTTTCATCTCCTCCCTGAGATCATCTAGCTGTCTTCTCTGACGATCTAGTTCTTGTTGAAACACTCTCAGCTGTGAGTTGACACTGTAGGGCCCTATAAAATCAGTTTTATTTTTTCCCAAATTCCGTTTTATTTTTTCCTAAATTCCGTTTTTTCCGTTTTAATTTTTGCAAATTCCGTTTTTTTCGTTTTAATTTTGGGGAATTCAATTTGTAGTCGTTATTTTAGTCAAAAAGAGTGTGCTTTTAATGTTAATGATTAAAATGTACACAAATAAAATAGGAATGACCTTAAATTTGAGGTAATGACATTTACTTTTCAGCACAAATGCTGCATGATGCAATAACACTGCACTCTAAGTAGTTTCAAATAACAACAAAATATGGTTATGAGCTTTAAACTGTCCAGTAAAACAAATTATATTAGTTTAAATAAAAGTCACACTCTCTGTTTCTCTGTCGAGCGCGCTCTCGGACACACTCGGTCTCTCTCGCGCACTATCGAGCGCGCTCTCGGAAACACTCGGTCTCTCTCCCGCACTATCGAGCGCGCTCCCGGAAACACTCGGTCTCTCTCCCGCACTATCGAGCGCGCTCCCGGAAACACTCGGTCTCTCTCGCGCACTATCGAGCGCGCTCCCGGAAACACTCGGTCTCTCTCCCGCACTATCGAGCGCGCTCTCGGAAACACTCGGTCTCTCTCGCGCACTATCGAGCGCGCTCTCGGAAACACTCGGTCTCTCTCGCGCACTATCGAGCGCGCTCTCGGAAACACTCGGTCTCTCGCGCACTATCGAGCGCGCTCTCGGAAACACTCGGGGCCCTATCTTGCACCCGGCGCAAGATCTGAAACGCAAGTGTCAAAGCGCAAAGCGCAAGTACCTTTGTGGGCGGGTCTCGGCGCTGTTGCTATTTTCCCGGCAGGATAAATGCCTCTTGCGCCTGGCGCAAATCTAAAAGGGGTTGGTCTGAAGTAGCTTCATTATTCATAGGCGTGGTTTGGGCGTAACGTGAAATAAACCAATCAGAACGTCATCCAACATACCCTTTAAGAGCAGGTGCGCATGTTGCATGGCGGATTGTTATTAATACGGCGGATTTACCAGGCGTGCGCCAGGAGCGGTTCACAGCCGAGGAGACAACGTTCTTTTCAACCTAATTTTCCGTTTGTATTTTTTTTTAATCAATATACTGTTTGATATTGATTTTTCATTTTGACAAATGTAAATAAAGAAATGTCACAAATAAACACTCTCGGATGTTTTGGACTCGTTCTCTCTGAATCACGAATATATGCATGGTTATATTTTTTAAATGTAGTCGAACATTAGACCGATATTAATTAGCTTTACCTCACTATACTGTAGATGACGCAGCAGCTCTTCTGCCAAATACGCTCTCCTGTCCCGTGCTGCTGCTGGGGCATTTGGGTTAAGTGGCATCGGCACATGCAGTTCACCATCACGTCTCCTTAAGTCCTCTAATGTTTCCTCATCTATGTCAACAACACGACCTTGATTTATGGAAATGTTGTGTAAAACACAACATGCCACAAAGAATGCTACAACTTTTTGAGGACTGTACTGTAAAGTGCCTCCTGACCTATCCAAACACCTGAAACGCAGTTTCAGTATGCCGAACGTTCGTTCAATTACACAGCGTGTTTGTGTGTTTTTGATTAAACCGTATTTCACTCATTGTTGCTGGCATCAAAAATGGTGTCATCAGCCATGTCATTACTACAATTAGCCTGAAAAAATTGGGTAAATGTAAGCTAGATTTAGGCTTACTACATATTTCTTACATCTTCATGGAAACCACAATGATTTCCCTCATGTGTTAATATTTTTCCTTGTTATAATGTATGATTTGCAAAAATAAAAACTGCTGCATCTGTGTTTATGAGAGAATCAAAGTGTATGCGCGTTGTGCACCCGCTACATTATGGCCAAGCATGCGCGCTTAAAATAGCATTATGAACAACGCGCAACGCGCCACTGACTTTAGACTAGGTTTTTTCTGGTCAGTGGCGCAATTGTTTTCTGGAACTGCAAAATAGCACCAGGGAATGTTTGCGCCGAAACACGCCTCTTTTTTTGCGCCGACCCGCCCAGGGAGCGCAAGTTAATTTCCTAGTTTACCGACGTGCGTCTGTGGAGGGAAAAGTCCGCTTTGCGCGGGTGCAAAATAGGAATGATACATGCGTCAGTGTACAAAGTCAATTGCGCTGAGTGCAAGATAGGGCCCTCGGTCTCTCTCGCGCACTATCGAGCGCTGTGTCGCTTCGCTTTTGTCCAGTCCGGCGCCTCATAGACAGACGCGGTGTGCACGGAGGGGATGGGGTGTGTGTGTTTATGTGTGTGTGTGAGAGAGAGAGAGAGAGAGACGTGAGAGACAGAAACGGAGGGAGAGCAGGGAAAGGAAATGTAACTGAATGCGTTAAAATAAATGAACGAAACGCAATAGCCTATGTGGCGGCCGTTGTTGTTTCTAGATAGAATTAGTCTATGTGTGGGAAACACTTGCGAGTCACGTGCGAACTGCTCGGCTCGGTACTGATACTGATGGCTTAACGTCGAGTTTCTTAACTTTTTCGCCGACGAAAGCAGCTGTGGAGAGCCAGATTTGCTTCCCCCGGTATGCATTTTCCCCAGACATACGTTCTTCTTCCACACAAAAACAGAATTTCATTCCAAATTTGTACAATTCCGCGAAATTCCGCGTTAACACTAGATTCCGCGTTAATTGGCCAATTCCGCGATTCCGTCCGCGATTCCGTGATCGCGGAAATTATAGGGCCCTAACACTGTCCTGTTCTTTTGTGGCCTGGAAGTCACTGACAGTAGGGGTTGTAGGCTGTTGTTGGTCCAGCTGCTCTCTGATCTGTACCAGTTATATTTCCATCTGGGAGAAGTGTTCTCTCATGATGTCCAGGGCCTCAGAGTGCTGTAGCAGGGGAGGATCAGTGTCAGCATCAGGCTGTCTGTCTGGAGCAGGGACAGAACAGGACGG
Source organism: Semotilus atromaculatus (assembly GCA_031834385.1). Classification (NCBI taxonomy): domain Eukaryota; kingdom Metazoa; phylum Chordata; class Actinopteri; order Cypriniformes; family Leuciscidae; genus Semotilus; species Semotilus atromaculatus. The sequence goes on along the minus strand of JAULUF010000044.1, from coordinate 4,725,525 downwards.
TTTGACTCTCAGGGTTGGAGCGATGCTTGTGAGGACCTCCTTCTCCTTCTCAGCTCTCAGTCTCATTGCAGGAAAGTCATCCTCAAACTGTCTCAGGTCGTTCCATTTGTAGTTCCATTTTTGAACAGGTTCACTGTTATTCTGGTGGTGTCAGAGTCATTTTCTTCCAATACACTTATTTTCCATCCATTACAAATGCCTGCTCTCTTTATTGCTGGATAGTGAGAGCTGAACACATTCAGCCAGGCATATGGTTCATCAGTCCAAAAGATTAAATTACAGGACCTTCCATCTTTGTAATGGTCCAGGAATAGGATTTCTGGTCTTTCTCTAAGTATTGTCTGTTTATATTTTCCTCTTGGAGTTTTGCTTTTGATAGTTGGGGGATATTCAATGGTGTCAGATTGTGTAGACATCATGAAACAGTTGATCTTCAAGCTTCTGTGTTCCTTGTTTAAAACAGCACTACTGCTGTTATTGATGCCGTTGCTAGGTAACCACAATCCAATGTTAGCTTGTTAGCTATTAGTTTGAGTGTTTCAGTTGGGACTTGTTTTATAGTAATAAATGCAAAAACTTACTGATGTCAGTGTCCAGTTACTTGCTTGAGTCCCTCTATCTTCTTGTTTGTTTTTGTTTTCTCCTTGTTTGTTACTTTTCAGTTTGAAGCTCTGTGTTTGAGCTCTGTTTCTGTGCTCCTTCTTCCAACTGTATCTTTTTTTCCCTTCTGTCTCTTTCTTTCTCTATCTTTTTCCTCTTTGTCTCTCCTCTGGTGTGTTGTGGTCACTTCTCTTGTATTTTTCAATAAAAAGTCGGTGTTTATCCAATTTTTGTACCGAAAACAAGCGTTTTGTTTAGCAGCAAGTCTTAAACATGACTTCTCCTGGGTGTCGCCGTACACTCATACACTCTCTCACACACACTCCATGGTCATGTTAGATAGGTAGACAAGTACACACACACACACACACACACACACACACACTCTCTCACACACACTCCATGGTCATGTTAGATAGATAGACAAGTACACTCACACACTCTTACACTCACACTCACACACACTCCATGGTCATGTTAGATAGGTAGACAAGTACACACGCACACTCTTATACACACACTCTCTCACACACACTCCATGGTCATGTTAGATAGGTAGACAAGTACACTCACACACTCTTACACACACACTCCATGGTCATGTTAGATAGGTAGACAAGTACACTCACACACTCTTACACTCACACTCTCTCACACACACTCCATGGTCATGTTAGTTAGGTAGACAAGTACACACGCACACTCTCTCACACACACTCCATGGTCATGTTAGATAGGTAGACAAGTACACACGCACACTCTTATACACACACTCTCTCACACACACTCCATGGTCATGTTAGATAGGTAGACAAGTACACTCACACACTCTTACACACACACTCCATGGTCATGTTAGATAGGTAGACAAGTACACACACTCTCTCACACTCTCACACACACTCCATGGTCATGTTAGATAGGTAGACAAGTACACACGCACACTCTTACACACACACTCTCTCACACACACTCCATGGTCATGTTAGATAGGTAGACAAGTACACTCACACACTCTTACACACACACTCCATGGTCATGTTAGATAGGTAGACAATAGGGCTGTCAAAATTGCTCAAAAATGACATTCGAATATTCCCTCTAAAAAAAACACATATATTCGAACTATTCGAATATCTGGTTGCGCATTTTGTCAATGACGCGCATTACGTCAATAACAGGACAAATGAATACAAAGAGACACAACTACTTGTATAGGTAGCTTATTTAAGTTTAAACATATTTGACAACGTATTAACTTACACAAAAACAAGTAAATCAACTAATGGCCAAGACCGCAGACCTTACTCTCGCTCGCATTCGCAGGCACTCTTTCTCTCGCGCTCTCTCTCGCGCTCTCTCTCTCTCGCCCTCACGCTCTCTGCGCATGACGGTTTAAATGAACAATAATACACACATGTTGAGTGCTGATCAAGAGTTTTGTGCAAGCAATTTAAGGTCGCGACTCTTGTCCTAAATATAGCAGGCTTCATTCAGTGATTGAAACAAATATTATTAACATTAATTGAAGTTTTACAGTATAGAACCGACATTGAACTCTCCGAGGCGCAGCTCGTGCTGTGGTAAACTGCTGCTACTATAGCTATTTCGGGGACGTCTGGCCACACCCCCTTGGCGGGCTCTGTATGATGTAATGCTAGCTCATTGGCGCACACGTTCGAGGCGCCCGCGCCATTGGATGTGCAGTTGCCGCAGCACAGCCAATGAGTGAGCCAGACAGTCACTGTGCTATCTGTGCAGCTGGAAAATGCGTTTTACATTTTAAGCTTCAGAATTTTGCCACTAGCAAAGCAGACAGCCGCGCCTCTGCTACCGCGGGCATGTTTTTCAACATGATTCGAATATTAATTTTCACCTTCGAATTTCTGTTTTTTTAAACTATTCGAATATATATTCGAATTTAGAATATTCGTTGACAGCCCTAGTAGACAAGTACACACGCACACTCTTACACTCACACACTCTTACACACACACTCTCTCACACACACTCCATGGTTGTAATTGCTGTTATGCATACTTTATGCATTTGTTTCATGCTATTTCATTTATAATTAAATCCTTAAGTTCATGTCTTCATTTATAAGAGGTAAAATGCAAAAATGTGTATTTGAGGTAATGTTATGTAAATTAATTTATGTCTTAATTTAAGTTTAAAAATAAGTGTTGTCTCAAGTCAAAGGGGACAGTAAAGAACATTTTCTGTTAAACAAAGGACTCAAGGACCTCTTTTCATGACAAGCAGCCAACGAGGTATTTGTTTTACATGTATATTTGTTTGATGTATTGAAAGCATAATTTTTTTGTGCATCTCGTTTCTTTTAAGACTGCATTGTATAACAGACTGATGTGTTTGTACTATGTTCATTTATGAATGCAGTTCTCACGGCGTAACCAAGACGAGCCAAAGAATAAACGCCCGTTTTAAGGAACCAACCTGTGTCTGTGATTGTTGTGAAGAGAGCTACAGTGAGAACTCGACTGCTCGACGGCGCGGGTAGAAGAGATAATGAGATCGTCGCGGCCGTGGGCGTCGACCGGATGAAGAGCTAGCGTATCAGATAAGCAAAGCCCATAACCTATCGTTGTTATAACGATCGCAAGCAACGGTGAATAGACTTTGAAAGTGCAACATTTCAAGCTATAATCAAGAAGTGCTCTGCTACAAGGAAGCTATAGGTGGCGTGAGAAGTGATTCAACTTGAAGATTGCATCAAGGACAGTCTATTTATCCTGCATACTGTGTTTGGGAAAAAATATATTATGCTGGTGTTTGATTGATATATTTTAAAGGTTTAAAAACAATATTATTAAGACTGAAATTAACATCTTTGTGCTTGTGAGATATAATCAAGCTTTAAGTGCAATTTAAGTGAAGCTTAAAGGGAAACTACACGTGTATAGAAACCTTTCTTTTTGGAAGAATAAGTGATTTAATACATTTTGAGTACATTTTCTCTGCAGTTTAGGTTTATTCATTGTGTTATACCCTGTGAAGTACAATTTGTAATCATTTTATTTTATATTTCTTGTTCCAAATTGAAGACATTTACAAGTAGATACGTTTAAACTGATGCAATATTGAAGTGTATTTAGAAAATCCTGATTTCCATATTTCTATAGTTTAGAAACTTTTACGGTTACCAGATTATTTACTTTCAGGCCCATTGTAGCTTACATTCACGTATAGCACATAAGCTTTATTTTACACACAAATTTAATTTAAGCTCAGTGATCACATACATTCTATAGTCATAACAAGATGTCTGACTCAAATGCTGAAGCCTGCCGTAAAAATGCCAAATCACCTTTTCAACTTGAAGTTACAGACCAAGCACATGCGGAAGAAGAAGAGGTGGAAAGGCTACGAAGAAGTGAAAGAACCCGAACCCTAACAGAAAAGGGAAGAGAACTTCAAGAAAAGAAGTTAAAGAGTGTACAACGACGATACAGAATCATCCATGAGAAATGGAAGTATTATGCAAGATTAGTCAAGGAATTATTGTCTGATGAGGCCTCCCAGGATGAATTGAAAGAGCTGATTGACAACATAGAAAGCACCTGTTCTGAGGTAAAGATAATTTATGAAGAGTTTCGTCGAGTGCAAACTCCTGAACCAGATCTGCGACGCAAGGTTGACACTTGCCTATCGCTTTCAGGATTCATTGTTCAAAGGGCTCATAGGCAATTGAAGGGACATGCAGCAGATATGGAGGAAGAACCTTGGCCTGATGTTGGATCGATCCTAGATTCAACAGGCTCTTTATCAAGACCACCGTCTCATCAATCAAGATGTGGTTCAACCCATTCTAGCATCCACTCAGTCAAAAGAAATGAAGCTGCGGCTGAAGCTGCTGCATCTCAGGAAGTTTTGGCAGTGTTGGAGGAACAAGAAAAGGAAGTGGTTGAACTTCAAAGGCTAGAGGTTGAAAGTAGACAATGTATGGCACAATTTGAGTCTGAGGACATGGCTAGACAACAAGCAATGCAGGACAAGCGCAGAAAGCTTGAACGTTTAGAAGAAATTAAGAAATTGAACGCTGCAAGAGCTCGAGCAAAGGTCTATGATGAAGTAGAAGGACATTCTGAAGTAAATGATTTGCTGCATGCTGAAACAGCAGGAGAACTTCAAATTCCTAGCTTCACGAGTCTCCCAGCCAATCCCCAATCTCTGCCTGTCACGGCCCAAGTCCTCCATGCCTCAAGCCCTCCATTTATTCCTCAAAATCTGCCAGTCACGACCCAAACCCTCCAGGCCTCAAGTTCTCCATTTATTCATCGATCTTCCCCAATCGCAAATCAAGGTCTTAATTCCCAATCTCCGCAATGGACATCTCAAGCTCCACCAGCTTTAACATATACGCCTCAAATGCAAAATAACTCTGATTTAGTGAGCGCGCTTGCAGAAGCTATGAATGCCAACCGCCTTCCAACGCCAGAACCTGTATTATTTATGGGAGATCCTCTGAAGTTCAAGGATTGGCAGCTTTCTTTCGAAACATTAATTGATAGGAAAAACATTCCAAAGAACGAAAAGCTGTATTACCTAAGAAAGTACTTGGGTGGCGCTGCAAGGAAAACAGTCGAAGGATTCTTCCTACTAGGCACAGAAGCAGCATATGACTCTGCCTGGCAGCTGTTGGAAAAGCGTTTCGGAGACCCATTCATAATTGGGAAGTCCTTCAGAGACAGGCTGCATGCATGGCCGAAGATAAGCTCTAAAGATGGTTGTGAACTAAGAGAGTTTACAGACTTCCTCAAGAGCTGTGAAGCAGCAATGCCCCATCTTAAGACATTGGAAGTTCTCAATGACTGCAATGAGAATCAAAAAATCCTGCTAAAGTTGCCAGATTGGTTAGTGTCAAGATGGAACCGCAAAGTGATGGAAGCCAGAGAAGCAAATGCTGGGTACCCAAAATTCAAGGAGTTTGTAGACTTCCTATCAAAGGAAGCAGATCTCGCTTGTGATCCTATATCTTCAATACAAGCACTTAAGAGTATGGAAAGCATGAAACCAAGATACTTTCGAAACCAACCCATTCAAGCAAAGGCATTGTACACAAACGCGGCACAGAGCAGTGTCTCATCGTGCGTTTTTTGTAAAAGAACCGGACATGTCTTGGCTAAGTGTAGAAGGTTTGGTGAGAAGACAGTTCAAGATCGTGTCAAGTTTGTGCGTGCAGAGAAACTCTGCTTTGGATGTTTGCAGACTGGTCATCATTCAAGAAGATGTGAGAATAAGAGCACATGTGAAAGGTGTCAGAAGAGACATCCTACGTGTTTGCATGATGACAAGTTCAAAGAATATCAAAGGCCTTCCCCTTTGAAGGGAGAAGATTGTTCAAAGGACAAATCTGACAGCAAAGAAATATCTGCAGCAGCAATCACCAATGCAGTCAGACAAGAAGGCATAAACACACAAACTTCCACGACCATACCAGTTTGGGTGTCATCCACAAAATGGCCAGACCAAGAAGTCCTTGTCTATGCACTCTTGGACACACAGAGTGACACAACATTTATCCTAGACGAAGTAGCCCAAGAGCTCAATACGAACAAGGAGAAGCCAAAAGACGAGCCAAAGAATTTGAGCGTTTGAGCGACAGTGTTTTGCGCGTGAAAGACAGAGCACGAGAGAGTGTTTTGCGCGCGAGCGACAGAGCACGAGAAAGACCGTGTTTTGCGCGTGAGCGACTGCGCTAGAGAGACGAGTGTTTTGCGCACGAGCGACAGTGCGCGAGAGAGACGGTGTTTTGCGCGTGAGTGACAGTGTTTTGCGCGAGAGAGACCGTGTTTTGCGCGAGAGAGACCGTGTTTTGCGCGAGAGAGACCGTGTTTTGCGCGTGAGTGACAGTGTTTTGCGCGAGAGAGACCGTGTTTTGCGCGAGAGAGACTGTGTTTTGCGCGTGAGTGACAGTGTTTTGCGCGAGAGAGACCGTGTTTTGCGCGAGAGAGACCGTGTTTTGCGCGTGAGTGACAGTGTTTTGCGCGAGAGAGACCGTGTTTTGCGCGAGAGAGACTGTGTTTTGCGCGTGAGCGACAGTGTTTTGCGCGCGAGCGACAGCACGAGAGAGAAACTCCCAAGAGCTCAGTGGCCCATAGCCAGAGTTCGGAAGACATTGTCCAGCAGTTGCAGCTTGATACAGTTGCCTGCTCTAGAAGGCAACACCACAGACGGTTAGAGAATTCCCTTAACTACCCAAGTTGAGTAAAGTTGGCAATAAATTCACAGATTCGAACTTCCCGGGTCAATAACTCGTGAGATAAATGTTGTTACTACACAAATGTCACTTCTTTTTAATCGTAGTAACGTACACTAGCAGCTACAAACCACTTTTCCTCGAAATGAGCTTTCCTTCGCAGTGGACAAAATACATTGATCTCTATGAGCCGGCGGCTGAGAGACAGATCCGAAGGGACCGTCTGGAAAGGGCTAAACCCGAAAAATGTTACTATGAAAACAGTCAATAACTTCACTGCCACAATCTATAGTGTCACCAAATTCAGTTCACACATCACTGCTGTCCTGTTGGTTATACTACAACACTTATTTGGGTATAAAAGCCTTTTTACATAATGTTTATGATTTTTATTTATGAAAAATATTCAATAATTCTACTGTAATTCACTATATTATTGCCAAATTCAGCTTACACATCACTGCTGTCCTGTTGGTTATACTACAACACTTATTTCTGGAAAAATATATTTTCAATTGTATTGTAAATGTATCATTTAAATTTTTATTATGAAAATATTCAATAACTCTACTGTAATTCACTGCATTGTTGCCAAAATCAGTTCAAACATCACTGCTGTCCTCATGGCTACTACAACACTTATTTGGGAAGAAAATATTTTTTTTTAATTGTATATAGGCCTACAATTGTACATTTGTAATTTTGATGATTTTTACATCCACAAACTGTTCCATGTGTGTCCTGAGTTTCCATGTGTGTCCTGAGTTTCCATGTGTGTCCTGAGTTTCCCCCCGTCACTGTGTATTTGGTTTAGTCCTGTGTCTCAGTTTTCCCGCTCCTCGTTAGTGTTTAGTTCCCTCACCTGTCTCCCTGTCATTATCAGTTCCTTTGCCCCAGCTGTGTCTTGTTCCCATAATCTGTTCTGTGTATATAAGTTCCTCCCATGCCTGTATTCCTTGTCGGTTATTGTTTCTGTGTAGATGTACGTTTCTGTGGTACTCCTCGTTTCCATTAAATAACTGTGATTGTTCCAAGTTCCTTGTCGTGCGCATTTCTCCTACCAAGAACGTGACACAAACTTAATTTGGTCAATTTAAAAACATGTCCCTTATTCATTCTACCAGCGTCAAATTGGTGTAACAACCCCCCCCAGTGGCCAGAGGTGTCTTACCCGGACATTTACTCGTAGCTCATCGAGTCACCAGGTAGCCAGTGAATGATTTTACTTCGTTTTTTTAAGTAAACATCTTTAAGTGTATATATTATGTCTTTATATTTAGAGTACTGAGTGCACTTTTCTGTCAATCCGATACTGTGTGGCGTTTGTTTTCCCCGAAAAGTGGGCGTGAACCTGTTCAGAGACATTCTATGACACTGCGCCGGCTGTGCGTATACCAGGAGAATTACATTGTGTACAAGGAGGAATGATCAATAAGAATGTCAGCACACCCTTATAAATGTACATGCTAAATACAGGCTATAATTTCCATTGGGTTAGTATGTACAAGCTGTCATTCCATGTGTGCATTCATTGAGCTGATGTGCAGGCCGTCATAACTGCTGGAAGAGATGTAGGCATAAGTGCAGTATGTAATGACTAGGGTCATAGAAGGTAGAATGTCATTTCTGAGTTGCTCATGGATTTCTCTGTGAGTAGTAAAAGCATTTGTAAGGCTGGAAGATTAAATCAGGAATGTACACTCACCCACTCTACAACGGCCGCAGTGCCCCTTGAATGAAGTTTCCCCTGAAAAGGTGGAACGCCTGTGTGGTGGCAGGGGCGTTTCTAGGATTTTCATTTTAGGGGGGCTAAGCCCCCAATGAGGGTATGATAAATTTTTTTTTTTTAAAGTAACACTTTAGTTTAGGGTCTAATGCTCACTATTAACTAGTGTCATACCATGCAATGGCAGGGTTTTATAATCACTGTGGTCCCGAATGTGAGGTAGGATAGTTAGGGGGGTTCGGGGTTTAAAGCTAATACATGCACGCACGTGTGGAGAGAAACTGCACAGACGGACTTATCTTCAACAGAGCATTTATTTTCAAGTATTACGGCTGTATGTTCATAGCATCTTTTTAGGAAGGCCAGTATCACTGATATTAATATAACTACTGATGTGTCCATGAAAATTATTTTCTCCCCAAATTGTAAACATTAGGCTTAAAAAAAATAACACATTTTTATTTAAGTTAACTTAAAACAATCCTCACTTAAACCCATAATAAATGTCATGTTTACCTGTACCTTTCCTATCTAACAGGTATGAACTATACAGAAATTGAATAAGGTTATGAAACAGTCTGCACTACATAAATTATAAATGAAATGTTACAGCTTTAATAAGGGTATAAGGGAATAATTTGATCTGTTCCCTTTGTTCTTTGGTTAACTTTACTGACAGAATGAGTGGCTGCGGTCACTTTAAGATCTGCTGACAGGATCTCACATCTCATACTACTCTTCACTTACATTTAAGATTAATTAAGATTTAACTCATTTAAGACTGTTCTTGTGAGGATACTCGACAAAAAGCACATTTTGGCATAAATGTGTGTGTTATTGTTCGTTCAAGCACGAAAGAGAATGGCGCGAGTCTTTCTCTGTGTGTGTGTGTGTGTGTGTCAGGAGGACATTCACTGACAGCGTGTATCTTTTGTCTTGGCGCGCATAAATATTTCAACACGTTAATGGACAAAAATTAATCGCATGCGTTAACGTTGACAGCACTCTAGTCATACATTGCTGACAGATTATGCTGCGGTTTAAAGTGGACTCGTTTTCATGGTTTTCATGGTAGACCTACACAGAATGTTTTTTCGTAAGCTAGTCAAAGTCAAGTCAAATATATTTATATAGCACTTTTCACAATACAGATTGTATCAAAGCGGCTTCACAGTATCAATCAAAACAACTTAATGTTCGTTTATTACTGCAAAAAAGACATCCAAGTTTGGTAGAGCTGATCAATGGTGATTGGTTAATTAATTTGAATATCCCCAACTGAGCAAGCCAAAGGCAACGGTGGCAAGGAACCGAAAAACTCCATCAAGTGACCCAATGGTGTCCTAAAACTCCATCAGGTGACCCAATGGTGTCCTAAAACTCCATCAAGTGACCCAATGGTGTCCTAAAACTCCATCAGGTGACCCAATGGTGTCCTAAAACTCCATCAGGTGACCCAATGGTGTCCTAAAACTCCATCAGGTGACCCAATGGTGTCCTAAAACTCCATCAAGTGACCCAATGGTGTCGTAAAACTCCATCAGGTGACCCAATGGTGTCCTAAAACTCCATCAGGTGACCCAATGGTGTCCTAAAACTCCATCAGGTGACCCAATGGTGTCCTAAAACTCCATCAAGTGACCCAATGGTGTCGTAAAACTCCATCAAGTGACCCAATGTTGTCCTAAAACTCCATCAGGTGACCCAATGGTGTCCTAAAACTCCATCAGGTGACCCAATGGTGTCCTAAAACTCCATCAAGTGACCCAATGGTGTCCTAAAACTCCATCAAGTGACCCAATGGTGTCCTAAAACTCCATCAAGTGACCCAATGTTGTCCTAAAACTCCATCAGGTGACCCAATGGTGTCCTAAAACTCCATCAAGTGACCCAATGGTGTCCTAAAACTCCATCAGGTGACCCAATGGAGAAAAAAAAAAAACTTGGGAGAACCCAGGCTCAGTCGGGGGCCAGTTCTCCTCTGGCGTCAATGAACTAGAGGCCGGATTTACAGTAACTGTAAGATAAAAATGTATTTGAATGCCTGGCTGAAGAGATGTGTCTTTAGTCTAGTTTTAAACTGGGAGAGCGAGTCTGAGCAACGAACAATATCAGGAAGGCTATTCCAGAGCTTCGGAGCTAAATGTGAAAATGCTCTCCCTCCTTTGGTGGATCTGGATATCCTAGGAATGACCAGAAGCCTCGAATTTAGTGATCTTAAAGAGCGCGATGGATTGTAGGGCGATAGAAGATCCGTTAAATAGACTGGAGCTAAACCATTTAGAGCTTTATAGGTCAGTAGCAATACCTTGTAATTAATACGGAACTTTCTAGGTAACCAATGAAGTGATGATAAAATCGGTGTTATATGATCATATTTTCTTGATCTAGTAAGAACTCTAGCGGCTGCATTTTGGACTAACTGTAGCTTGTTTATTGAAGATGCAGGACAACCAGCTAATAAAGCATTACAATAATCTAGTCTCGAGGTCATGAATGCATGAACTAACTTTTCTGCATCAGAGACTGATAGCATATTACGTAGTTTAGCAATGTTTCTAAGCTACACAGAATGTTTTATGAATGCATTAAATATTTAGCAAATGTTAACAGCCAAGTTACCTAGCAGCAGTTTACTGAATCAACCAACTCACATCTCCTTTCTTTCTTTTCATCCATGATGACATTAAAGTCACCCGTTTTGGTTTCTGGCATTTCATCGCTGACTGTGCCGCCGCAACCGCTAATACCTGCTCATTAGAACTTTCAGTGAGCCATTTTACACAGGCTCGGTCCTGCTCCTCCGTGGCAATGACGGCGTGTGGTTAAAAATCATAACAAACGAATTTGAAAGTGGGGGGACACAAACGGGATTTTGAAAAGCATAGGAAATTACGCCCGTGCCCGTAGGACATCATCCCCAGGCTTCATGAACTTGCGCTCCACGCTTTCACCGGCGACGCTAACGTGACGTATAATCACACTGTGTTGCCAGTAAGGCTGTGCTCAGAATATCGATACTGCGATACATCGTCATGAACTCCTGGCGATGCGCGTATCGATACAGCAGCTTCCGTATCGATACTGTTGTGCTTTTGAATGTAGCCAATTCAGGGCTCGAATTTCGGCGCGGCAGGCTATTCCGCAATTTTAATCATTCCCGCAAACATTGATTCACTTTAGCATGTAGGTACGGTTGTATTAGTAAATGAATCCACACAGATTATAAATCAAATCAGTCATTTTAAAACTTTCTGCGAGACGCAATTTCACAATCAGCGTGAGTTCAATGGTGCTGCGTCTTCTCTCTCTCGTCTCTCAAAGAGCTGCTCAAGGCAGGCGTCCAGCGCTACAGCGGTGAAACTACACGCTCGCATTCAGGAGGAGTCGGGACACAATATTCACTTGCATATTCGGGCCAGCATTGCATCGTGACTAAAGTTTACCATTTGCACGTCTTTAAGTCTTACCAGTTTAAACATTCAAACGATTTTAAACTGTTCAGTACTTGCGCGCGCTCTCTGAGAGTTGTTTTTCTCTGCGTGCATACATAGACTAGTAAAGCCGCCTCACATACAGCTCGCGAGATTATATCGCTTTAACAGACTAAAACACGAACAATGATGTCAAAAATGTCGGTCTCAGTAAGTATCCTCTAAACACAGTTGGTTATGTCTTAAATAAGCATAAAAGTTTTTAACAGAAACGGCAATTCCCCAGTTGTAGTTAAGCGAGATATTCTGCTGTCACTCTCTTATGAGCATGTCAATCAATTGTTGTTTCTGCATAAAAATCTGAAAATGTAATCATTTAAAATGATTTCAACGTAGGAGAAATGACTTTGTTTGTTGCACATTCCAACACTTAAGACCAAATTGTTAAATAGGTGTTTAAAAGAGTTTGAGAAAACCAAGTTAAATTTAAGTTGTTACCATTTTTGCTTTTATGAAATGTTTTAAGTTTTGTTTAGTCATTGAGCAGTGTAGATATGCTTCAGTGTCACTATAATTGTCAGTTATCACTTTTCAGTTATTGAGGCAGACTTTAAAAACAGAAGGAAGAGCCATTCTAAGTTTTTTTATTTATGTAACTCATTGTTTTTTTAATGACAAAAACTAAATAGTTTTACAGTTATCATAACTGTTATAACACTGGTTATTCAATAAACAGATTTTACTGTTACTAAAAGCTCAAAAGAAATTTTAATTCCGAATTGATCCATATCGTGATACGTATCGTATCGTGGCTTTAGTATCGTGATGCGTATCGTATCGTGACATTGTTGGTGATACACAGCCCTAGTTGCCAGGACCCGCCTTGCTCTGCTTCTGATAGGCTCGTAACATGTTAGAGCTGCGTTCCTCTCATATGATTGGTAGGTGAAATCAATTGACTCAAATATTTTTCTTTTTTTTGCTCACGGCCGCACGCCGAATAACTTTATATTTTACTTTGCGATATTAATAATAGAGATGCATACATAGTTATTTTTTCTTAGTGTGTCGCGCCTCCCCTGTGGCTCTTTGGGACCCCCACGGGAGGCGCGCCTCACCTATTGAAAACCGCTGCAGTAAACTATTAACTTAGGCTACTTACATTACACGAGTCACGTTATATAGGCCTATTTTCAGTTCAAAATGGCGAAATTAGACAAAATTATATTAGTTTGCCTGATTATTTTTTGTCATTCGTTTAACATTCATGACCTAAAAACACTTGCCCGTACACTGAAGCGTCGAGTCGCGCTGCTAAAATTCGCGCTCAGCATCTGTGAACGTCTTTGATTTGATTGGTCATCTCAAATATTCTGACATTGACGAGCAGTGACAGACCAATGAGGCTCAGATGAACACACACACACTAGGGGTGGCACGGTTCACAAAACCCACGGTTCGGTTCGTTTCACGGTTTTAGGGTCACGGTTTTCGGTTCTGTACGGTTCTTGTTGTTATTTTTTCTTTTAATCTTTAACACTCCAGAAATGTACTTCAGCATACGATATGGGCCATAGCTTAATTATCCACAATTCAGGATACTGTATTTTTTTTACTTGACTTTAAGCACATTGAGAGACCATCTCTGAGGAAAGCCGGTGACATTTTTATACAGCAAAAGAGAAGACATTGATGAAATGCTTTTGTTTATTTGACACACAAAGAATGAATAAACTTGCATTTATCAAACTGGCAACTTCAGTGTAACGTTAGCTCTTACAAAATGTTTATCTTTTAAAAGAAAAAGAGAGGAACTCTTAAAGCACTATCTTTTAAATAAGTCAAAATACGTTACAAATAATTGCCTATAGATAATGAGGCTATAACAATATAGCAAAGGCCATAATCATAAAGTGAAACATAAGTTCAAACTCAAAAACAGTATATCAACAATGCTTCTATTCCCTGAGAGTGAGGATACATTTTTTTCACGTGAAATTAAAGTGCAGTTTGGAAACATGTGACTGGAGTTCTCATCTAAACTTAGTGTCACTGTATATATTTAAATATCATAGGTAAGATGAAATCCAAAATGTTCCCACACACCGACTTATACGACGCTGGTGCATCCTCCAACTCCTGTTAGCCTTCCTTATCTCTCCCACTTGCCATTTCTATACGTGACGAGACCTGCAGCGCTGCACAGACCGATCAGTTTATGACATCGAAGTACTGCGAGAGAGATTGAAAAGCATACGGAGCCGTTGCTCTCGCGGTACTTTGATGTTATTCATCGACCGGTCTGTGCAGCGCCGGTTCAAGTCGAACAAGCCTCATATGTATGTCCACACATCTCTTATTTCTCGCGAAAAGTATACGCACCGTCTGAGGTCACGGGCACGAGGTTACATTGCGCATGCGACGAACGAACCGTGCGACGCACACACGCACCGAACCGAGACAAGCGAACCGAACGGTTCGGATGTTTTTTCATGTACCGTGCCACCCCTAACACACACACACACACCCTGTCCTCTGTTTTTGACGCGCTCTCTGCTCGGTAGGGCTGGGTATCGTAACAAAATGTTCGATACCGATACCGATACCTTGACTTCGATACCGGTTCCTGAACGATACCTTTTTCGGTACCAATTTTAGGAAATCCGTTTTAACAATATTACATTACTTTTTTTTTCAGTTTGTTGACTTTTTTTACACTCATATTCTGTAAAAAAGCACCAATGTTAAAGTTTTCTGTTTCCTAATCATTTAACAACATGTATTCTTTACTTCAATGAGCTCATTGTTTCTGCCTTAATGCATTGTTTAACAATGAAAATTAATTGAAATGCATTCACCTCAGATCAGAAACAGATCACTCTAAATTGTAATTTAGACGCATGCATTTTCTGTAAAGCTGCTTTGAAACGATATGTTTTGTGAAAAATGCTATACAAATAAATGTGAATTGAATTAAATATAGGCTACTGGGGTGCGAAGTATACCTTGCGAAAAAACAAACAAACAAACAACGCATATAAAGCTTGCCGCAAAGCAATTCAATTGTTTCGTTTAAAAGTAGACATATTTTAACCTATATTTAAGTCTATATGCCCATTTCTCGTGTCTGTGAGTCAAGTATCCTATACGCTTAGTTTCAGTTCATTTGTGACGCGCTCCAGTTCTTGCAGTCGAAGATGGAAAAACACTCTCAGGTGTTGCAGATCTTGGCAGCAATTATCTTGTCGAAAATATTGCATCGCGTGCTTCTGGCATCGAGTGTGGTACATAGGTAGGTACACTGTTGATCTTTTCCACATATTTTCTATCTATCTGGGTTGGGACACACACACACACACACACGACGAGCCACGTCTCTCTGGGCAACCGCGTAAACTAACGTAGTGTTTTTCCGCCACAGCCAATCATGCAGCATGCTTATTCATTGTTTCACTGACGTTGACTAGATTAACCCCTTAGGTATCGAAATGTGGTACCGAAAAACAAGACATGTTTCGATACTCGGTAGTATCGAGACAATTCGGTCGGTACCTAAAAAGTATCGAACTCGATACCCAGCCCTACTGCTCGGCGCCGCTGCGGATTGAAGACGAAGAACGCGCTGAATCTGATTACAACAAGACTGAGGCGAACACAAATTTGTGTAGCCTATTAATCACATATTTTTGTGATTAAAAAGGGCCTAGTGACGCCCCTGTGTGGTGGTCAATGTAATAGCACTTCTTGATGGGCAGCTGGAGGAAAGTGGCCAGTTGCATCAAGCTGCTTTTGTAAGTGATGCAAGCAGGCTGGTCTATGAGGTCTCCTTCAGAAATGGCTGTCTGGGCCTGGGAAGCTGGGCGTCTCAGAGGCTGGTAGCAGATCTGCTCGTGGCCTGGCGCAGCTCCACGGTCATGTATGTCCAGGACAGTCTCCCCAAGCCCAATAATGGGGAGTCTGTCAATGACATCATCAGCTCTGTGTGGCAAAAAAAATATACACAACTGTCAAATACACATAAAAGTTTTCAATCACAGAGGACAGACTGAAAATTTGACAAAACTTGCCAAAAAATTACAGCAATACATACCGGCCGCACACAGATTGGTGGGACATAGTCAACATCAGTAAAGTCTGAAGCCATTTTGTCTGCCAATTGAACTCTACAAGAGACAACAACAAAAATGTCACTTCCACACTCAAACATGTAATCATAATAAGATGATGTGGGGATGTGTTCACCCTGTTCTGAAGGAGGTTGGCCTGTTGTTCATCCACAAGCTTCAGGAAATTCATACTAAACACAAAGCAAGTATGAGTACAATCAAACAAGAGGAATAGCGGTAATAGTGTAATGTCTACTTTTAAACATATACCCGTCTTCCAAAGCTTGATCCTCGCCCAGTGGTCCAACTCCTTCTACTAGAAAATCATCACTGTTGACATAACAAATTACACATCAAATGCATGCGTACAGCATGGGGACATATAATCCAGCTGTAGAATGTAATGTCACGAGCTACAAATTGTGTGTATTTCATGTAACTACTAGGTAGTACTGATTTTACTGACGGGTAAGAAAACTTGTGTAATAACTTTGTATTTGAATTTCAATTTTGAAAAAAATTACAACCATATTTTTTAGAATGCCTGAAAATGAATTGCAATCAAATGTAAAATATCCTTACTATCTGGCATGTTCCGGCGTGCAAGTGTGTGCGTGACTATCGATATAACGACAATAAATCTAACCTAACGTTACGAAACCGTTGTTTTGTACCAAGTCATAATTTCTTGCAGAACCAACACTAACCTGGTGAAATAATGTGGAAAGCCATAACGTTACAACTGTAGTATTTCACATCAGATAACGTTAGCAACTGGTCGGCGTCAGCCGGCGAACTAATGCTATCTAATTTGAGGCAACTAAAATCACAATATATTTGTACATGCTTTTAAGTAATGTTAGCTTACCTGGATGAACGCAGGCCATGTTTGGCCATGTTGACGAGGCGGAAGCCCACGGATACGTGCGCGTGCCCCCCGCCGAGGAGACCGTCGCCACACACGCGGAAGTCGATCTGGTCGCTACGAGCGAGAGCACACACTGTCACTGACAGGCCTGAAGTACACACTGTCAGGCGTTCCTCTCGCTATCACACCCTCTGACGGGGATGCTCTGACATCGCGCTGGCCGGGAACCAGACTTTACGCGTTCCCTCCGGTGAAGATTCTGCCTGTGGTTTTATGCAAAATCAGAGAGGAGAAAGCGTTTGTGATCCTCGTGGCCCCGAAGAGCCAGCCCTTGTTCGCGGACCTGAGCGAGTTATTAGTGGCTCCCCCCATGGGAAATCCCCCTCAGGAAGGACCTGCTGTCTCAAGCGAACGGCACGATATGGCACGCCAGCCCCGAGCTGTGGAGCCTTCATGTGTGCCGCTGCGGGGACTTTGAATGAGCGGGACACCCTGCATTCAAGGGTGTTGAGCACACTCACGGAGGCGCGCGCGCCTTTAACCAGGCGCCTTACAACTGTGTGTGTGTGTGTGTGTGTGTGTGTGTCCGCTGGCCCTGCTCTCTGCACAGGGAGGGCCGGTTTGAGGGGATCTTACTCCGGTGTCCTCAGGCAGCTCTTGAAGGGTGAGGCTGCAGGAGGGCGGGTTGGCAGTTTTAGGACTCGTGTTTTGATCCACATCAAAGCTGTTTTCATGTATCCGGGTCCAGGTTTGACGAGCTGCTCGGCCCGGATCTGCTGCACCTCTCGTGCGTCTCGCACACAGCGCTTAATCAGGTTGAGCCGCTCTCTCCGGCTGCGCTCCTCAACAGGCCTGAAGTACACATGGTGATGCAGACTCACGGTGTCGGGCCAGTGCACCCTCTTCCCCGGAGCTTCGGGATCATCCTGGGACTCGGAGACCGGCTCCACGAGCGCCTCTTCACGGGCCTTCAGGCGGGTCTTCAGCGCCTGGACCGGGTCTGACCAGAACGAGGGTCCGGCCGGCTCTTCAGGCGTGTTCCTCACATACTCTCTCCACTCGTTGTAAAACACAGGAGTCGTGCTGTGCTCCTCGTCGAACCGGTTCACTGTGGGCTTCGGCGCTTGTTTGAGAGAACTCTTCAGCGGCCCGCACACGTACTTGTACTTCTTAGGTGTTCTCGTCCAGCGCTGGTCCGCCCAGGACACCTTCTTTGGTCCCGGTGTCTTGGCCATGGGCGTCTCCATCCACTCCAGCCATCTCTGCTCGCCCCAGGGGAACGGGAAATACTGGGGGGTGGGGCCGCGGGGGTACGGGACATACGGGGAATCGCGATATACTTTGACGGAATCGTTTGATCGCCATTTAGCATAACGTCTACAACGTATACAGTTGCTGCTGAAACTCTCCTCAAAATCATCATCATCATCCTCGAGCCAAGGAAACTCATCCATGATCATCAATCAGATGATCAGATCAAACTCGATAAACATGAGTCTTTAACCGCGAGCCTGCGCTATTTATCCTGCTCTGGGGCGTGACGTCACAGTGGCCGCGAGAGGCGTGACGTCACAGTGGCGCGTTCAACTGAGCGAGTCACTCACGAGACCACAAGTGAAACAGCACAGCAGAGCAGAATGATTACAAATCACATCAGTTTGTTCATCTAGTAGCCTAAAGTGCGGATTTACATTTCTACTTCAGCGTTTACATGAAAGGTAAAGGCTTCAGATTATTTACTCGTACTCTAAATTAATTAAACTGCTGTTTACTGACGCGTGCTGCCCTTAAGACAATTAAGTTACCAGTTTTATTACTGTAAGTTAAGTAGCCACGTTTTTTAGCAGGTTGTTCTTGTATGAACACAGTTTTACTACAAATACCATGGTAAAACTATTATTAATGTGGCAAAATCTTGGTTAATTTGTAAGTTACAATGGTTTAACTGCAATAGCAAAAAAAAATTTTTTTCGAAGTTGTTTATTTCTATCAAAAGATGGATTAGATACCTTGACTAGTTTCCACCCGTCGATCGTCCTGTATAAATGAGTGTAATCACGTGTCGTGTTTCAAAGATACGGGACGCTGTTTATCGCATTATTTCCAGCTGTGCGACGATCAAATCAAACGACAGCATTAAAGGTCAGATTTCAGTGCGATATTCGTTTGAAATTCGGAAAGGGATCGTGTAAACAACACAGTCCACACATTTACCACGTTTCTCCCTCAGCAACCGGTGATTTACTGAGGTATTTATAGATAAAACACGGTACCACAACACTTACCACGGTATACTGTGGTATTTGTAGTTAAGAATAAGTGCCGTGCTTTTACCACTGTAACTGTGTTTTTACTGTGTAATATTTGTAGTTAAAGCACAATAACACAACACTTACCATGGTTTAACCACAGTAACTGTGTTAGTAACAGTTTTATTTCAGTAAAAGTGTAGTCGCCACGTCTTATAATGTATTGGTTTTGTATAACCACAGTTTTACACTAACGTTACCATGGTAAAACTATTGCTGGTGTTGCAACCTTGGTTATTGTGTAGTTGGATAATTCCTGGGATTCGGTAATATTTCGGAAATAACTTGGATTTTTCTTTTACACTATTAGTTAAGTTACAAATAGACAAATTGTGTCTGTGATCCCTTTATTTTTGTAAAAAAATATTTTAAATGTTGATGCTTATTAACTAAAGATGCCAAATAGATGCTTTAATTTTTAATCCAATTCCTTATTTTTCCCCCAAACATATGAATGTGACAAGGCTGAGGACAGTGTGACGGTGTTGAAGACTGTTACAGGTTTGAAGGGAGACGTTGCCTTCAATTTGATATTTTCATTTTGTCCCTCTCATATATTGTGCTCTTCTTTCTGGATCATCATATCTACATCCACAACACTGTCTTTCTGCTGCCCTTCCTGACATAAGTGGACACATTACATCACATATTATATTTATAACAAAATTATGAGCTGTCATGATTTTACTTAGTATATCTTAACTGAAACATGACTATTTTAATATTTTTTAATTAAATTAAAATGTTATTAATTAAACATTAATGCAAATGATTCATAAATGAAGAGAAATACTCAACCGTCACAAGTTTTCAACCCCGAAACAGTGAGAAATACAGATATGTGACGGCGTTGAGGTCTTTTGTTCATAATGGCCACGGCTCCTCGTGTAGTGTAGGAGAGTAGGCCATCCATGGCAGCAGTGAAATAAGTACATTATACTTTTGGATTAAAATAACATTTTTGAAAAAAAAAAAACTTAGATAGGTAGACAAGTACACACACACACACACACTCTTACACTCACACTCTCTCACACACACTCCATGGTCATGTTAGATAGGTAGTCAAGTACACACACACACTCTTACACACACACTCTCTCACACACACTCCATGGTCATGTTAGATAGGTAGACAAGTACACTCACACACTCTCTCACACACACTCCATGGTCATGTTAGATAGGTAGACAAGTACACTCACACACTCTCTCACACACACTCCATGGTCATGTTAGATAGGTACACACACACGCGCTCAATGGTCATGTTAGATAGGTAGACACTTACAAGTACACTTACACACACACACTTTCTCTCTCTCTCTCTCTCTCACAAACACATCATGGTCCTGTTAGATAGGTAGACAAGTACACACACGCTCAATGGTCATGTTAGATAGGTAGACACTTACAAGTACACTTACACAGACACTCACACACACACACACACACACACACACACAGAGTCGCTGTAAATAAGGTCAGTTTTATTGCTGAATCATGACGTCCCTCGGACAGCGGGTCACATGACGCTGGTCAGGACGGGGCGTCACACCCTCGTATAAAGTCATGCAATTTCTACAAAGTCTTCAAAATCACGCCATTGTTAAAAAGATGATTCGGTTCCTTAAAAAAGTCCAATCTTTCCTCGTGGGCTCAGGTGACGGATGTGTGTGTTCAGTGCCGTCCTCCGCTCCAGCTCGCGCAGGCGTCCGCTAAACTCACGAGGAGGCGCTGGACTCGTGCTCAGATTCGTCAGGAGTGGCTTCAGGTTCACCATCTCAGGGATCAACAATTCCTGAACCAATCACAAATAACTCAAACACACCGCGTTTGTGTGCACGTGAAAGGGCTAGATCCACTCTCTCGAGGACTAAGTCTTGTTTTCTGAAAGAAAGATCAACTTGAGTGAGTTTAAGCTGAAAACAAGAACAAATATCTGCCAACGCAGTCAGAAAAATCATCGTAGTTGAAAGGGAAAACGAGAGTATCATTCACACCTTACTGACAGACATTGCTTTCTTATTTTCAGCAAAAACTCATTTTTATTTAGAAAACAAGACTTACTATCTGAAGACATTTGAAGTCATAAATCTCTTCATTTAGGACTGAGCTGGAAAACTAAAAATACTAAAGGAAGAGCATCTGTTTCTGACACACACACCTGAACCGGCCGTCCGTCAGCATTAACACACACTCTCTCACACACACACACACACACTCTCTTTCTCACACACCTGAACCGGCTGTCCGTCAGCATCACACACACACACACTCTTTCTCTCACACACACCTGAACCGGAGGTCCGTCAGCATTAACACACACACACCCCTGAACCGGCCGTCCGTCAGCATTAACACACACACTCTCTCACGCACGCACACACACACACTCTCTCTTTCTCACACACCTGAACCGGCTGTCCGTCAGCAATAAACACACACACACTCTCTCTCTCACACAACTGAACCGGCTGTCCGTCAGCATCACACACACACACACACTCTCTCACACACACCTGAACCAGCCATCCATCAGCATTAAACACACACACTCTCACACATACACACACTCACTCTCTCACACCTGAACTGGCCATCCGTCAGCATCACACACACACTCTCTCTCACACCTGAACCGGCTGTCCGTCAGCATCACACACACACTCACTCTCACTCACTCTTACACACATATACATGAACTGTCCATCCGCATCGCATCACTCACACTCACACACTCCTGAACTGGCCGTCCGTCAGCATTAAACTGCTCATTTCCTTTATTAAAGGTCAAGGGATGCGTCACTGCGCTCGAAGCCTGAAAAACATTTTCTAGTGTTTGATTCTACAATAAACAGTAAAAAGGATGTTAAATGCATTGAACTTAAAAATAAATACAAATTAAAATGAATAAAAAGCACACAAAAAAAAAAATCACATTCAGGTCATTTTGCTGACTTCATGACAGCATTCATCAAAGTGAGAAAAGAAGGAATGCAGACGATATAAAAACGGTATAAAATAACGGGATACAATGGCAAGCTTCAGTCAGAGTGAGGAATGTTCCTGAATGTTTCCCTGTGGATGGTGACGTGTGTATCGGTGTTTCCCAGATCTGAGCCGCTCGCAGCCTGAGAATCAGTGAAGACGAGCTTCATCATCATCATCATCATCATCAGCTCATCGCTCGTCTCTACGGCCGGTGAAACCTGCACACACAAACACACACAGCAGCGTCACACACACCTTCACCCGCTCAAACTGTGTTCAATGACTGATCATTCAGAACAGGACTATTGAATTCACAGAGAGTTGTCAAAGGTTTCTGCCATTAGTGTTGTGTAATGCAGTGAAAGCTGAGTCCATCAGGAACTGGGGCTGAGCGAGAGAGACCGAGTGTGTCCGAGAGCGCTCCACAGTGAGCGAGAGAGACAGTGTGTCCGAGAGCGCTCCACAGTGAGCGAGAGAGACAGTGTGTTTAGCGCGCGAGCGGTAGTGAGCGAGAGAGGCCGAGAGCGCCCCACAGTCTGTCTCGCGCACTGTCGAGCGACAGTGTGCAAGAGTGACAGAGTGTTCTGCGCGAGAGAGACAGTGTTTTGTGCACGAGAGAGACGAGTGTTTTGCGCGTGAGCGACAGTGTTTTGCGCGTGAGCGACAGAGCACGAGAGAGGCCGTGTTTTGCGCATGAGCGACAGTGTTTTGCGCGTGAGCGACAGTGTTTTGCGCGTGATCGACAGTGTTTTGCGTGTGAGCGACAGTGTTTTGCGTGTGAGCGACTGCGCGAGAGACGAGAGTGTTTTGTGCGCGAGCGACAGTGTTTTGCACGAGAGAGACAGTGTTTTGCGCGTGAGCGACAGTGTTTTGCGCGTGAGCGACAGTGTTTTGCGCGTGAGCGACAGTGTTTTGCGCGTGAGCGACAGTGTTTTGCGCGAGAGAGACAAGTGTTTTGCGCGTGAGCGACAGTGTTTTGCGCATGAGCGACAGTGTTTTGCGCATGAGCGATTGCACGAGAGACAAGAGTGTTTTGCGCGTGAGCGATTGCACGAGAGACAAGAGTGTTTTGCGCGTGAGCGACTGCACGAGAGAGACCGAGTGTTTTGCGCGCGAGCGACAGTGTTTTAACGCGTGAGTGACAGTTTTACGCGCAAGCGACAGTGTTTTGCGCGTGAGCGACTGCGCGAGAGAGAAGTGTTTTGCGCACGAGCGACAGTGTTTTGCGCGTGAGCGATTGCGTGAGAGAGACAAGAGTGTTTTACGCGCGAGCGACAGTGATTTGCGCGAGAGAGACAAGTGTTTTGCGCGTGAGCGATTGCACGAGAGACAAGAGTGTTTTGCGCGAGAGCGACACTGCGCGTGGCGACAGTGTTTTGCGCGTGAGCGACAGTGTTTTGCGCGTGAGCGACAGTGTTTTGCGCGCGAGCGACAGTGATTTGCGCGAGAGAGACAAGTGTTTTGCGCGTGAGCGATTGCACGAGAGACAAGAGTGTTTTGCGCGAGAGCGACAGTGTTTTGCGCGTGGCGACAGTGTTTTGCGCGCGAGCGACAGTGTTTTGCGCGTGAGCGACTGCGCGAGAGAGAAGTGTTTTGCGCACGAGCGACAGTGTTTTGCGCCTGAGCGACTGCGCGAGAGAGAAGTGTTTTGCGCACGAGCGACAGTGTTTTGCGCGTGAGCGATTGCGCGAGAGAGACAAGAGTGTTTTATGCGCGAGCGACAGTGCACGAGAGAGACCGTGTTTTGCGCGTGAGCGACAGTGTTTTGCGCGAGAGAGACAAGTGTTTTGCGCGTGAGCGATTGCGCGAGAGACAAGAGTGTTTTGCGCGTGAGCGATAGTGTTTTGCGCGTGACCGACAGTGTTTTGCGCGTGACCGACAGTGTTTTGCGCGAGAGAGACAAGTGTTTTGCGCGTGAGCGACAGTGTTTTGCGCGTGAGCGACAGTGTTTTGCGCGTGAGCGACAGTGTTTTGCGCGTGAGCGACAGTGTTTTGCGCGTGAGCGAGTGTTTTGCGCGTGAGCGACAGTGTTTTGCGCGTGAGCGACAGTGTTATGCGCGTGTGCAAGTGTTTTGCGCGTGTGCGACAGTGTTTTGCGTGTGTGCGACTGCGCGAGAGACGAGAGTGTTTTGCGTGAGAGACGAGAGTGTTTTGCGCGTGAGCGACAGTGTTTTGCGTGTGTGCGACTGCGCGAGAGACGAGAGTGTTTTGCGTGAGAGACGAGAGTGTTTTGCGGACGAGCGACAGTGTTTTGCGCGAGCGACAGTGCGTGAGAGAGGCCGAGTGTTTTGAGAGAGTGTTTTGCGCGCGAGCGACAGAGCACGAGAGAGCCCGAGTGTTCTGCGCGCGAGCGACAGTGTTTTGCGCATGAGCGACAGTGATTTGCGCGAGAGAGACAAGTGTTTTGCGCGTGAGCGATTGCACGAGACAAGAGTGTTTTGCGCGAGAGCGACAGTGTTTTGCGCGTGGCAACAGTGTTTTGCGCGTGGCGACAGTGTTTTGCGCGTGAGCGACAGTGTTTTGCGCGTGAGCGACAGTGTTTTGCGCGCGAGCGACAGTGTTTTGCGCGTGAGCGACTGCGCGAGAGAGAAGTGTTTTGCGCACGAGCGACAGTGTTTTGCGCCTGAGCGACTGCGCGAGAGAGAAGTGTTTTGCGCACGAGCGACAGTGTTTTGCGCGTGAGCGATTGCGCGAGAGAGACAAGAGTGTTTTACGCGCGAGCGACGGTGCACGAGAGAGACCGTGTTTTGCGCGTGAGCGACAGTGTTTTGCGCGAGAGAGACAAGTGTTTTGCGCGTGAGCGATTGCGCGAGAGACAAGAGTGTTTTGCGCGTGAGCGACAGTGTTTTGCGCGTGAGCGACAGTGTTTTGCGCGTGAGCGACTGTTTTGCGCGTGAGCGACAGTGTTTTGCGCGTGAGCGACAGTGTTTTGCGCGTGAGCGACAGTGTTTTGCGCGCGAGCGACAGTGTTTTGCGCGTGAGCGACAGTGTTTTGCGCGTGAGCGACAGTGTTTTGCGGGTGAGCGACAGTGTTATGCGCGTGTGCAACAGTGTTTTGCGCGTGTGCGACAGTGTTTTGCGTGTGTGCGACTGCGCAAGAGACGAGAGTGTTTTGCGTGAGAGACGAGAGTGTTTTGCGCGTGAGCGACAGTGTTTTGCTTGTGTGCGACTGCGCGAGAGACGAGTGTTTTGCGTGAGAGACGAGAGTGTTTTGCGCGTGAGCGACAGTGTTTTGCGTGTGTGCGACTGCGCGAGAGACGAGAGTGTTTTGCGTGAGAGACGAGAGTGTTTTGCGGACGAGCGACAGTGTTTTGCGCGAGCGACAGTGCGTGAGAGAGGCCGAGTGTTTTGAGAGAGTGTTTTGCGCGCGAGCGACAGTGTTTTGCGCGCGAGCGACAGTGTTTTGCGCGCGAGCGACAGTGCGCGAGAGAGGCCGAGTGTTTTGCGTGTGAGCGACAGTGTTTTGCGCGTGAACGACAGTGCGCGAGAGAGCCCGAGTGTTCTGCGCGCGAGCGACAGTGTTTTGCGTGTGAGCGACAGTGCGCGAGAGAGACCGAGTGTTTTGCGCACGAGCGACAGTGTTTTGCGCGTGAGCGACAGTGTTTTGCGCGAGAGCGACAGTGTTTTGCGCGAGCGACAGTGCGTGAGAGAGGCCGAGTGTTTTGAGAGAGTGTTTTGCGCGCGAGCGACAGTGTTTTGTGCGTGAGCGACAGTGCGCGAGAGAGGCCGAGTGTTTTGCGTGTGAGCGACAGTGTTTTGCGCGTGAACGACAGTGCGCGAGAGAGCCCGAGTGTTCTGCGCGCGAGCGACAGTGTTTTGCGCGTGAGCGACAGTGCGCGAGAGAGGCCGAGTGTTTTGCGTGTGAGCGACAGTGTTTTGCGCGTGAGCGACAGTGTTTTGCGCGAGAGCGACAGTGCGCGAGAGAGACCGAGTGTTTTGCGTGTGAGCGACAGTGCGCGCGAGAGACTGTGTTTTGCATGTGAGCGACAGTGTTTAGCGCGTGAGCGACAGTGTTTTGCGCGAGAGCGACAGTGCGCGAGAGAGGCCGAGTGTTTTGCGTGTGAGCGACAGTGCGCGAGAGAGGCCGAGTGTTTTGCGTGTGAGCGACAGTGCGCGCGAGAGACTGTGTTTTGCATGTGAGCGACAGTGTTTTGCGCGTGAGCGACAGTGCGGGAGAGAGACAGAGTGTTTTTGCGCGCGAGCGACAGTGCGCGAGAGAGGCCGAGTGTTTAGCGTGAGCGACAGTGTTTTGCGCGTGAGCGACAGTGTTTTGCGCGCAAGCGACAGTGTGCGAGAGAGACCAAGTATTTTGCGCGCGAGCGACAGTGTTTTGCGTGAGAGCGACAGTGCACGAGAGAGACCGTGTTTTACGCGCGAGCGACAGTGTGCTAGAGAGACCGAGTGTTTAGCGCACGAGCAACAGAGCACGAGAGAGACTGTGTTTTGCGCGTGAGCGACAGTGTTTTGCGCGTGAGCGACAGTGTTTTGCGCATGAGCGACAGTGCACGAGAGAGACAGTGTTTTGCGCGCGAGCGACAGTGCACGAGAGAGACAGTGTTTTGCGCGCGAGCGACAGTGTTTTGCGCATGAGCGACAGTGCACGAGAGAGACAGTGTTTTGCGCGCGAGCGACAGTGCACGAGAGAGACAGTGTTTTGCGCGCGAGCGACAGTGTTTTGCGCGTGAGCGACAGTGCGCTCGAAAGGCCCAGTGTTTTGCGCGCGAGCGACAGTGCACGAGAGAGACAGTGTTTTGTGCACGAAAGAGACAGTGTTTTGCGCGCGAGCGACAGTGTTTTGCGCGCGAGCGACAGTGCACGAGAGAGACAGAGTGTTTTGCGCGCGAGCGACAGTGTTTTGCGCGCGAGCGACAGTGCACGAGAGAGACAGAGTGTTTTGCGCGCGAGCGACAGTGTTTTGCGCGTGAGCGACAGTGTTTCACGAGTTCACACTTACCAATGATCAGAGAATAAAAATGGTTATGCGTATTTGGCGTGCTGTCCGTGGGGAGGGCTCCGAGCTCGGAAATTGGGCCCGAACCCAGAGTAACCCCCCCGTATCTCTGTTTAGGAAGATAACTAGGCAAGTGTGAGGAGATGGGGTGGTGGAGGGATGATGAAAACTGTCGAGGAATATGGGTGAGTTGA
Source organism: Semotilus atromaculatus (assembly GCA_031834385.1). Taxonomy (NCBI): domain Eukaryota; kingdom Metazoa; phylum Chordata; class Actinopteri; order Cypriniformes; family Leuciscidae; genus Semotilus; species Semotilus atromaculatus. The sequence continues at coordinate 4,698,123 of JAULUF010000044.1, read as the reverse complement.
CTGTGTGTATTTATAGGCTTTATTTGTGCTGATTGAGTGGACCAGTTGATTACTGATTGCTGACAGCTGGCTGACTTGATTGTTTGATCATTAGAACGTGTTCCTCCCGAACCTTGTTAATCAAACATCAATTTGCGCGTGAGCGACAGTGCGCGCGAGAGACCGAGTGTTTTGCGCGCGAGCGACTGCGCGAGAGAGACGAGTGTTTTGCGCACGAGCGACAGTGTTTTGCGCGTGAGCAACTGCACGAGAGAGACAAGAGTGTTTTGCGCGTGAGCGACAGTGTTTTGCGCGTGAGCGACTGCGTGAGAGAGACAAGAGTGTTATGCGCGTGAGCGACAGTGTGCGCGAGAGACTGTGTTTTGCATGTGAGAGACAGTGTTTTGCGCGTGAGCGACAGTGTTTTGCGCGTGAGCGACTGCGTGAGAGAGACAAGAGTGTTTTGCGCGTGAGCGACAGTGCGCGCGAGAGACTGTGTTTTGCATGTGAGCGACAGTGTTTTGTGCGCGAGTGACTGCGCAAGAGAGACAAGAGTGTTTAGCGTGTGGAACTCTATTTACACCTGAAAAACAGATTATAAACCAGCAGAATACCTGAGCTGTGTGAAAGAACAAAGTGAGAAAGACCCTAACCAGATACAGGCTGAGTGACCACGGTCTGACTGTAGAGAGAGGTGTGTGTGTGTGTGTGTGTGTGTGTGTGTGTGTGTGTGTGCGCTTGTTTTTGTGATATGAGGACACAAATGTGTATAATGACATGCATATTACACTGGTATTACAACTTACACGTGATTTATGAGGACATTGCATGAGTCCTCAATCACATTTCAAATAGCTTAAAAAAACATTAAAAACAATGCAGCATGTCTCCTGTGATGGGTAGGTTTAGGGACAGGGGCAGTGTGTGTGTGTGTGTGTGTGTGTGATAGGTAGGTTTAGGGATAGGGGCAGTGTAAGGGGATAGAATATATAGTTTGTACAGTATAAAAACCATTATGCCTATGGAATGTCCTCATAAATCACAAAAACAAAGCTGTGTGTGTGTGTGTGTGTGTGTGTGTGTGAGTGTGAGAGTGACCATGGTCTGGCTGTAGAGAGAGGACGGCACCGGCAGAGACTGTGTTCTCTGTGCTCTCAGAGAGAGATGTGTGTGTGTGTGTGTGTGTGTGTGTGTTCTCTGTGCTCTCAGAGAGAGGTGTGTGTGTGTGTGTGTGTGTGTTCTCTGTGCTCTCAGAGAGAGGTGTGTGTGTGTGTTCTCTGTGCTCTCAGAGAGAGGTGTGTGTGTGTGTGTTCTCTGTGCTCTCAGAGAGAGGTGTGTGTGTGTTCTCTGTGCTCTCAGAGAGAGGTGTGTGTGTGTGTGTGTGTGTGTTCTCTGTGCTCTCAGGGAGAGGTGTGTGTGTGTGTGTGTGTGTGTGTGTGTTCTCTGTGCTCTCAGAGAGAGGTGTGTGTGTGTGTTCTCTGTGCTCTCAGGGAGAGGTGTGTGTGTGTGTGTGTGTTCTCTGTGCTCTCAGAGAGAGGTGTGTGTGTGTGTGTGTTCTCTGTGCTCTCAGAGAGAGGTGGAGACAGAAGAACACTTCCTCATACACTGTGATCACTATCACAGCATTAGATCGGACTATTTAACTAGATTCCAACCACATTTTATGGCATTACTAAATTCAGAAAAATGTATTCATATTCTGGGAGAAAACTCCAGCTCAATCACAACAGCAGCAAAGTGTGTAACAGCCTGTCATAAACTACGAGAGTCAGCCAGTGGACAAAACTAAAGCCTGAATGTTGGTTCAAAAGTGTGTTTTATTTTAATTTTATTTCTTTCATTTTGATATATAAATGTATTCATGCATTTGTTTAATGATTAATTTTATTGATTAATTGTTCATTGCCTATGTAATGGCCAATGCTTTGGCAATACTGTACAAGTCATGCCAATAAAGCTCATTTGAATTTGAGAGCGAGAGTGAGAGAGAGTGTGTGTGTGTGTGTGTGTGTGTGTGTGTGTGTGTGTGTGTGTGTGTGTGTGTGTTCACCTGGTCAGATGCCGGCTGGACTCGTGCACTTCCATCTCATTGCTCTTGAAATCATTCAGCTCTTTCCTGATGGCGGCCTGCAGCAAACACACACACACACACACACACACAGTTCATTTACAGTCACATCCACTCACACAAGTAAGGAATACCACAAGCCAGTCATTTTTGGAGGCCGTCCACACGCTAGTAATGCTAGTAATGGTGAGCTTGCTGAGCTGATCTAGAGCGGGTTTAGTTTGCTCTGCCACACGTTCAGTGTGTTTAAATCCCTGCAGTGGTGATTGCTGGGAGGTTGGTTTATATAACAAGGCATCGTTGCGTGACACAAGCTCACAGTTTAGATGTGCACCGGTGCATGTGTCCCTCAGTCATGTGCTCATTAACCATGTTACTCTATTATCCTTTCAGGCTCATTTACTTCTGCATCATTCAGCACTTTAGTTGGACCGTGATACCAGATTGTCATTCTGTTACAAAAACCCCCCCAGAACATGTAACACTCATGAAGTGACATCATTTGGGCCGTGAATAATCTCAAACCTCGAACAGAATAAATCACATGCTATAAGAAGTCTGTAGCATCTCTGCTGGTTTCTGCTGAATGCTCTGTTTTGTCGGGTCGCCCATTAGCTCTTTCTGGAAGTGAAATGTAAAGTCCACTCTACAGGATTAGTTTCTACACGATTGTTTTTCTGAAATTTATTCGGTTGCACAATTTGACGCACTGCATTTGAAACAAACTGAATAAGGATCAATAAATAAAGCTTATTTTCAATGGCCGTCACGATTCTGATTAAAGTAAAATCCATGAGCCGCATTATTCGAGCGTTTTCTGAGAGCTTTTAGCACTGATTCAATGTGTTTAATACGCGCTGTAATTATTTCCTTACGTGTAGGTTACGTGTCTCATGTAAACGCTGCTCCACATGATCTGATATCATTTACATGCGTCTCAAACTGCTGTGAGTTTGTGTGGCTTTTGGTTTTTTTCCATGTTCATGTTCAGGAAATGACAGCGGCTGTAGCATTTCTATCGTACAGAAGAGACAAACATTAAAGAATAAGTGGACATTAAATGTTTGGCCGATATTAAACTGTAAAGTGTAAGTACATCGATCATCAGACCGTTGGTGCCCTCAGCAGGCATTTGTTATATTACATGATGCATTTTAACAGTGTTGTTCTAACAAACATTTAATTCAAATGTCCACTTATTCTTTAATGTTTGTCTCTTCTGTACGATAGAAATGCTACAGCCGCTGTCATTTCCTGAACATGAACGTGTGTACATCAAAACATGCAGACTCAGAGCGAAGGGATAAACTTTTATTTTTAAATCTCCACGAACAACAAATAAAATATTTAGAGACACGTTAGCCGCGTCTCCACTGTCGGGCCGTGCTAGTGCTTGCAAAAACTTTACAAACGTCTTGAAATACATCATTTGAACAATGTTTGGAGGTGTGGTAACTGTAGTATAAGCGGAATAATTGACTTCAGGCCGTTGAATTATGAGAAAAATAATGCACACCGAGGTGGTAATGCGGTCACGACGCGAAGCGGAGTCGTTACACCTCGGTGTGCATTATTTTTATAATAATTCAACGGCCTGAAGTCAATTATTCCGCTTATACTACAGTTACCACACCTCCAAACATTGTTCAAATGATGTATTTCAAGACGTTTGTAAAGTTTTTGTCATTAAAACGCTCTTGTATGTGGGACTAATTTCCTGCGCATCTAATCCCATGCCTCCGTTGCTAATTCCAAAACGTCATTTTAGAGTAACGGAGGTTTGAGCCTCTGATAGCAGAGAAGCAGACTAATGCTGGACACACTCAACGCCCCTAATGCTGGACACACTCAACACCCCTAATGCTGGACACACTCAACGCCCCTAATGCTGGACACACTCAACGCCCCTAATGCTGGACACACTCAACACCCCTAATGCTGGACACACTCAACGCCCCTAATGCTGGACACACTCAACGCCCCTAATGCTGGACACACTCAACACCCCTAATGCTGGACACACTCAACGCCCCTAATGCTGGACACACTCAACACCCCTAATGCTGGACACACTCAACACCCCTAATGCTGGACACACTCAACGCCCCTAATGCTGGACACACTCAACGCCCCTAATGCTGGACACACTCAACGCCCCTAATGCTGGACACACTCAACGCCCCTAATGCTGGACACACTCAACGCCCCTAATGCTGGACACACTCAACGCCCCTAATGCTGGACACACTCAACGCCCCTAATGCTGGACACACTCAACGCCCCTAATGCTGGACACACTCAACACCCCTAATGCTGGACACACTCAACACCCCTAATGCTGGACACACTCAACACCCCTAATGCTGGACACACTCAACACCCCTAATGCTGGACACACTCAACGCCCCTAATGCTGGACACACTCAACGCCCCTAATGCTGGACACACTCAACGCCCCTAATGCTGGACACACTCAACGCCCCTAATGCTGGACACACTCAACGCCCCTAATGCTGGACACACTCAACGCCCCTAATGCTGGACACACTCAACACCCCTAATGCTGGACACACTCAACGCCCCTAATGCTGGACACACTCAACGCCCCTAATGCTGGACACACTCAACGCCCCTAATGCTGGACACACTCAACGCCCCTAATGCTGGACACACTCAACGCCCCTAATGCTGGACACACTCAACGCCCCTAATGCTGGACACACTCAACGCCCCTAATGCTGGACACACTCAACACCCCTAATGCTGGACACACTCAACACCCCTAATGCTGGACACACTCAACACCCCTAATGCTGGACACACTCAACGCCCCTAATGCTGGACACACTCAACGCCCCTAATGCTGGACACACTCAACGCCCCTAATGCTGGACACACTCAACGCCCCTAATGCTGGACACACTCAACGCCCCTAATGCTGGACACACTCAACGCCCCTAATGCTGGACACACTCAACGCCCCTAATGCTGGACACACTCAACGCCCCTAATGCTGGACACACTCAACGCCCCTAATGCTGGACACACTCAACGCCCCTAATGCTGGACACACTCAACGCCCCTAATGCTGGACACACTCAACGCCCCTAATGCTGGACACACTCAACGCCCCTAATGCTGGACACACTCAACGCCCCTAATGCTGGACACACTCAACGCCCCTAATGCTGGACACACTCAACGCCCCTAATGCTGGACACACTCAACGCCCCTAATGCTGGACACACTCAACGCCCCTAATGCTGGACACACTCAACGCCCCTAATGCTGGACACACTCAACACCCCTAATGCTGGACACACTCAACGCCCCTAATGCTGGACACACTCAACGCCCCTAATGCTGGACACACTCAACGCCCCTAATGCTGGACACACTCAACGCCCCTAATGCTGGACACACTCAACGCCCCTAATGCTGGACACACTCAACGCCCCTAATGCTGGACACACTCAACACCCCTAATGCTGGACACACTCAACACCCCTAATGCTGGACACACTCAACGCCCCTAATGCTGGACACACTCAACGCCCCTAATGCTGGACACACTCAACGCCCCTAATGCTGGACACACTCAACGCCCCTAATGCTGGACACACTCAACGCCCCTAATGCTGGACACACTCAACGCCCCTAATGCTGGACACACTCAACGCCCCTAATGCTGGACACACTCAACGCCCCTAATGCTGGACACACTCAACGCCCCTAATGCTGGACACACTCAACGCCCCTAATGCTGGACACACTCAACACCCCTAATGCTGGACACACTCAACGCCCCTAATGCTGGACACACTCAACGCCCCTAATGCTGGACACACTCAACGCCCCTAATGCTGGACACACTCAACGCCCCTAATGCTGGACACACTCAACGCCCCTAATGCTGGACACACTCAACGCCCCTGGAACACTCACTCACTCACGACTGGCTGAAACACTCTCTGACTGTGTCCATCGACTGCAGCAGATGTTAAACCCAGACTGTGATCACAGACTGAACGCGCTGAACACGCGTTTGGGCATGATCAATAAATTACATCCATAACCGGCCTTACAGTATAAGTGTGTCCCCGGCTTTATGCAGTTATTAATGCAGTTATTAGAGAGAGAGAGAGAGAGAGAGAGAAGCATATTGTGCATCAATATTATTATTTATTTATTAATTCAATTCGTTTGAATTGGTTCGTTCATGTTTTGTTTTCTTCTAATATTGACAGTAGACAAGCCTAATAAATGAAACACAACGTCCTTTTAACAACTATAGGCCTATCAATAATTATTTATTTGTTATAGCCTATTATCTGCAATAATTACGAAAACCCGTGCAGCAGGACTATCAATTTATTTATATAGGCCTATTCAGTTGAATTTTCTATTGATTATAGATAGGACTATACTTTATTTATTAAAATTAAACTGCATGTTTCCAATGATTGTGAAGTTAGACATCGAAAATGGCAGATCAAGCGCATGTGGCTACATGTTTTTCTTGTTATGAATTGTATCCTATTTTTCGTTATTACAGTTGACTACGCGAAGTGATATGGAACTGTAATGCGGTCAAGACCTGCTGGAACTACTTTAGCCGTGCGTTTCCCTGAAAATAATTGCACACCTTAGAACGTTCTCACCCAATCAGAATCAAGCATTCAACAGCCCTGTAGTATAACTCACTTTCATGGTTGAATGCCTTCTGTTTGTGATCCGATGTGGATTCTGATCACCGTATAAGGTAGAAATATTTATACGCGATGCAAAAGACTATGGGCGCTAACCATCGCTTGAAGATACGCATAGTAAAAAAACATGGTGAACGTTTGAAGAAGTCAGACCAATCATAAAGGCTATCACAATCATGTTTTTATTTGATCTGTCAGTAGCCTACGTCTCGTCTCTTTATACCGGACTATCATGAAATAAAGAAACTTTTTTCGGGAGCTTCCTCTTTTTCTCTGACTGTAAATATCTGTAGCCTCGAGCGTGCTAAAGCTCCTCAGGTCGAATTATTGGTGCCATATATTTGTAGAAATTATCATTCTTTCTAAATGTGATGTAAATATGTCCTGTAACTACCAAATAAACAGAAACGGACACGACTGAAGTAGTAAGTGTCCTCTTTCTTTTGTGAAACATAACGGTAATTTATTTCTGTGTGACTAATGTGCAATTTTGACATACATTAATTCGTGATCAATGTATCACTTTTTATTGTAGACCTGTGGTAAAACATCGATGCTTGGGTTTAAAATATTCAAGTACAAAAATGCCAGCAAACGGTCACTTTTATCATGTTTGTTTTGCAATGCTGTTTCCAGTGATTTATTTCTGATTAGTTTTCTGATAAAACTTCCATTAGTTGGTGAAATGATGGTTAGTGTGACGTTGTTCCAGAGGCGTTACGGCCGTGTTTTAGTGAAGCGCTGCGGAGCTTCTGGCCCGACAGTGGAAACACGGCTGTTGATGTATTCTCCTGTGTTGGCGTAGATTTATAAATGATTTACGTAACAAATCTGGTGAAATGGCGTGCACTGCGTTCCCAGATGAACGTTATAGGCGACACAAACTCACAGCATGAGCAGAGAATGAGTTTGAGACGCATGTAAATAACAGATCATGTGGAGCAGCGTTTACTGTGAGCGGAGCCAGATAATCTAATCAACTGAACGCAGCACAGACTAAAAGATCTCAGTTAATCAAAACCGAGGAGTTGATCATCATGAGTCACACAGTCGAGGCACTCGCCTTGTCGGCCGCGGTGAGCCTCGTCCAGGGCTTGTCTGTGCGCCGGTCGTAATCCTGAGCGTCCGACACCTCCACGTAATCATTGAAGCGGATGAGGATCTTGGCTCGCCGTAACTCCTCCACCGTGGGCCTCTGACTCAGCTGAAACACACACACACACACTGAGTGAGACAGACACACACACACACACACACACACACACACACACACTCAGGCACCCATCATACCTTGCGTGAGAGTCGGCGTCGGATCTCTCTCTTCTCCTCCATCTGCTCCTGCTCATTACGGGCTGTGGGACAGAAACCGGTCAGAGGATAGACGAGGAAAACACTCCTTCATGAGCAACACACCGGAACACCGTGTCCTAATCAGACGCGACAACTATTCTGTTTCACACACTCTTCTGATTGGCTGTGATGTTGGATTGGTTTGGTTGTGAGTGCAGTGTGTTTGCAGAGAGACTCCGCCCACACACTCTTCTGATTGGCTATGATGTTGGATTGGTTTGGTTGTGAGTGCAGTGTGTTTGCAGAGAGACTCCGCCCACACGCTCTTCTGATTGGCTGTGATGTTGGATTGGTTTGGTCGTGAGTGCAGTGTGTTTGCAGAGAGACTCCGCCCACACACTCTTCTGATTGGCTGTGATGTTGGATTGGTTTGGTTGTGAGTGCAGTGCGCTTGCAGAGACTCCGCCCACACACTCTTCTGATTGGCTGTGATGTTGGATTGGTTTGGTTGTGAGTGCAGTGTGTTTGCAGAGAGACTCCGCCCACACACTCTTCTGATTGGCTTGATGTTGGATTGGTTTGGTCGTGAGTGCAGTGTGTTTGCAGAGAGACTCCGCCCACACACTCTTCTGATTGGCTATGATGTTGGATTGGTTTGGTCGTGAGTGCAGTGTGTTTGCAGAGAGACTCCGCCCACACACTCTTCTGATTGGCTGTGATGTTGGATTGGTTTGGTTGTGAGTGCAGTGTGTTTGCAGAGAGACTCCGCCCACACACTCTTCTGATTGGCTTGATGTTGGATTGGTTTGGTCGTGAGTGCAGTGTGTTTGCAGAGAGACTCCGCCCACACACTCTTCTGATTGGCTATGATGTTGGATTGGTTTGGTCGTGAGTGCAGTGTGTTTGCAGAGAGACTCCGCCCACACACTCTTCTGATTGGCTGTGATGTTGGATTGGTTTGGTTGTGAGTGCAGTGTGTTTGCAGAGAGACTCCGCCCACACACTCTTCTGATTGGCTGTGATGTTGGATTGGTTTGGTCGTGAGTGCAGTGTGTTTGCAGAGAGACTCCGCCCACACACTCTTCTGATTGGCTGTGATGTTGGATTGGTTTGGTCGTGAGTGCAGTGTGTTTGCAGAGAGACTCCGCCCACACACTCTTCTGATTGGCTGTGATGTTGGATTGGTTTGGTCGTGAGTGCAGTGTGTTTGCAGAGAGACTCCGCCCACACACTCTTCTGATTGGCTGTGATGTTGGATTGGTTTGGTTGTGAGTGCAGTGTGTTTGCAGAGACTCCGCCCACACACTCTTCTGATTGGCTGTGATGTTGGATTGGTTTGGTCGTGTCTGGTGTGGACAGACTGCCTGTTGTCGTATCTCAGCGCGTCTGGTTAGCACACGGACTCAGCATCTCTGTGATCTAGTGACCGTGACTCACGTTTGAGGATGTTCCTCTGCTCCAGCTCTTCAGCCGTGGGTCTCTGGCTCAGTCTCCTGTTGAACACACACACACACACACTCAGCTCCGACAAGCACATGCGCTTGAAACTCAAACGCGTTATATACAGGAGTTTTAAAAGGAAAGGAAGTTTCAATACGAGGCCTATGTCAATGACGGAGAGGGTAATATTTTATATTTCTAGACCATTCACTCACGACGTCAGTATGAGATCATTGCACAGCCTCATCGATTATAACTACACAGCTTTTGGATTGACAGCCGTATTTAAATGTGTGACTGAATCAGATTGACAGTGATGACCATAGTAAATGCCACTTATTCTATGTAATGTGTTACTTTGTTGTTCATTTTATTACAAACTTTTCAAATCAATCACGGTAATTATACATGAGTTTTAATAGTGCAAAGCACTTTATTTTAAGATCTGGCCTGACAGTGATTATTTTTTATTGAACGAATGAATTAGATGTTAAAGTCCCCCTGTGGTGAAAATTCAGCTTTTAATGTTGTTTATATGTCTATGTGGTGTTATTAATATGCTTTAACACAAATCATGTGTAAGTTCATAAGTCGACAGCATTGCTGAGTATTTTCTGCTTAAAACTGCAGTGAACCAAAGACAGTCTCAAAAACACGGTGTGAAATCGCTGGTGTTTCTGACGTCACAAACGACCTTGTAACCAATCAGATCAACGTGTGATCGTCAACCAGTGGATCTCTGAGTGAGTGGAGGCGGGGCTCATTTACATATTCATAGAACCGCGCATACTAAATGAGGCAAGGGTGTCGAGTTACATTCAAGATATTTTAAGGCATGAAGATTTTTTTCCAAGGAAAAACTTTTGAATGTGTCAATTTGGTGATCAAAGATGAGTTTTAAGGGATATAATTATTGACAGGGGTTAAAGTGAAAAAAAATCCTGAGCCTGAACTTTTTTTGGGAGGGCACAGACGGACTTATCTTTAATTGCACCAATTATTTTCAAGTGTTACGGCTGTATGTTAATGGCATCTTTTTATGAATGAAGGCCAGTATCACTGATATTTATATAGCTGCTGATGTCTTGATGAAAATGTTTTTCCTTCAAATTTTAAACATTAAGCTTAAAAAAATATAACAACTTTTAATTTAAGTGAACTTAAAACAATCCTCACTAAAACCCATAATAAATGTCATATTTACCGGTTAATTTCCTGTCTAACAGGTATGCAATAAACAGAAATTGAATAACTCTAATTCTCTGTCAGTAAAGTTAACCAAACAACACAGAGAACAGAGGCTGCTGTCACTTTAAGATCTGCCGCTGCTGACAGGATCTCATTCTCTCACGACTATTTACTTTCGTTTAAGACTTTATTTAACTCATTTAAGACTGTTCTTGTGAGGATACTCGACAAAACGGACATTTTGGCATAAATGTGTGAGTTATTGTTCGTTCAAGCACGAAAGAGAACTCAATACTGGCGCGCTGTCTGTGTGATACTGGCGAGCGTCTAGTGTTGCTTTCGTCAACGAAAATTATGACGAAATATCTTTGAAATGCTATATTGACTGGGCTAAATAGAATTGCTTTACTACTTAAAAGAGACAACACATTTTTTAAAATAAAATAAAATTATATATTAATTATATAATTATAATTATAATAATTATATATTTATCATTATAATAATTATATAATTATAATAATTATATTATAATTATAATAATTATATTATTTTAAAATAAAAAATTTCAATGACTAAAACTAGACAAAAAATGTTCAATGACTAAAACTAGACTAAATGTCATCAGTTTTCGTCGACTAAAACTAGACTAGACTAAAAAGAGTATGAACGTGACTAAAACTAACAAAAACTAAAATGACAGCTTGACACAAAGACTAGACTAAAACTAAAATTAAAACAGGCCGCCAAAAACAACACTACGAGCGTCTTTCTATCGTGATCATATAATTCTAGCTAAAGGATGACAGAAAGAACGGATGCTGCGTTTATTGCGTTAAATATTTTAACACGTTAAAGCTGGACAAAAATGAATCGCATGCGTTAACGTCGACAGCACTACTGGTCACACATTGCTGACAGATAATTGTCCAGGAAATTACACCTGTGGGTAGGACATCATTCCCAGGCTTCATGAACTTGCGCTCCATGCTTTCACCGACGACGCTAACGGGACATATGGATCTCAGTCACACTAGGCTTGTTCGACTCGAACCGGCGCTGCACCGAACGATTCGTTCATGACATCAAAGTACTGCAAGAGCGATTCAAAAGCATAAGGAGCGTCGGCTCTCTAATCACTCTCGCGGTACTTTGTAGGGGTGGTGAAAAAAATCGATTATTGATTAATCACGATTATGTTATGAACGAGTATGAATCGATTATAAAATTTTCTAAAATCGATTTTTTTGTATTATTTTTTTAAAAATTTTGCATTATTTTCTTTTGTAAAAATTTTTATACCGGAAGTTGAACGTCACGAACGCGCCCAGTTCCAGTTAGCAAGCGCGTGTAACGGCCATAGACAGTAAAAGAAACGGCGCCCGCGGCTCGCTCTCTCCCTCTCTCTCTCTCACACACACACACACAGAGTTTGATCGCGTCCGCGGTTCGCTCTCTCTCTCACACACACACAGTTTGATCGCACCCGCATCTCTCTCTCTCTCTCTCTCTCTCTCTCAGTTCGATCGCGCCAACTTAGTACAACTTGATTAGGCTACTCACAAGTTAGTGTGTTGCATTTTGTCACTGTGTTCTACAGTACAGTATATAAGCTGAAGCTACAGTAAGTTGTTAAAAATGTTAATTTTGTCGTCTTAATGATTAAATTGGACAATTTTCTTCTAGAAAGACAAGGTGTTCAGGTGGAGAAAAAACTTTTTCTTTACCTTGACATGTTTCGACTGCAACCTGCAGTCTTCCTCCACCTGAACAACACCTTGTCTTTCTAGAAGAAAATTGTCCAATTTCTTCAGTATGTTGGTTCTGATCTACTTTCTAAAGGAAATAAGCCTTTCATTTATTTGTTATTGTTTAGTTCAACTTGATGAGTCACAACACAATGTGATGTTTCATTTCTGTGTTCTACAGAACATAAGCTACATACAAATAATTCTGAAGTTATAACTACACGACACAGAAAGTGCTTTTGACTTTTTTTAATACTGCAATCACTTTGTAGTGTATTTTCGTTTACTGTTGTGAAATGGAAAATCAATAATCGCTAATCGAGAATCGTTAATAATCGAAAATCGACTGTAATCGAATCGGGACTTCAATAATCGTAATCGAATCGAATCGGGAAATCAGACAGATTAACCACCCCTAGTACTTTGATGACCCGCCCTGCTCTGCTTTTGATAGGCTGTAACGTTAGTTAGAGCTGTGTTCCTCATATGATTTCTAGGTGAAATCAATTGACTCGAAAATATTAAACCGCATGCAAGCTCCCAATTTTATTTCTTCTCACGGCCGCACGGAATACTTTAAGCCCTGTATTGACTACAGCGGGACTTTACTACTATTAACTGTTAACTCTTTGCATTCACAGACCTGCCAACCTTGAAATCATTTTTTGCGTACCGCCGTCCGGGGGGGGGGGGGGGGGGGGGGGGATTCACGCGAAAGTTGTTGTCCAAGCTGGCATTTGTACCATTGTTTGTACATTTAAGATAGGCTACTTATTTTATTATTCAAATATCTAAATATGATATATCTCACAGAAAAAAGGTATTTTTTTGCATTTTGAACATTGCACGATAACAGTAAAACGTCCGTAGTTTAACACATTTAAAAAAAACACGGATGGACAATACAAAAGTCTTAGAAAAAAACACAACCAAGAACAAAATTAACTTAGCTCATCAATTTTAATTTTACAATAATCTTCTCTGTGCGTGCGCGGTCTGTGTTTGTGAGAGAGCTCGCGCAGCAACTGATACACAACGGCACTTTTTGAACCATAACTAAGTAATTATCGCGCTAGTTTTCATACAGAATAAATATGTAACATAATTAGGTACTTAAGTTGTTGTTAACACAATAACGTAACACATGCAGGCTACGTTTCGCAACACTGAGAATGATAAATAAACGCCTGTTTCTCCAGACACGCGCTTATCAGTAAATTAACGTTAATCCACAAATCACAGAACTTTCATAATCACTAAGCCATAGCGATTTTAATTTTATTTAGATTTATTGTTCAGCATTACTTAAAGGCCATGTTGCATGTTTTTTTTATTTTATTTTTTATATATAACCATGTATGAAAATATCATATGAAAAGCTAATGCAGGATTTAAAAATGTTTTGCGAGACACAAGGGCACAAATTTAGTAGAAACGTAACAGTTTCCTTGACCGTGTTGAAAAAAACGCTTTTTTTCAACATCGCGTCATATTACGTCACATGAGGCAGTCGTTCGGCGGGCTGTGCGTTTACTCAATGGAGAGTGTGCTGGGATTCATCAGGAGCGGTCGGGATTCAGTGTGTTTTCTGTGGTTGCTGTATTTCAATTAATTATCATCGTGGTAATTATTGTGAACTATGGCCTGTCAGGACATCGAGTCCACAGATTTCCGAACAAAAAAAGGACGGTGCTATCCTATCTTCCGTGGTGCGTTTAGTGCAGGTGAAGAGACGGACTTCACTTCTGCATCTGCTTCAAAACACGCGGTCGTGTGTAGCGTTCACTTTAGACCGGATGATTATAATCCCGGCGATATGATTGAGTTCAACATGGGATGCCTAAGCAAGAACCGAGTGAGCCTCCTTCGGTGCACCTTCATCGGGTTCGCCGGTCCATCAACATGTGCGGCCACCGGTGGGAAACATGACGCTCACGGATCCGTCAGAGATCACTTATTGTACATCTGTTTTACAAAATGTGCCTTCTCTCAATTTAATTCATGAATATCACATAAAATTGTAATGTAATGCATTTGTGTTTGTTATTAGTCTGCAGCCGAAACATAATGTTATTATTATTATTGTAAATATAATATAATATATTATGTTATATAATTCATTTTCAATCTGTACAAAACCACTTTAATGTTTGTGTTGGCTGTTTACATATGACGTTTTTATACAATAAGAAAGTTGTGATTATTTTTGTATTCGTTTATTCAAAACCTTTAACTATAAAGTCCCTCTTCCTCTAGAAACTGTCTCCTATATAATGACTTACATACAACACATGCAGTTAAAGGTCTAAATACTAGCTTAGTTATTGCCTGATACATGATAATAATCTGTACAATTGTGATCTGAGCATGGTGTTATACTTGTCGGCTAACGTGGATCGCGTGATGCACCACAAATGATCGTTGTTCTGTCTAATCCTGGCCTGTCTGCTCTCTTGGCCACATCGCAGGCTCATAATTATATGGCTGAGGTCCGTCATACGAGTAATATTTAGGCTACAATTTCCTCAGCGTCCGAACTGTCATTGCGATCCATTGCTTTCCTATTATTTACTTTGAGCGCACTACCTCATGTGACGTCACTTCTGGTTCGGCGGTTTTCAAATGCGGAACTAAAATTTTCACACAAAAATGACTCTAGAAGCCAAAATAGAGTTTTATACGTATATGTTTATATTCAAATCTAGTTCCTACATTATTTTTCTATACATTGGCTCACTGGGTACTTTAACCTGCAATATGCCCTTTAAGCATTTTATAATTTGTATGGCAAAATGATGTGTTCCTCTTATCTGAGTGACCATGACGGAGTATTTTAAGATAATCCATGCGATTCCGATTACTGCTGTCCCGTGTGATGATCAAATCCAGATAATTAACTCAATACAATATTTATATTAATATTTAAACTTTCCACATCCACCCCAGTGCGTTTACCTTCAGGAGTTAGAAGTACTGTGACTATAGTAGCCTACTGTCCTCGCTTATGAACTCAGTCAGACGGCGGCCGCGGGAGATCGAGCGGGATCCTTTAATGCTGTCGATTTTTAGTCTCTTTTTCATGATAGGCCTTACGCATCTGTCAATCATCCGCGCTTGCTATGTGGGGAATGAACCCAGCGCTATGATTGGTCGAACTCTTCTTCTTTTACGGTTGCTTGATTTGAGGACTGCGCGTGAACAGAGGCGCGTCACCAGGTTTTTGCGTAGTTTAGAGTGACAAATCGTACCAGCGTACTTAGAGGTCAAAATGCGTGGCCACTACGCAAAATGCGTACGGGTTGGCAGGTCTGCATTCATCTGTAAAGAGTTAACAGGTGACATGGGTTATTTCATACTGTGTGTGTGGATGACGTGTTCATCTGCCGCCACCCAAGACCAGTTTTCACCCAGGAAAAACATACATAGTGTGTTGTGTGTGTGTACCGTGTGTGTGTGTGTGTGTGTGTGTGTGTGTACCGTGTGAGTTTGGTGCCGATCAGCTGTCTGGACTGCAGCCGCTCCTCGTCCGTCTGCACAGGTAAGATGTTCTTCTCCTGCAGTTCTCTCTGGGACGGCCTGTTACTGAGCTTCACTGCCAGAGAGTCCTTCCTCAAGATCTTCAGTGCCAGCGTGCCTACACACACACACACACACACACACAAGATAACTACATCAGCGTTCAGCACCAGCACACAATATCATTCTGTTTATTATAAGTGCTGCAGTTTTGTCGTCTGGATTCTGATTGTCAATGTTTTTATCGTTTATCAGCTGGAAAAAAAATCTCAGAGTGATTCCAACGACCGTTTCTCTGTCAGCATCATTATAGTTGTGCTGTGCTATTCTTTTACCCTTAGAATGATTTCTAGAACGATATCTTCATTGTTCATGTTATGGTTCTGGGTGTGACCCAGTGAGCCCGTTTCCAAATGAGAACTAGGTCATAACCCATCACTGCAGCCAGCCGACACACACTGCTTCAGTTTCAGGACTCACTTGTGAAGAGAGAGTCGTCGTCGTCCTCCTCCTCCTCCTCCTCGTCCTGCTCTTCATCCTTGTACATGCTGGGCAGATCCTCGTAGTCAGACTCGCTGGGGATGTTCTCTTTATCGTCGTCACAGTCGATCAGCGCCGAGGGGAGAGGAGCGCCGTACTGACCTGTGTGAAGCGACGAGCTGCGGACCACAACACACCACAGTCAGCGCACACACACACACACACACACACACACACAACACACCACAGTCAGCACACACACCACAGTCAGCACACACACCACAGTCAGCACACACACACACACACACAACACACCACAGTCATCACACACACACAACACACCACAGTCAGCACACACACACAACACACCACAGTCAGCACACACACACACACACACACACACACAACACACCACAGTCAGCACACACACCAGTCATCACACACACACACACAACACACCACAGTCAGCACACACACCACAGGAGAGACCGCAGTGAGGACAGTGGTGTTAAATGCGTCGGGCCCCGCAGGTTTGAGGGCCCCTGCTGACCAAGCCTTCAGATCAGCTGATGACCTCGTTTATATAAACATTGCTTCTCTGACCAAATTTAGAAAGCTGCAAACATTGTTCTCCGATCAATGTTTATATGTGAATAAGCCTAAATTAAATCTGCTCATCATTTAAATCAAGGTTGCGATCAAGGTCAAGGTCATTTAAATCAACGACATGAGGTTGCATAAATTATGGCATTCATCTTTGGGTGAACTAACACTCACCAAAACCAACACTAACACTCACCAACACTAACACTCACCAAAACTAACACTAACACTCACCAACACTAACATTCACCAAAACCAACACTAACACTCACCAACACTAACACTCACCAAAACTAACACTCACCAAAACTAACACTCACCAAAACTAACACTAACACTCACCAACACTAACATTCACCAAAACCAACACTAACACTCACCAAAACCAACATTCACCATAACCAACACTAACACTCACCAACACTAACATTCACCAAAACCAACACTAACACTCACCAAAACTAACATTCACCAAAACCAACACTAACACTCACCAAAACTAACATTCACCAAAACCAACACTAACACTCACCAACACTAACATTCACCAAAACTAACATTCACCAAAACCAACACTAACACTCACCAAAACTAACATTCACCAAAACTAACATTCACCAAAACCAACACTAACACTCACCAAAACTAACACTCACCAAATCTAACATTCACCAAAACCAACACTAACACTCACCAAAACTAACATTCACCAAAACCAACACTAACCAAAACTAACACTAACACTCACCAAAACTAACACTAACATTCACCAAAACCAACACTAACACTCACCAACACTAACACTCACCAAAACTAACATTCACCAAAACCAACACTAACATTCACCAAAACCAACACTAACACTCACCAACACTAACATTCACCAAAACCAACACTAACACTCACCAAAACTAACATTCACCAAAACCAACACTAACCAAAACTAACACTAACACTCACCAAAACTAACACTAATGCCGAGTTCAGACTGCACGATTTTCAAAGTAGTCGGGTCACTGTTCTTTTCACACTGCATGACTATCTTGGCCAGCATTCAGTCGCTGCTGTGTTCACACTGAACGATGGATCGGCGACAGGTGGTTTCACACTGCATGATTTTACAAGAGGAAGAATCGCCGACAACTGTTTGGCACGCAAACTACGTTTCACAACCAAACACACGCGAGAAGTGATAAGAAAATAACGCAAGATCACGCGTGCGTGAGACCAGAGTTCTCGCGCGAGACTCAAATTGTTATAAAAAATTATAGCCTGCAAGAAGCTTGCGATCCCAATCTGTGAGCTGATTTGCAGCGAAAAGGAGAAAAAAAAAAGATTATGCAGGAAGAAATTGTTGGGGAGACGAGATCAACTTGCTGAGCTCTGAGCAAGGATTGTGTGTTCAACAAAGAGAGCTGAGGGTAAAGAAATAATTTTGCAATGTGCTGCTGGTCAAGCAATATGTAGGCTACTTTGTTTCTGTTTGATATAATTGTAAATATATCTATTAAAATACAGATATTCTGGTCTATAACTCCTCCCCGAACTCCCCGCTCTTGCTCTCTCATTGGCTGTCGGTCATCGCCGATGTAGTTTTCAGTCAGAACACTTTCACACTGCAGGATTTTGAATCGCCGACAGGTCCAGATATTTAGCATGCCAAATATCTCACGGGCGTCGGCGACTCGTCGGTGATTCTCTCAGATCGCGTCTTTGCTCATTCACACTGCATGATTGTCACTCGCGTGAACGAGCACCGATTTGCCTGTGATTTCGGGCATTTGTCGGCGATTTCTCAAAACCTGTCGCCGAGCCAAAATCGGGGCTAAAATCGTGCAGTCTGAACTCGGCATAACATTCACCAAAACCAACACTAACACTCACCAACACTAACACTCACCAAAACTAACATTCACCAAAACCAACACTAACACTCACCAAAACCAACACGAACACTCACCAAAACCAACACTAACACTCACCAACACTAACATTCACCAAAACTAACATTCACCAAAACCAACACTAACACTCACCAAAACCAACACGAACACTCACCAAAACCAACACTAACACTCACCAAAACCAACACTAACACTCACCAAAACCAACACTAACACTCACCAACACTAACACTCACCAAAACCAACACTAACACTCACCAAAACCAACACTAACACTAACATTCACCAAAACTAACACTAACACTCACCAAAACCAACACTAACACTCACCAAAACTAACATTCACCAAAACCAACACTAACACTCACCAAAACTAACACTAACACTCACCAACACTAACATTCACCAAAACTAACATTCACCAAAACCAACACTAACACTCACCAAAACTAACACTAACACTCACCAACACTAACACTCACCAAAACTAACATTCACCAAAACCAACACTAACATTCACCAAAACCAACACTAACACTCACCAACACTAACATTCACCAAAACTAACATTCACCAAAACCAACACTAACACTCACCAAAACTAACACTACCACTCACCAACACTAACATTCACCAAAACCAATACTAACACTCACCAACACTAACATTCACCAAAACCAACACTAACCAAAACTAACACTAACACTCACCAAAACTAACACTAACATTCACCAAAACCAACACTAACACTCACCAACACTAACACTCACCAAAA
Organism: Semotilus atromaculatus; assembly: GCA_031834385.1. Classification (NCBI taxonomy): domain Eukaryota; kingdom Metazoa; phylum Chordata; class Actinopteri; order Cypriniformes; family Leuciscidae; genus Semotilus; species Semotilus atromaculatus. The sequence continues at coordinate 4,678,423 of JAULUF010000044.1, read as the reverse complement.
CTAACATTCACCAAAACCAACACTAACACTCACCAACACTAACATTCACCAAAACTAACACTAACCAAAACTAACATTCACCAAAACCAACACTAACACTCACCAAAACCAACACTAACACTCACCAACTCTAACACTCACCAAAACCAACACTAACACTCACCAAAACCAACACTAACACTAACATTCACCAAAACTAACACTAACACTCACCAAAACTAACATTCACCAAAACCAACACTAACACTCGCCAACACTAACATTCACCAAAACCAACACTCACCAAAACTTACACTCACCAAAACTAACACTAACACTCACCAACACTAACTGACACTCACCAAAACTAACACTAACATTCACCAAAACTAACACTAACACTCACCAAAACTAACACTCACCAAAACCAACACTCACCAAAACCAACACTAACACTCACCAAAACTAACACTAACATTCACCAAAACCAACAACTAACACTCACCAAAACCAACAACCAACACTAACACTCACCAAAACCAACACTAACACTCACCAAAACCAACACTAACACTCACCAAAACTAACATTCACCAAAACCAAAACTAACACTCACCAAAACCAACACTAACACTCACCAAAACCAACACTAACACTCACCAACACCAACACTCACCAACACTAACATTCACCAAAACTAAAACTAACACTAACCAAAACTAACATTCACCAAAACCAACACTAACACTCACCAAAACCAACACTAACACTCACCAAAACCAACACTAACACTCACCAAAACCAACACTAACACTCACCAACTCTAACACTCACCAAAACCAACACTAACACTAACATTCACCAAAACTAACACTAACATTCACCAAAACTAACACTAACACTCACCAAAACTAACATTCACCAAAACCAACACTAACACTCGCCAACACTAACATTCACCAAAACTAACACTAACCAAAACTAACATTCACCAAAACCAACACTAACACTCACCAAAACCAACACTAACACTCACCAACACTAACATTCACCAAAACTAACACTAACCAAAACTAACATTCACCAAAACCAACACTAACACTCACCAAAACCAACACTAACATTCACCAAAACTAACACTAACCAAAACTAACACTCACCAAAACTAACACTAACATTCACCAAAACTAACACTAACCAAAACTAACACTCACCAAAACTAACACTAACACTCACCAACACTAACTGACACTCACCAAAACTAACACTAACATTCACCAAAACCAACCCTAACACTCACCAACACTAACATTCACCAAAACTAACACTAACCAAAACTAACATTCACCAAAACCAACACTAACACTCACCAAAACCAACACTAACACTCACCAACTCTAACACTCACCAAAACCAACACTAACACTCACCAAAACCAACACTAACACTAACATTCACCAAAACTAACACTAACACTCACCAAAACTAACATTCACCAAAACCAACACTAACACTCGCCAACACTAACATTCACCAAAACCAACACTCACCAAAACTTACACTCACCAAAACTAACACTAACACTCACCAACACTAACTGACACTCACCAAAACTAACACTAACATTCACCAAAACTAACACTAACACTCACCAAAACTAACACTCACCAAAACCAACACTCACCAAAACCAACACTAACACTCACCAAAACTAACACTAACATTCACCAAAACCAACAACTAACACTCACCAAAACCAACAACCAACACTAACACTCACCAAAACCAACACTAACACTCACCAAAACCAACACTAACACTCACCAAAACTAACATTCACCAAAACCAAAACTAACACTCACCAAAACCAACACTAACACTCACCAAAACCAACACTAACACTCACCAACACCAACACTCACCAACACTAACATTCACCAAAACTAAAACTAACACTAACCAAAACTAACATTCACCAAAACCAACACTAACACTCACCAAAACCAACACTAACACTCACCAAAACCAACACTAACACTCACCAAAACCAACACTAACACTCACCAACTCTAACACTCACCAAAACCAACACTAACACTAACATTCACCAAAACTAACACTAACATTCACCAAAACTAACACTAACACTCACCAAAACTAACATTCACCAAAACCAACACTAACACTCGCCAACACTAACATTCACCAAAACTAACACTAACCAAAACTAACACTCACCAAAACCAACACTAACACTCACCAAAACCAACACTAACACTCACCAACACTAACATTCACCAAAACTAACACTAACCAAAACTAACATTCACCAAAACCAACACTAACACTCACCAAAACCAACACTAACATTCACCAAAACTAACACTAACCAAAACTAACACTCACCAAAACTAACACTAACATTCACCAAAACTAACACTAACCAAAACTAACACTCACCAAAACTAACACTAACACTCACCAACACTAACTGACACTCACCAAAACTAACACTAACATTCACCAAAACCAACACTAACACTCGCCAACACTAACATTCACCAAAACCAACACTCACCAAAACTTACACTCACCAAAACTAACACTCACCAACACTAACTGACACTCACCAAAACTAACATTCACCAAAACTAACACTAACACTCACCAAAACTAACACTCACCAAAACCAACACTCACCAAAACCAACACTAACACTCACCAAAACTAACACTAACATTCACCAAAACCAACAACTAACACTCACCAAAACCAACAACCAACACTAACACTCACCAAAACCAACACTAACACTCACCAAAACCAACACTAACACTCACCAAAACCAACACTAACACTCACCAAAACTAACATTCACCAAAACCAAAACTAACACTCACCAAAACCAACACTAACACTCACCAAAACTAACACTCACCAACACCAACACTCACCAACACTAACATTCACCAAAACTAAAACTAACACTAACCAAAACTAACATTCACCAAAACCAACACTAACACTCACCAAAACCAACACTAACACTCACCAAAACCAACACTAACACTCACCAAAACCAACACTAACACTCACCAACTCTAACACTCACCAAAACCAACACTAACACTAACATTCACCAAAACTAACACTAACATTCACCAAAACTAACACTAACACTCACCAAAACTAACATTCACCAAAACCAACACTAACACTCGCCAACACTAACATTCACCAAAACTAACACTAACCAAAACTAACACTCACCAAAACCAACACTAACACTCACCAAAACCAACACTAACACTCACCAACACTAACATTCACCAAAACTAACACTAACCAAAACTAACATTCACCAAAACCAACACTAACACTCACCAAAACCAACACTAACATTCACCAAAACTAACACTAACCAAAACTAACACTCACCAAAACTAACACTCACCAAAACTAACACTAACACTCACCAACACTAACTGACACTCACCAAAACTAACACTAACATTCACCAAAACCAACACTAACACTCGCCAACACTAACATTCACCAAAACCAACACTCACCAAAACTTACACTCACCAAAACTAACACTAACACTCACCAACACTAACTGACACTCACCAAAACTAACACTAACATTCACCAAAACTAACACTAACACTCACCAAAACTAACACTCACCAAAACCAACACTCACCAAAACCAACACTAACACTCACCAAAACTAACACTAACATTCACCAAAACCAACAACTAACACTCACCAAAACCAACAACCAACACTAACTCACCAAAACCAACACTAACACTCACCAAAACCAACACTAACACTCACCAAAACCAACACTAACACTCACCAAAACTAACATTCACCAAAACCAAAACTAACACTCACCAAAACCAACACTAACACTCACCAAAACTAACATTCACCAAAACCAAAACTAACACTCACCAAAACCAACACTAACACTCACCAACACCAACACCAACACTAACACTCACCAACACTAACACACACACTAAAGGGGGTCGCACACCGGACGAGAAACGGAGCGCCGCGTCCCGTCTAGGACAACTCGAGGTATCGCACACCAGACGCGCACTTTCTCAGTGTATAGCCAGCAATATTGTTATGTTTCATGACATTATGAAATGAAGATAATGTCTGTACTATGTTATGATTGTACTGTACAATTAAATACAATCGTTGCTGAGTCTACAGTCTGAAACCTTTACCTCAGAGCGTCCGTTAACTGAATGAATTGAGAATCTCACCTGAAAATCCAATAACATCAGCAATTGTCATTCAAGCAGCTGATTTCTGTGAATGAATGCAAAACTAAATGTATATTGCAGCACAGGGCGAAGTCAGGATACATTAACAACGATTTGAGACAAAAATAATTTAAATTTAATATAAAACTATGTAAATGGCGCTGTGTGGCGCGGCAGGTTTTTGAACACTGTCCTGAAGGGGCTTTCACACTGGACGCGGAATGCGCTGCGCTATGAAACCCATTCATTTCAATGGCTTGCGCCGCGCGAAGGCGTTTTGTTGCTGCGTTGACCTGAGCGCAAGCGCAGCGGTGCGCACCATTGACGTCCTCGCGCGCATGCCGCGGTCAAAGTTCAAAATAGTTTAACTTTTGCCGCTGCGCTCTGTGACGATTACCAGCGCGGCCAATAGAAACGGGACATCCAAACAAACACGGAAATCAAAATGGACAAACGGCTAGTACTGTGTGTGTCGGAATTTCCCGAGCTTTATGATACAAGTTTGAGGTCGTATAGGGACATCGTCAGAAAAGCTTTGTCATGGAGACATATCTCCATTCAAGTTGGCATGTCAGGTGTGTTTAAATATATTTATATTTATATATATATATATATATATATATATATATATATAATTTGTTCCTTTGTGTCAGCTTTAATGTTTGAATAAAAATTTTATTCTAAAAAGAACTGAGCTCATGATTCGTGTGTTGATTTCGATGTTATAAAATGGCATAGCGCAGCGCAAATCACGTTGTATCTGAAGGGCAACGCTGAACAGAGCGGCCAGCGCAGCGCATTCCGCGTCCTGTGTGAAAGCCCCTTGAGTCGTAGCTGGGCGCCGCGGACAGGCGTCGAATGGCGCCGCCGGTGTGTGTATACACTCATAGAGAATAATGTGTTTGAATTTGAAAGATGTGGCGCTGCGCGGCGCTGAGCTTCTCGTCCTAGACGTTAGTGTTGGCGCAAGCGCCCTCACCATTTTCAAACAACGCGAGCTATCTCTCCCTCGCGACACGATAGTAAAAAGGTCAGAAAACTAGGTTTGTTTGTTCAAATAAAGTGTTTGATTAGTTAGCAAGTACATGTTCAGGAAATGCATAATACAAAGTGTATGGGTTAATGTAAAACGGTAAACAGAGTATGCACAAAGCTCTTTTGAAGCTGTCAAATGGTGTTGCTATTGGACACTTAATTGTGTTGATTATTGCTGCTCGGAGGCTTCTTATAGGCTACTGTTGACTGTTCTATAGTTTTTTTTTTTTTTTTAAGCATTGCCTCGGAAAAAACAACACGGGAATAGCGACAATTGTGCATATAAATTACTACTTATAGGGCTTGAATTACAACATGTGGGTAGTTTTTCTACATCCTTTTATGAACGTCATTTTACACTTGTATGTTGCACAGCGGATCATCTCAATATTATCGATCTCTGTATAACGCCGTTGGAGACTCTGCTGGTAGGGAATCGTAAGATGGCCGCTCAAACACTTCCGGTCATGAGCTCTCCAGTCATTCTATATAGATCAGTGGGTGCAACGTAAAAATATTTAGTAGTGCGTAAGTTGTAACTTAGTGACCATTTATGTCAAAACTAGGCTAAGTTGTAACTTACGCACAGCTGGTGCAACCGGCCCCTAGTGTATATATCTATGGAAACATGCAAGCGAGCGCGCGCGAGTTATGTTTGGGACTATTTTACATCTTCATCATGACTATAAGTTTGCGTGTGCATTTGCAGCCTTTTGTTTTGTGCAAATGTAAGTTGTAATAGTTTATTTTGTGTACGCCTTTCTATATCTGAGTTATCTCATATTGGATGCATTTGGTTAAGAATTGAAGCGTGATCTTTAGCGCGTGCAGCTCAAACGGCAATGCACGACTAATAATGACTATTGGGACTGTCATTACATAACATTATAAAGAGAACAATATTGTAATAAAACATTGTGAATTATTTGGGTTTAGTTGCCGTGTCGCGTTGTTCCAGGAAGAGCGCGTCCACAACACGAGTCATTCTGAACGGCACGTAACTTAGTTCAAGTTTACTTGTGCATTCACGTCATTTTGTGCAGATATAATTTGTAATATTGTGTTTATTTTGTTTACAGTACTGTGCAAAAGTTTTAGGCAGGTAAGATTTTTTAAGTTTTTAAAAGAAGTCTCTTCTGCTCACCAAGGCTGCAATTATTTGATAAAAAAAAATAAAAAAAACAGTAATATTGTGAAATATTATTACAATTTAAAACAATTTATTACAATTCCTGTGATCAAAGCTGAATTTTCATCATCATTACTCCAGTCTTCAGTGTCACATGATCCTTCAGAAATCATTCTAATATGATGATTTGATGCTCAAAAAACATTCATTATTATTTTCAATGTTGAAAACAGTTGTGTACAATTTTTTTTTCAAAATTCTTTGATGAATAGAAAGTTCAAAAGAACAGCATTTATTTAAAATAGAATATTTTCTAACATTATAAATGTCTTTACTGTAACTTTTGATCAGTTTAACTCATCCTTGATGAATACAAGTATTGATTTATTATATTTCTTCCCCAAAAAATAAAATTTTAATTCTTACTGACCCCAAACTTTTGAAGGGTAGAGTTTAATGTTACAAAAGCTTTAGATTTCAGATAAATGCTGTTCTTTTTTAGTTTCTATTCATCATAGCATCATGAAATAAAAATGTAAAAACTGTTTTCAACACTGATAATAATCATAAATGTTTTTTGAGCATCAAATCATCATATTAGAATGATTTCTGAAGGATCATGTGACACTGAAGACTGGAGTAATGATGATGATAAATTCAGCTTTGATCACAGGAATAAATTACACTTCACTGTATATTCACATAGAAAACCGCTGTTTTAAGTTGTAATAATATTTCACAATATTACTGTTTTTTTATTATTTTTTATCAAATAATTGCAGCCTTGGTGAGCAGAAGAGACTTCTTTTAAAAACTTAAAAAATCGTACCTGCCTAAAACTTTTGCACAGTACTGTATATCTGATTAATCTCATATAATGAGTTAAATAACGCTCTAGCAAAGTGCTCAACAGTTATTCATTCTGCGCGCGCCGCTCAAGCAGCAATGCACGACTAATAATAACGATGATTAATTTGGGACTGTCGTATTAGATAACATGAGAACATTATTTTATTAAAGGTGCCCTAGAATGTAAAATTGAATTTATTTTGGCATATAGTTAAATAACAAGAGTTCAGTACATGGGCATGACATTCAGTGAGTCTCAAACACCATTGTTTTCTCCTTCTTACTTAAAGGTGGGGTATGTGATTTGGAAAACGACCGGCAGATTTTGAAAATACACAACTCAAATGGTCCAACCTTCTTTTCTCCAACGCTGTCTCTGATTCGCTCGAGGGGGATGGGGGAGGGGTATATCGTACGACCGTTTGATTGACAAACTTACTGTCCAATGATTCTAGGTGGTCTTGGAAATGATTGGCTAGAGTTTTTCGAGTCCTGCCCGTTCCACAGATGATTAAATTGCTTAATTTTCATTTCAGTGCTTCTAACTCAGTGGCTGTAAGTGGATTAGGAATAGGATTTCAAGTGATTTTGAAAAAATGGACAAAAAGGAGAATCACATACCCCACCTTTAAATCTCGTTTTTGAAAAACACCCCTGAAAAACAGGCGAATCTCCACATAATACCGACTGTGACGCAACAGTCGGGGATCATTAATATGTACGACTCCAAAAATCTGCATATGCCAGCCCATGTTCAATGACAGGCGGACCTGCTCAGCCGAAGCATGGCTGTTGTTCAGTGTTTGGATGTACAAATGAACACAAAGGTATTTAGTTCCTTCATCCGAGCCTCTGAAGAAACAATGGGTTAATTTTATTTTCTCTGGAAATTTCCAAACATTTCACAGACGAGACGTTTCCTCAACTTGGGCCAATACAGAGCTGGCCTCGACGTCTGAAAATAAATCGATCGAGCCAAGCAACACTTTCTGATGTGTAATTGTTCAAGTTCAGACAGGTAATCTTTCTCTCAAAATCCTTCAATACTGTATTTACATCATCGTGTTTGCATTGGTGAAAGCATTAGAGAGAGTGCAGAAACTGTGTTGCAATGATAAGATCTTTATTCTGGCGATCAACACACTGTCATCTGTTTGCTCAATGCTCATCACGGCAACATTTTATGTGATGGGAATAGATCTAAATACTTTAAAAACATCTCACGATTCGTTCATCTCGATAGCTGTAATAGTAAAAACGTATAATATCTGTAGTAAAAGTATTCGAGAGAGTTTCACATGTAATACGTAGCTATTTCATATGCAAGCCTGTCAGCCAATCACAGCAGAGGCCGGTTACACACAGACACGCCCCTTCAAACAGAGCGTTCACATCAGAGGCTAAAATCAGGCTAGGAAAAATGCCTTTTATTTCTAAATTATTACTATTTTTGATCTAAAAAACATACTAACATTATAAGGGCAACCCAGAAAACATTATACAATAAAAATAAAAACCATTCTAGGGCACCTTTAAATCGTTGTGAATTAATTGGGTTTAGTTGCCGTTTTCAGTGCGTTGTTCCAGGAAGAGCATGTCCACAACAGGCACATATTCTGACAAGCACACATCTGAGGCGGCGTTGACGTGTTGTATTAGTCGTTATATTTGATTAAATAATTTAATTTAATTATCAATCACATTGAACATTTTACAATCCTACTAGCCCTTTATTTAGATTTAAAACCATTCTCATTCATTTGGTGAGGAACATAGCGTTTTGAGCAGAGGGCTGCGCCGCAAGGAGCGTGCTACGGAAACCCTGAAGGAAGATTTGGTGAATGCAAAATGTACGCTATACTGAAGAGGAAGAAAAAAAGAAAAAGAAAAAAAAATTGATTTTTTGAAAATATGAATCGATTTGAGCTACCAACTCGATTTTTAAATCAAATCGATTTTTTCCCCAGCCCTACTATATAGTAGTAATTGCATCATAAGTAATACTGTTACAATGCATTATATAATCTAACAATCTAATCTAATCTAAATATTTAACAATTTAAACATTTGTTCCAATAACATTTCATTTGTTCAATGTTTTAATTACTTTAATATCATAAACAATATGAGTTGTATGTAAATATGTTTGTTCCAATAACAATGAAATCAAGCGTAGCGTTAGTTCTGGCATCAGTGACTCTCAGCTGATCCTCGTCTACCAACAGGAATACGACTCCTATCACAGTATACAAGCTTCTCAGGAGCGCATTACCCTCCTCCCTCCCCAGCTCCACCTCTCGTCAGTCAGGGTTCGGTATTCTGGTTCCCCTTTGATTCAAGACTAAATTCTCTAATTATGTTGTACATTAAAATCTGCTATACATTCATGTTGGTTCTGTTGTGTTTCCCCTGAGGGGGTTATCGCTGCTCTTATCCATGCTAGGCTGCCCAGAACAGAACCAGACCGCCAAACTGTATGCTAATTATTAATCGTATTTGATGATAGTGGTCCTGACAGAAATGTTTTCATGTTTTATGTACTTTTTTACATTAATATTATATTAAAAATAAAATATGCTTTTGTAACTATTTTTGTCTGTGTATTGTCTTAAATATGAATAATGTCCAGGGCAGCAGACATAGTCATTCGGTATAACCAGTCTTGGTCATATATACTAAATATTTAAATAGAATAATATTGTTTTTAATAACTAAAGGAACTACAATAATACAAATATAAAGCAAATTAGGCTTTTTTTCCCTACATTTCCCCTTTTCTCATTTCCCTGTGCAATGTTTTACTTGAATATGTAGGAGGGTTTAGAGTAGTCCAATAAAATAATTACATTTATGAGATCAGTGATAATGTTATTTTATATTTCTTCCGTGATACACACTAAATACTCAGATCTCAACATCAATGTCAAATCAGGTTTTTTCATGAATAATTATCTGCAAATTAATAAATTTTAGATATATTCATGGTTAAACCGAATGACTTTTTTGGTGATAAATTTGGTCACTTTTTTAAATTGATTGTAAAAACCACACAATCTCATTGTCAACAGTTAGTAAAACTAACAAAATGGTTTCAAAATTAATTATATCTCGATTCATTTTTTTTTACAGTTTTAAAAGCCTTATTCGTCAATGACCCATCTGTGTATGAGCACACACACACACACACCTCTCCAGTCTCTGCAGGGCGAGCGCCAGCGTCTTCTGCAGCTCGTCGATGATGCGGCTGGACGGGTGAGCGGAGCCGTACTGCAGCGGGTGCCCGTACGGGCCGAACGAGGACGAGGAGGAGGAGGAGTACATCAGCAGCTTCTGAGGAGGAAGAGGAGGAGACGGCTTTCCCTGCAGACACGGGTCTGGACACAACACACACACAGCTCAAACACACACTAGGAATCACACTTAAGGGCTGTTTACAGCTGGCCGCTTCATGCGTCTCTTGTGGAATAGCCATCAGATCGGGGACCGGGGCCTCATTTATAAAACTGTGTAGGATCCTTACTAAAAGTGTACGTGCGTCCGAAAGCCAAAAATGGCGTACGCAAAAAATTTTTCAGACTTATAAAACCGTGCGTACGGCAGAACCTGCGCAGAATTCACTTTATAAATCCCAGTCAGCACATGCGTCTCCACCCCGAAATAACCATATATGGAGAATACAACGCCTCGTTTTACTATGCATATCCTCATCTGCATATGATTATTCATCCACGTGATAACATGTTTAACGGTACAAGACATTAGGAAAATATAAAATACGGATGTGCCGTCACATTACATTAATAAAAATCATTTAGCCTATCCTTGCCTTGTTTTTGAATACATAAAGCAAACAGTGTAAAATACATTTCAGAGAAAGTTTTTCTCGATCTTTTCCACTGGCCAAATAGTGTTTGTAATTTATTTATATTTTGAATAGAAACAGATAGACCTTGTTGTGCAAACTATTTTCTCAGACAATCTGCTATTATCATGATAAGCAATTATCTCTGTAGTTAAAACATTAAAACACAGCATGCCAGAGGAAAAGTGTTGAAAAGCATTGCATCCACAACAAATATTTATATTTATTGAATATAAAAAATGTTGTAACTTCTCAGTAATGATTTCATGTAGTTTAAGTGTTTAACTTCTTTAATGAGAATTTGGCATATTTAATCTAAATGTTTATATCAGAAGTAAAATAATTATTTTATTTATTTAAACTGTTATTGTGAACATGCAGTGTTTTTATGATTAGGACTCATAATGAAGATCTGCCGTTAGATAGGCTATATATGCGCCAGTTTCACTAACGGCCTAACGCGCTCGCTGGCGTGGACATTTAAGAAGGGATGGATAATTGCTTCAAGTGATAGGCTTGGTGAGTGAAATTATATTTGTATTATCTTTCTGAATATGCATAATTTTCTTTATATTTTCTGTCTAAAAGTGACCAAAAAGACATTTAACTCCAGCTCACCATCGGTGTCGCCAAACTGCTCCGTCTCCAAAACGCTCGTACGCACGGGTCAGAGTTTGCGTGCAGGTGCGCAAATTTTGTTAAGTTTGATTTTATAAATCACAACTTATGCGTCGGAAGTGGCGTACGCCTCTTTCAGGGCCGGTTTTGTGCGTACACAATGGTTATAAATGAGGCCCAATTTATAACCATTGCGTACGCACAAAAGGAGGCGTATGTCGTTCTCTACGCAATAATTGGCATTTATAATAAGCAAACTCGGCCCTTCAGGCGCACGCACAAAAACGTGTGAAATGAGAAATGGCGACACCATCAGAAGATGGAAGAAACACGTGAAAGTGTGTGAAACTGTAGACCGTTGTGTAAAAGAAATGGCAATACTGCCTCTCATAAATAACATGAAGACTTCACAAAGCAAGTCTTACAATTAACAGCCTACACGAACACCCGTTTGATCGATCTGCAGTGTAAAACAAACAATGATGATTTATACTTCACATTGAGTGAAGTTACGTTTCTCTCTGTGTTTGCCATGATTTCGCAATCAATGAATATTAACTTGTGGACTATTTATGGGCAACTATGGGCGTGACATGAAGCCGCAAAAGCTGCGCTACATTTAGAATTGATTGTGATTTATTAAGGGAAAACTGCGTAGGACGTGCGTGCGCACGGTTTTATAAATCCCAATATTTCTATGCGTACGCACGTCCTATGTTTCATCCGTACGTCACTTCAGACGCAAATCCTACGCAAAGTTTTATAAATGAGGCCCCAGGTGTAAATGCCCTCCGAAGCGCACTCGAGACGGGTTTAAATCCGATCGCTCAAACCACATCAGGAGGAGATCTGAGACGCGTTACAGACGAAACTGGACAAGTGTAAATGCATCTGGTTTGTTGAAACCGTGTAAATTTTACTCCTCCCAACAATGCTAAACATAAACGTGTGAGAGCGTGTTATAGGCTATATGTCATGTTATAGTCAGATATGACGACGCTTCTGCAACACGCATCACTGCAGATGAGCATCTCTTCATCAAGCTGACGCACAAACTACAGTGAAAGTAAGTCGAAGATGCTTAACACACAATCATCTTCATTAAAAGTAAAGAGACTGAATAAGGGGATATTCAAATTAATGAACCAATCATTAATACCATTGATCAGCCCTACCAAACGTGGATGTTTTTCCGCTAAGAAACGAACATTGTTGTGTTGTTTTGATTGATACTGTGAAGCTGCTTTGATACAATCTGTATTGTGAAAAGCGCTATATAAATATACTTGACTTCAATGATCTTACCAGTGTTGTAGCCGCTCTCCCTTATTGTGGTCTTTGATCTTAAAATGAACTAAAGATCAATCAAACGCAGCTCATATCTGCTGCTGTCGGAGACGTGCACTCCATTAAATCTGCATATAGAACTGAAGATCGGATTTATATCCGTTTTGAGAAAACACATTTATTGTGACCGGGTGAAAATGGAATCGTTTTGATAAATCAGATCGCTATCCGATCTGTAGAGACGCATGAAGTGGCCAGGTGTAAACAGCCCTAATGATACAGCAACATCTGCTTTACTGAAACATGCTAATCATCTTATCGTCACGACTTTAACTCGCAAGCGTAAAGCTCATCAGATGCAGTATACGGAAACATACAAGTTCGGGAATCAGGATGCTCATAGGCATCTTGACCGATTCATACTATCAGTTAAAAGTCATTTAAGAAATGTCAAAGTAATTTTTCAAAGATATTTAAAAAGAAATGTCCTGCATGGTTTAAAAATACGCTACACAATATATACACATAAAAAAGTTTTTGAGAGAAAACCCCTGATAAATTGCATGTAAGTCACATTTTATTAACACATTAATGTAAAATACCGGTAAATAATGTAAAATGTTAACAAACATAGCTATAGGCTATTTAGTTTGTTTGTCACCTGTGCTGTGATTGGTCAGTCTGGAGGCGGTGTGAGTCTCACCTGTGCTGTGATTGGTCAGTCTGGAGGCGGTGTGAGTCTCACCTGTGCTGTGATTGGTCAGTCTGGAGGCGGTGTGAGTCTCACCTGTGCTGTGATTGGTCAGTCTGGAGGCGGTGTGTGTCTCACCTGTGCTGTGATTGGTCAGTCTGGAGGCGGTGTGAGTCTCACCTGTGCTGTGATTGGTCAGTCTGGAGGCGGTGTGAGTCTCACCTGTGCTGTGATTGGTCAGTCTGGAGGCGGTGTGTGTCTCACCTGTGCTGTGATTGGTCAGTCTGGAGGCGGTGTGTGTCTCACCTGTGCGGTGATTGGTCAGTCTGGAGGCGGTGTGTCTCACCTGTGCTGTGATTGGTCAGTCTGGAGGCGGTGTGTGTCTCACTTGTGCTGTGATTGGTCAGTCTGGAGGCGGTGTGTGTCTCACCTGTGCGGTGATTGGTCAGTCTGGAGGCGGTGTGTCTCACTTGTGCTGTGATTGGTCAGTCTGGAGGCGGTGTGTGTCTCACTTGTGCTGTGATTGGTCAGTCTGGAGGCGGTGTGTGTCTCACCTGTGCGGTGATTGGTCAGTCTGGAGGCGGTGTGTCTCACCTGTGCTGTGATTGGTCAGTCTGGAGGCGGTGTGTGTCTCACTTGTGCTGTGATTGGTCAGTCTGGAGGCGGTGTGTGTCTCACCTGTGCGGTGATTGGTCAGTCTGGAGGCGGTGTGTGTCTCACCTGTGCTGTGATTGGTCAGTCTGGAGGCGGTGTGAGTCTCACCTGTGCTGTGATTGGTCAGTCTGGAGGCGGTGTGAGTCTCACCTGTGCTGTGATTGGTCAGTCTGGAGGCGGTGTGTGTCTCACCTGTGCGGTGATTGGTCAGTCTGGAGGCGGTGTGTCTCACCTGTGCTGTGATTGGTCAGTCTGGAGGCGGTGTGTGTCTCACTTGTGCTGTGATTGGTCAGTCTGGAGGCGGTGTGTGTCTCACCTGTGCGGTGATTGGTCAGTCTGGAGGCGGTGTGTCTCACTTGTGCTGTGATTGGTCAGTCTGGAGGCGGTGTGTGTCTCACCTGTGCGGTGATTGGTCAGTCTGGAGGCGGTGTGTCTCACTTGTGCTGTGATTGGTCAGTCTGGAGGCGGTGTGTGTCTCACCTGTGCGGTGATTGGTTAGTCTGGAGGCGATGTGTCTCACTTGTGCTGTGATTGGTCAGTCTGGAGGCGGTGTGTGTCTCACCTGTGCGGTGATTGGTCAGTCTGGAGGCGGTGTGTCTCACTTGTGCTGTGATTGGTCAGTCTGGAGGCGGTGTGTGTCTCACCTGTGCGGTGATTGGTTAGTCTGGAGGCGATGTGTCTCACCTGTGCTGTGATTGGTCAGTCTGGAGGCGGTGTGTGTCTCACCTGTGCTGTGATTGGTCAGTCTGGAGGCGGTGTGTGTCTCACTTGTGCTGTGATTGGTCAGTCTGGAGGCGGTGTGTGTCTCACCTGTGCGGTGATTGGTCAGTCTGGAGGCGGTGTGTCTCACTTGTGCTGTGATTGGTCAGTCTGGAGGCGGTGTGTGTCTCACCTGTGCGGTGATTGGTTAGTCTGGAGGCGATGTGTCTCACTTGTGCTGTGATTGGTCAGTCTGGAGGCGGTGTGAGTCTCACCTGTGCTGTGATTGGTCAGTCTGGAGGCGGTGTGTGTCTCACCTGTGCGGTGACTGGTCAGTCTGGAGGCGGTTAGTGTCTCACCTGTGCGGTGATTGGTCAGTCTGGAGGCGGTGCGTCTCACTTGTGCTGTGATTGGTCAGTCTGGAGGCGGTGTGAGTCTCACCTGTGCTGTGATTGGTCAGTCTGGAGGCGGTGTGTGTCTCACCTGTGCTGTGATTGGTCAGTCTGGAGGCGGTGTGTGTCTCACCTGTGCTGTGATTGGTCAGTCTGGAGGCGGTGTGAGTCTCACCTGTGCTGTGATTGGTCAGTCTGGAGGCGGTGTGAGTCTCACCTGTGCTGTGATTGGTCAGTCTGGAGGCGGTGTGAGTCTCACCTGTGCTGTGATTGGTCAGTCTGGAGGCGGTGTGAGTCTCACCTGTGCTGTGATTGGTCAGTCTGGAGGCGGTGTGAGTCTCACCTGTGCTGTGATTGGTCAGTCTGGAGGCGGTGTGAGTCTCACCTGTGCTGTGATTGGTCAGTCTGGAGGCGGTGTGAGTCTCACCTGTGCTGTGATTGGTCAGTCTGGAGAAGGGCTTTGGCGGCAGGGCGGGGGGCTGTTTGTGGATGAGCTGAGGTTTGGCGGGGGGTTCCTGAAGGTCACCATGGAAGGTGAGGGTTTTTTTGGGAGGAAGCGTTAGAGACTTGAGTGTGTTGTCCTGAGCACAGACTCCTCCATCCAGAGCCGACCGGAAGTCCACTGAGAGCAAAGATCAGACACAGAGTTTCAGCGCGCGAGGAGCTAATGTCCTGCTAACTGTGAGCCGGACGCATCAGAACAAAGCCCATTATTCAGCTCATGAAGCGCTTCATTATCTGTGCTAAGCTCATTAAAAAGAGCCGTTAGCTAAAGCAGCCCTTTCATGATAGTTCACCACTTTCATTATCTCGACACACACAACTCGTCACACATGACTCTTATTACAGGACAGTGTGAGTTAACACTACCCATAATCCCTTTTACTGATATTTTTACAATCACGGCATTGGATATCGGTTTTGTAATAACAGACCCACTGGTAAAAGGGACACAATAAATAATAAGAGTGTTGATGAGACAGACACACACACACTAGGTCTGCAGCTATCGATTATTTTAGTAATCGAGTATTCAACCGATTATTCTATCGATTAACCGAGTAATCAGATTAAAAAAAAAATTTGTAATAAAAATAGATTGAAGAAGTGAACAATAGCCTTTAAAATGACGTAAAATACAAATATATAATAACAAGCAATTATTATTGGTTCAAATAAAGTATCAAAGTAATCATATGGGTTTTATTGAACATCACTGTTAAAATACACCATGTACAATAAATGATATAAACTAATATGAACATAACTTCAGTTCTGCGTGGACATCGCTGTAGGCCGTGGAGAGGAAGTGGCGCACATCAAAAACTCTCCTGGCCTTAGTCAGAACACAACAACACTAGCAACTGTCCTGACTCTCACACACTCTTCAAAACCTCTTCTCTGCTTCACTCAACGGAGACGGCCTTGCTCTCGGTTATTGAGGCTCTGAGACTGGCAAGAGCAGCTTCCAAATCCTCAGTTCTCATCCGGCTGGATCTGTCTGCTGCGTTTCACAGTTATGGCTAGTTCACACTACACAACTTTAAACGTCGGCAGATCGCTGTGCTGTTTAGACTACATGACTTGTTGTGGTGTTCACACTACGTAAATGAACTGCAACATGGTGTACACACTACACGAGCAGCAGGGATTGTCTGTGCTACAGAGAGAGTTGAGCTGAGTAAAACAGGTTTATAATGAAAGGCAGCGGCCTGCTCATGTCGTGGTTTGGCAACGATGGTTACAAATACAAAAGGCTTGTGTAATGTGATAAGCTAATCATTGGCTGTTGCTCATCGCGACACGTGACACCAAAGGCTATTAAGTCGGCCAACAGCTCCAGATATTTAGCATGCTAGATACTTGTCGGCGAGGTGTCAGCAAGCATTTTTGATGCGTTGTTTAGTATGTCACACATAAAGATTAGGAGCGTGGATCAGCCGCAGATTTGCACGCGATTACAGCCCGACCTGTAGGCGAGCTTGTTCACTTGCAAATCGGGCTTAACATCCTGTAGTGTGAACTAGGCATTAACCACCAGATCCTCCTGTCAATCCTCAAGACGAAGGGCATCTCGGGAACCGCACTATAATCTGAAGTGTCGTGGAGGAGTGAGGTGTCTAAGACCCTTATCTAGCTACTGGAGTGCCTCAGGGCTCAGTGCTGGGACCGCTTCTCTTCTCCATCTACATGTCATCACTGGGATCTGTCATTCAGACTAGAGCCCAGCATTTCAGCCCGAGCCCGACGGGCCCCGACTTATTTACGACCCTAGGGCCGGGCTTCGGGCCAATTTTCACGTCATAGTTCACACGCGGGTTTTAGGCTTATCTTTTTTATAGCCTATTTTAGACATTAATTAAAATATAATATGAAAAAATGACAATTGAAAAGCAAACATAGAAAGACGTTTTATAACCTATCACACTGACATGTGACTGACATGACAGTGCTCGCGCAAACACACACAGGTTTCCCGGCGGCGCGATCCGAGATTCGCGCGACCGGCTCGTTCTGTGTTTAGTGTCCGCCAGCAGCAGCAGGAGCGAGCGTGACTTCAGCGCAGCTGGAAAAAGTGCGACTGGATTAAAACCTTCCACTGTGGATGCTGTGCTTTTTCTTCACGATGCTCTGTAGAGACTGTTCTTATGTTAGGAGGCTGTCTTGTTGGTTTTCGTTTGATTGGGCTTTATTTGTTTTAGTCTGTTGGAAACTATTGGAAATAAGAATGGCCATGTTCTGTTGTGAACTTGAAGACTTGATTTTTGAGGTAAGATAACCTGCATATTTATTTTTAATTTAATTGAATGCAATTTATTTGATTTGTTTAGATTGTTTTTAGCTAATTTAGTTTGCGAACGCTGTTGCGACTGAGCAGCAGAGCAGTTTGCCTCAGCTTTTCAAAAATGATAATAAACGTTTAAACAAACGTTACCTGTCTGTGTGATATGCTTAAATTGTTTTATATCTATGGATTTTATTGTAGCCAAGTAAGTGTTGATTTGAGAGGCTAGATGGATCAAACATGTTTAACTCGCTGTCGGCTGCTTGGTCGATAAAAAAAAAAACATTTGTCCAAATTAACTTATTAACAATATTTTCAAAAATTAAATGAAAATAAACTTACCGGTAACTACTTTGCCATTGAGAACATAACATATATATTTAAAGGACTGCAACATAGCCAGGCTGTGACATAGGTCAGGCAGGCTCGGGTCGGACTCGGGCTGATAATTCTGATGAGCTGTGGGACACGGGCCGGGCTAGGGCCTAGATTTGAGGCCCGTGCAGGGCTCTAATTCAGAAGTTTTTTTTCCTATCACCACGCTGATGACACACAACTCTACCTCTCATTCCAGCCAGAAGATCTGATGGTTGCTGCTTGTATCTCAGCCTGCCTGACAGACATTTATTACTGGATGAAGAACCATCACCTGCAACTCAACCTTGCGAAGACTGAGTTGACATGGTCTCAGAAGATTCAAGGCACTGATGTTTGCCTACAGAACAACCACTGGCTCTGCTCCCCTATTCCTAAACTCACTCCTCCAGACCGATGCGTCTCCTGAAGCTTGTGTTCTGCATGTGAACGGTGTGCCATCATCCCAAAGAGGAACAAAATCACTTTCACGGACCTTCATCCGGACTGTTCCTGCAGGTGGACTGACCTGGCCAACTCAACCAAGAGTCTTTAGACACTTCCAAGACACTGCTGAAGACGCATCATATTATACGTATTATATCAAATGCCTGCAGAGGGCGCCGATGGCCTGGTGTTAGTTGTTGTTACACTACGGCAGGTGTGCCCAATCCTGCTCCTGCCGATCGACTGTCCTGTACAGTTCATCTCCAACCCTAATCAAACACACCTGTTTACCTGATTGTAAATGGTTTTAAATATATTGCGTGGCCTTAGAAAACGGTGTAATAATGCGGCTCATGGGTTCTCGTCTGTGGAACGCGCCGGTTACGGTATTTTCTGGTTACTCGACACTGGTAAACTGCAATCGAGAATTTTTTTTAAATCGAACACTCGACTTTAATCGAGGATTCATGACAGCCCTAACACACACACACACACACACACACACCGACCGGTCCTCTGTCAGTCTGGGATGTCTGATGTCCACTCACACACACACACACACAGACTCACCGGTCCTCTGTCGCTCTGGTATGTCTGATGTCCGCTCACACACACACACACACACACACACACTGACTCACCGGTCCTCTGTCAGTCTGGGATGTCTGATGTCCGCTCACACACACACACACTGACTCACCGGTCCTCTGTCAGTCTGGGATGTCTGATGTCCACTCACACACACACAGACTCACCGGTCCTCTGTCGCTCTGGGATGTCTGATGTCCACTCACACACACACACACACAGACTCACCGGTCCTCTGTCGCTCTGGGATGTCTGATGTCCACTCACACACACACACACACAGACTCACCGGTCCTCTGTCGCTCTGGGATGTCTGATGTCCACTCACACACACACACACACACTGACTCACCGGTCCTCTGTCGCTCTGGGATGTCTGATGTCCGCTCACAGTCTGATCCTGAGGGGTTGTTCTGCATCAGTCCCGGGACTCTGGAGTCTGACGAGCACAAACACTTTCCTGAGCTCAACTCCTAGGCCCGGTTCCACAGACAGGGCTCACATTAAACCAGGATTACGCCTTTTCAGTTCAATAAGGACACTTAAGTGTCTTAAGCTTTTATAAACGTGCCTTAGAAAAAACAACACTGGCCTGTATCTTGTGACAGAACAATGGCATTAAGTAGGACAGAACATTAAGTAGGGATGCACCGAATCCAGATTTTTGGGGTTCTGCCGAATACCGAATCCATTGGTTAAGATTCTGCCGAATCCGAAACCGAATACCGAATCCTACTCTCATCCTCTGTCACTTAACACAGTAAACACATTAATGAAGTAAATAACGTCCACAGAAGTGGATTTTTCCCTTTATTTTATTTTAATTAAAAAAAAAAGAAAAAAAAGAATAAGCAACATTATTCATTTTAACAGCAGCAATGTTGTGTATTGTTTAGGGTCCTTGCCACCACGACAAGTCCAAATTGTATTCTTTTGCCCGGAAGTAGGCTACTGTCAAACAACACTTTTTCACGCGCGCCCTGTTGAACTGTTTGCAGTCTGTATTGTATCGTGCGTGTTGTGCGTGCATTTTGTTTATTAAGTAATGCTGTGGACGGTAGAACGTGTGAAGACAGTTAAACGAGTTCAATTGGGGAATAAAGTGCGAGTTGTGAGATGGCAATCGCCTCCGTGAATCTGTCTGGCCTCTGCTATAACTTTAATGTTAGCTGTGAGCTATTCCTATTTTTCTTCCTGACACGACGCGTTACACTCATAGATTACACTACGTAAACACCTTCCCTTAATCAACGGCGGCGTGACGTCGACCACGCAATCCCGGGTTCGGTTCGGTAGAAAAAAATTCTAAGGTTCGGCAGAAACCGAACCCTGTTAAAAAGCCCAATTATTTGGCCGAATCCGAATCCTGGATTCGGTGCATCCCTAATTTTAAGATTAGTTTTTAGTTAAAACGGCTCAAACAAGCATTTTAGACTGAGACTATCTTCAGCCTCGTCTGTGAAACCTGGGGATAATGTTAGTAGGATTTTTACATAATTTAGAAATAAATGTCCATTTCTACCCTGATTTTGGCTCTATGATTTAAAGGGGTGTGTCTCCTTTAAGAGCTCAATGTAAACGCCCTCTGCTGTGATTGGCTAACATGAAGCATATGAAATAAGCATTACATGAGGACCTCCAGCAATAGAGACAGAGCACATTTAGGCCACGCCCACACATGACTGCTTCTCATTTCTGACTTATAACAAAAAACAAAATGTCTGCAGTGTGACGGGGTGTACAGCAAACAAGATAAAAAAAAACAGAAATAAGTTTTTCTAAGCTGTCGATCCCAAAAACACGAGCGTTTAAGGACACAAAAGTGGATGCAGGCAATAAGACGTGAAGCATCAGCTGGAAGAATGGGTAAATTGTGGGATCCTGACACTCAGTGTGCACTAAACATACACTACACGTGCAGTAAACATTTTGTCACTGGTAAGTCAAATATCCAAATGTCAGTTTTATATATTATATTTCTGTGAGCGATCCTGTCGCCTCCAGTGGGCGTAAGTTAGTTCTCAGAGTAATGTCACATGTTGTCACATGAAATCCCTATCGCTGTAGCTGAATAAACTGAAGATTGAAATGCTTTGATTGATTAAACATGACTTATAATTCACGACTGCCTTATTCTGTGTAAGAAGCGCATCATCTCACAAATGAAAAATCTGTCGTTATGAAGTGAGTTTGGAGTAAATGCATGTTATGAAATGTTTATTTTGTTGGACAAGAGGTTCATAAATGCTTCTCATGTTTGGAAAGATGTTTGACGCGTGTTGCTTTTTCAAATGCATTTTATAAGAGACTGAAACTCTCAGTGCTTTCAGAGTGAGCAGCGTTTACTGAGCCGTGCTTCACTGACAAGCTGCACATAAAAGATAATCACAGTATTTGTGATCTCAAAATCGCGATAAGCCATCTCGATTTAAGTGCGATTACATGTAATTTGCGGTTAATCGTGCAGCCCTATTTCAAATTGTTTTATTTAGTGCCATGTCAGCATCCAAGGCTATTTTCAATTACAAAAATATAAATATCATATAAAATACAATAAAAACAGCAAGTCATATTATACAAAGATTTTTTACATTAACATTATGGTAAAAAATCCAAACCCTTTCCAGGCATAATCTTAGCAGCTTTTAGACATTGTTTTGCTTTTTGCGATCAGTCATAAATGACAAGCCTTTGTCTCGATGTGGTTCAGCCTGCACGTCTCGTCCAGTGACTGACCTTTCTGGAGGATCTCCTTCAGCACGCCTCTCTGGATCAGCTGGTCCCGGCTCTGGCGCACACACATCTTCCTCTCCAGCGCTGGAAACACAGATGAAGAGCGAGAGGTGAGGAACAGCTCAGTGGGGTCACTCCTCGGGTCACGCGTGCGCTGCGACACTAGCAGATCCTGCTCATCTGCTGGACCACAAACACTCAAGAGCTCAGTCACACTGGGAATCAACGTGTGTGTGATATGATGATGGCTGATCTGGAGTCAGTGTGGGTCCTGTGATTTAATCTAGACTACACTGATCCATCAAAAAAACACACATGCAAACTACTTACATATTTCATCTAAAGGATAAGCTGTTTGAGGGTTAATTAGCAGATGTTTTGCAGATCTGGGATTCACTTATTCATCTGTCATTATTCAAATATCCTAATAAATTGTCAAAATGCAAACATTTACACTCAAACCAAAGTTTATTCTGACTCCTTCAACATTTCTCACATCACAGTTTATTCTCTATGGTTTAGAAAATGGTAATAAAATATGGCAAGAACTCAGAGTTATGAAATCAGTTGATATTTCACTGGTTTTGTCCATCCTTCTGTTAGACTGTCTCACACATGAATTATGTTGAATATCTGTCAGCTGTTAAATTTAACTGCACAATTAGATAATACCAGTTTAGCTCAACCAGTGACCAAGCAATGCTTCATGTTGTTCAGTCTGTGTGTAAAAAGAGCATTAGCAATTACAGAAAAAACACTTCAGCAGAACATGATCAGCTCAAAGTGTCAGACTCATTTTGGTCCCAAATTTGTTAAATGTCACTGGTAGTCACTGTATGAAGAATTTTTGGGTATAATATGTCACAGTTTACTCTATTTTGTTCTCCTTACATAAATTAACTATAGTGTCCAACACACACTAGTAAAAAAATTATCAAAAACAATGTCTGGTGTCTGAATAATTGTTGTTTTGACTGTTGATGGCTGTCTAGAGTCAATATGGGACGTGTGAGGTCATGTGCTGTAATCTACACTACACTGACCAATAAAACACATATGCTAACATTTAAATATTTCGTCTGAAGGATAAACAGTTTGCAGATGTTTTGGGGAATGACAGCGCTGAGACTCTCACTGGGGTTCGCTTATTCATCTGGCGTTAATCAAATATCCTAATAAATTGCAACAATGCAAACATTTGCATAGAATCTCTGATTTGGCATTTTACATTAATTATATACTTATCATTTTAGCCCAATCGTTTCTCAGTTTTTTGCTATCACAACTAAATCTGTATATGTTTGCATTTATTTCTCCTGATATTATATTGATGCCACATCATCATCCTGCACCAGTCAAACTCCTCAGTAAATATGTTATGATGTAGTGGTAAATACACTGTGTTTACTGGGTTCCCATTGAGGCTTAAAAAAACGTTATTTATGAATGTTCTCTGCAGGATCAGAACGACCCGTTTGAAACGCTTTAAAAGTGTTTTTTCTTAGTAATAAAAACGTTAAATGAGCATTCCATCATTCTTCAAACATTACGCAAATGTTACCTTTGAATGTTCTGAAACCAGTAGCAACATTTAAAAACAAACAACATGCGGTTTGAGAACATTATTAAAGACCTGATAACTTTGAACAAACTTTCCATTACGGTTACTTGAGGAACGTTTGTTCATAACTTTAAGGTTATAACCCGTTATACCCGCTGAACCCAGAACATCCCCGGTCCTGACAAACACACAGATCAACACAAACGCCATCAGCACTTCAATCCGGGACTGACGTCAGCGGGGACACAGGTCTCACTAAGGTCCTCTACAGAGTTAAGTGTTCAGAAACATCACACTTCCCGAGACGTGCTTCTCCTACACCATGATGCAGTCACTGAATTTCACCGATCTCATGAACTGATCGCAATTTGATGACGTAAACCCGTAATAAGTCGCAGCTAACGCTAACACACATGTAAACGGTATACAGATGAGGCTTTTGCTCTATGTTCTGCTTTGTAACTAAGCAGGCTGTCTGGATTCAAACGAGCCACACAACATGACATGAGGAGATCTGGAGAAAATCCTCACAGTGGCATTGACACGCTGCTTCGCTAAAGCTAGAGGACTTCCGGGATCTGATCCTGCCGCCATCATGACGCAGTGTTTTCAACGTCATTTAAAAGCTCAACAATGGACACGTTCCTGGATTGCTCGAAGAGGACAGTATGGGCTGTCAATCCTCCAAAGAGAACTTGAGGTAAAATATTGTTTTCTTATATATTTTTTACTTTTAGCCAGTAGTACAATAATGTTGCTAGCTTGCCACAATGATAACATATCAGTCGTATCGGCTGCAGAAATCCTGAACGGAGAATCCCTAATCATTTTATTACAGATATTTCACACCAATTTTCTCAGCATGTGATGATTTTGTTCTCTTGAACACATGGGATGTAAACAGTGCTTTATTCACAAAATGTTTTATGTCCAATTTTGACCATAATCAGTGTTTTCTCCTCAACCGAGCCTCTGCTGTCTGAGATTCCTCAGGCTCAATCGCTTATAGTGGGAATAATAACAACAACAACAACAACAAAAACAACAACAACGCATGAAATGCTGTAATAATGCATCCACAGAAGTGTTCCTGAGATTAAGTGAATGTGAAGATAAATGTGTGTTAAACTCAAACTTTGGATGGAAACATAGTGACTACCTCACTTACCTTTAGAGACATGAGACAAAACACACACACACACACACATCATTTGCTGTTCTTGCCTGATGCAACACTTTGCAGATGTTATATAAACCCAATCTATGCATGATTGACAGGTTTCCTGAAGCTCAAACACTGGCACTAGCAACACCAAAGCTCATGGGTTCGATTCTCAGTGAACTGATCAAATTTATACCTTGAATGCAATTAGGGCTGGCAACTTCAGAACAGGAAAATACGGGACAATCGTGGATCTTTAAGGGACACTCAAAAATATTTGTACCGTACCACACAGTGTACGTCACAGTGTGTGTTTGTGTTTACAAGGTTCTCAGACAAACTAAAAAATGTCATACTACACCAAACCATCATTTAAAAGAACAGCATGCATCTGAAATAGAAAGCTTTTCTAACATTATACTCCACAGTTCAGAGGTTTGGGGTCAGTAAGATGTTTTTTATTTGGAAATAGATCAGAGAAAGTAATAGCCTACTTTTATTCAGCAAGGATGCATTAAATTCATTAAAAGTGACAGTAAAGACATTTATAATGTTACAAAAGCTTTCTATTTCAGATAAATCTCTTTTTAACTTTCTATTCAACGAATCCGGTAAAAACTGTGTTTAAAGGAGTGGTTGATTATGATTTCACTTTTCTAACTTTAGCAAGTTTTTACAACAGTTCCCACACGAGCAATTTATAGATCATCATGACAGAATATGCTAATCAATGACTAGAAGTTAACTCCACATCAGCAACATAAATTCATAACCATTCAGAAATGGTTCTGTTGCTTCTACAATTTGTCACTTCTTGAGTCTCTCCATCATTGTCTGACTCCAGTTTAAACATAAAAGGACAGTTTCTGACATTTAGTACGTGTGTGTGTGTGTGAGATAATCTGAGCTGCTCTCACACACACACACAAGCGCAAGCTCTTGAAGCTCCGCCCTCTGTGCCGGGAGCAGCGGCTCATTTGCATTTAAAGGGACACACACGAAACAATGCATTTTTACAGACCCTCAAAATACTTTAACATGCTATAAAAATATCTGTGGGGTATTTTGAGCTAAAACTTCACATACACACTTATTTTACAACATGTAAAAAGGAGCATTATACCACCCCTTTAACCCTCTGGAGTCTAAGGGGTTTTTGAGGTCTGTGAGATGTTTTGACATGCCCTGACATTTGTGCTTTTTTCAGTTGCTTATAAACATATCAATGGCAAAGGTGTAATTACACTCTATTTAGCACAAATAGGGGTACCATAATATGCGAGCAACATCTATTTACATATTTGTATTTTTGAGGGAATAATGTTTATGCATGGTTATTCAAAAAACTAAAAATTAAAGTTTCTGAAATAAGGCCACAAAACACATACTTAATATGTGTCCACAAGACTTTTGACTAATGGATGTAGTTGCCTAGTGTTTTTGCTTCAAAATGATCTGAAAATCACCCTGCCTAATCATTCACATAAAACAATACATTGATTTAAATTTTTTAAAACAGTTTTTGCTTCCAAAGGCAATATGTGCAGGGGCGTGACTTGCTGAGATTCACACCTGAGAAGACAAAGACCCTGCATAGTAATGAGCCTGCATACTAATGAGCCTGCATACTAATGAGCCATTCATTCAGGTGTGTCACACAAGAAAGAATGCGAGGACAAAAATAAATAAATAAATTATATATATATATATATATATATATATAAAATACAAATATAAATGAAAGTCAAAAGCACATTTTTAGTACATAGTCATACCTGGAAACAAATCCTGTTCAAATAGGCTATATGGACCATTCTACAGAATTAGTTAGAGTTAGAAAGTTAGAGTTCTCAGAGAGGAAAAAAAGGTATTTTTTCACAAATTTTTTATACATTCAAATTGTATAATTTCCAAGGTAAACATTTCTAGTATGCAGTTAATTCTCATACTGTATTTTCAGAAAGTTTTGGAATCTCCTCAAATATGTCACTAATAAAAAATTTTTTTACATCTATCTTGTCTTTTTATTTTATTTTTTAAGTAGGCCTATAGCCTGGATTTTATCATTCATATTTCAAAGTTAAGGATTCATTAGTTTGATATAGTCTACATTGGAACAAACACTATAATAACATCTTAGATTATGAGCTTATTTTTGACAAAACATTCTAACGTTATATATTTAACATATGAGCAGAAACTGGTTAACTAAAGCTTATTTGATGTCTATTTTAGAGTAAAAATCTTTATAATCTATCCCAAACTAGTCAACTAAATGTTGTCTTTCATATTTCGTCTGTAACAACAACAGTGCGAATTCCGTTCATTCATCACACAGAGAAAGACACGCGATTCATTTTAAAACAGTATTCGCGATTATAACAAAGAATAAAAAACTTACTATGATCCTCGCTGGATCCATGGCTCCTCGAAGTGAAATTAATCCAGCACTGAGGTAAATTATCCAGAATTATTCCTCACAGCCTCGAAAAACGACACAGACTACCGGTACATTAATCTGAACTTGGTGTTTTATCGAGCTCGTGTGGGCGTTGGCAAGTTTCAGATCATTTGCGTTTCTATAGCGCGCGATCTCTGTGGGCGTGGTCACATTAAAAGATAATTAGCTGAAATGAAAACGCCTGGCATCTCTCTCTTTTTATATAGATTACATAAACACAGAATATTTGTTTTAGTTTTGAATTAGATAATTTAAAAGTACACACTTAAATGATTATAAAGATATATTGATCATGCCTGTGTGACTAGTATTTGCGGAGTTTTGTTTATGTTTAGAGACGTGCTCTAGAAAAAAAGTTCACGGAGACGGAGAGGCAGAAAGCACACCCTGTTTATTTTCTTTATTTTACAAAAACACAATATTTTATTTCGATTGTAAGTGGACCCATAAAAAAGTAGACATTTAATAGTTTATTTTTTCATATTTCTTAAGTGTGTATGGCCAAAGGTGACGGAGTATTTTAAGTCTATTTTGCTGCTATGTGAAAAAAATCGCGCAAAACGCGCCGGCGCGTTTCTCGACTCCAGAGGGTTAAACATTGATAATAATCAGAAATGTTTCTTGAGCAGCAAATCACATCAGCGTATTATTCCCTCAGGAAGATGCGTGGCTGGATGTTGGACTCATGAACAATAATCACGTTGTTTGAATTCGTCAAAACTGGTTTCCGGCTAATACGGGACAGTTGGCAGCCCTAAATGCAATGCAAGTCACTTTGGATGCACGCGTCTCTCATTACATGAATGTAAATGGTATTATTGTATGTATTTTGGTTTTAACACAGAATGTAAAGAAGAGAGACGTGTTTACCTGTGGACCTCTGCTTGAAGGTCTCGCTCTTGGTCTTCCTCCACTTCCAGGGCTTGAAGAGGCGTCCCAGCGTGGAGAACTTGCTCCGGCAGTGGCCGGGCGGCACCAGGGACTCGGAGCGCGTGGAGGACAGCTTCTCCACCTCTGCTGCTGTGGAACACACACACACACACACGCACACGATCAACTGGAGGAACACACACACGCACGCTTAGGCAAGATGGCGGACCCAGACATGCACACGTAGCCTGGCAGGTCCTGCGTGTTTTTTGTGATGTTTGTCTAAACCATTATTGTATTGTATATCTAGGTTCCAATACAATAGTATATAAACTGATAAAGTTCTGTACAATGTGTTTTACATTTTAAGGCATAGATGATGAGATTCAAAGCAGATTAAGTCAAGCTTTAAGGATTCTAAGGCCATGGATATCTATGGCCTTGATAAAAAAATGTAAAAGGCACAAAGAGACCCTTATACAGCGTATTACATATCTGATCAATCAGTCCTTAAACTGGAACACTCCACTTTTTGGAAATAGGCTTATTTTCCAGCTCCCCTAGAGTTACACAGTTTTACCGTTCTCGAATCTATTCAGCCGATCTCCGGGTCTGGCGGAAGGACTTTTAGCATAGCTTAGCATAGATCATTGAATCTGATTAGACCGTTAGCATCTCTCTCAAAAACATGACCAAAGAGTTTCGATATTTTTCCTATTTAAAACTTGCCTTTTCTGTAGTTACATCGTGAACTAGGAGCAGTGCCTGGAACTTAGTGTCGGTCACGTCGGAAGTTATATAGCAGGGGACTATTGTCAGGCGCTGCGTAATATCATTGCACTCTCAACTGGAGGAACACACACTCACACACACACACGGTCAACTGAAGGAACACACACTCTCACACACACGCGCTCAACTGGAGGAACATAGGCTCAAACTGGAGGAACACACACACACACACACACTGGAGGAACACACACACACGGTCAACTGGAGGAACACACACACACACACACACACACACACACTGGAGGAACACAGGCTCAAACTGGAGCATTCACTGGAAGTGCTTAAACTGAAGAAGTAGGTCAAACACCGTCCCTACTGACACACACACACACACACAGACTTCTGAAGAGCAGACAGCATCAGTGTGTGTTGAGAGCGGGTCATGTGATCGTGAGGACGAGCTGTGATGAAGGACGTGTTGGTGTATTTATACACTAATCACATTAGCACGCGTGTGACGTGCAGTAATCAGAAAGCACTTTAATGTAGAGGATTAAACCATGGGATACAATACACACGTTTGCTCACGGTGTGAGTGTGTGATCTGCATCTGACACACACCAGCACAGTACAGTCAGTGAAGCGACTGCATGCGCTACTCCTCCAGTGGACAGGCAGCGGGTGACAAGCCTTTAAAGGGTTAATTCACACGGAAATGAAAATTCCCCCATGATTTACTCTCCCTCAAGTCATCCGAGGTGTTTATGACATTCTTCTGTCAGACGAACACAATCGGAGTTATATAACATATCCTGGCTCTTCCCAGCTCTATAGTGGCAGTGAATGGGGGATGAGATGGTGAAGCCCTAAAAACCACATCCCTCCATCATAAAGCCCAATTTATACTTCTGCGTCGAACTCACGCCGTAGCTACGCCGTAGGCTGTGTGTAGCGCGCGTACCCTACGCCGTACCCTGACGTGCACCTCTCCAGAAATGTAACAACGCGTCAATTCTACGCGGACACAAGCGCTGTGATTGGTCTGCTAGAACCCCTCCCTCGGGTTGCACACGCTCCCTCTTGACAGGTGATCTGACCAATCAAACTTCGCCATCCGCCATTTTGTACGACAAAGCAGTCAGGAGAGATAGTAGATTAACATAGGATGATTTGAACTTGAAAAACGGAGTGTACTGACGCCTTTCCGCGGTTAAAACAACATTCCTTCTGATGTTCATTCATGTTTATTTGATGCTATAAATGAACTAGAAGGAAGAGATGATCGGATCACGAGCAGCTTTAACTGAGGCTCTACAGCGATCTGTCACGACACATTAAAGAGCCACAAAACGGTATTTATTGTTTACATTTCTTTTAAAAAATGCGTAAACGCGGACAAGATGCAAAAGTATAAATGAAAACCAACCTATAGCGTAGTCTATAGCGTAGAGGCTCCGGCATAGGTCTGACGCAGAAGTATAGGCTAAATCAGCCTTAAGAGTAATCCATATATGCCTCCAGGGGTTAATAAAGGCCTTCTGAAGCCACACCATGCGTTTTTGTAAAAAAAAACAAAAAACATATTAAGATCCATAATCAATATTGTGGTAAATTCATGTCCCTGGTAATTTTCAATTAGAATAACCCTCTTCTCTAATGATGAGGGCGGGGCAACCTGTCACTCACATGAGACCCACCAATAGCAAACCACAACCATCCAATCAACTCCTCACAGACACAGTCAAGCCCCGCCCACATTTGTTAAATGTCACAAAATTGAGGAAAAGACTAAAACAAATTGTTTTATTCCATGCTGACTTTAAAATAAGTATAGTATTGTTAGTATAACATCCTGAGAGACAGCATTTACTGTTTGTTGCAATCGGATCCTGCTGTGATATTTCTTTAGTCTGTACTTTTGTGACAGGTGCCATAATTATTGTGTTTACCAATGAAATCAGCACAAAAAAAAATAAATCCACACTGAAAATAGAAATCACAGTGAAAACCCCAGTAGAGACGCCCTTGTAACGCATGTCTGTACACAGACAGACCGACAACTGAATAACAGCAAAAACGTTCCACTTTTAGCGCTTTTACATTAAAAACGCGGCGCTATACGCGACGCACGTGCGTCTGTCGCATGCAATAATAATTTATATACAACAAAAGCAGAACGCGAGACCGCGTCCTGGGTGAACGCGACGCGACGCCCATCATTTAACGCATAGACACACACACACACATGGCTGTAGACATGTAATGAGACTGCCAGCGCTAAGAGCGCATGAACGCACGCGTTCCTCACCGTCCTGACGCGCGTGGCTGCCGCGGCTGCAGTTGCTGCATATGTGCTTGATCTCTTTGCCGATGTGGCAGTGGATCATGAAGGGCATGTTGTTGTTGTTGTGATGCTGGTTCTGGTTCTGGTTCTCCTTCTCCTTCCTGTAGTTCAGAGTCATCATCCTGGCCAGGCTGAAGCCCTTGTTCTTCGGCTTCTCCATTCCCGCGGGCGCGTTGCTGCCCCAGACGCCGTGCAGGACTGTAGGATCCACCACAGACATGATGAGGATGATGATGATGGAGGAGATGATGATGGTGGTGGAGATGAGCGCGCCTCTGAGCAGGACTGAGCACGCGCTCGCGCACTGTGCGCCCCTATAGACCCTCGGTGGAACTGCAGTGCAGGAGTGTGTCTCAAATCACAGACAAACACTGCAGTGATGATGATTGACACACACACACACACACACACACACACACTGACAGCGGGTTACCAGCTGGACGATGTGTTTGCTTACACACACACACACACACATGTTCAGCATACGAACACACTGCTTCTGCACTATGTGAGGTTAAGTGTGCACGTGCACTAGCTGTATCCCACCATGTACTTGACCTGACCTTCCCTTTCCAGTGTGACGAAATAACTGGAAGGGATATTTTTTTTACATTACCACCATAAGTGAAGACACACTACACAAAACTGAATAAAACTGCTAAATAATGTGATCTATTTTTGAATTAAACTTATGTAATGAGCTCATGTGGCATCAATGTTGCATACTGCTGTGTTTGAGACATTTATTGATGCAAACTACATAATGTTGTATTAATATTGAGACATCTAAAATGTATTTTTTACATCAATAAAATGCAAAACTAAGAAATAATTATGTTGTCCTTGTCAAACCTCCCCTGAGTCATTATTAGATGTCATACATTCATTTGAGAGCTGGAATGGTTCTTTCTGATTGGACGTTGAGATGTGGGCGTGGCTCTGAGGAGTTTATGCAGATTAGTGTCAGCTTGAGGGGGCGGGGCTTAAGCACACTAATGATAGGACAATCCTGCATACATCCCTGATGCTTTTCCAGTAATGATTGAACATTATCAGGTAAAAAAAAACACACAAGTCAAATATACGTCAAACCCCTGGGCTTGAACCATGTTATAGTTTGACCGGGATGACACATTCAGGTCATAGCATATTGTTTAAGTGAGGAACAGACACAATTTGTTGTTGAATTACACTGAAAATGACTTTCTGCACTGCAGTATTGCTTCATGATGAAGCCACATGTTTTGATCCTCCACCGCTCTGAATGTGTCTCAGATGAGTGTTTAACTCTGGATCTCCAGGCGTGGTCAGAGACACACCGGCACTGAAGAGCTGCTAAACGCCACATAAGCACATCCAGATAACATCAGCCCATCCGTGACTCAACAGATCCGGCAGAGCAGAAGACATGACTCAGCGCTGAGTCACGGTCTCCATCATCTACATCCGCCGCTCAGGACGTCACTGCCCACACACACACACACACACACACACCAGACCAGAGGTCCATCACACAGGGTTGCGCTGTGGTTCACATCTCAGACTCGGCTGCACTAATGAGTAGTGATGCACCATATCCGTATCGGCCGATATATTTTCATTTTTAATGCTATATCGTTAATGGCCTGATAAGAAAATGTGTCCGATATATTAAAGCTGAGACACTTCAGATGATCTTGAAATATGATTGGAATGACTTCAAAAAAGTCGGCTACATAAAGTTATAATGAGAACATCATTATAATTGTGTGTTTGGGACATGGAATTTAATAGTGAGATACTTTTGTTTTGTAATCAGACGCTCAAAAATTATATAAAAATTTGGATTTAGATTTATCAGCCTATATATCGGTTACCGGCTTTAAAATATAGGCTAAATAATTATCGGTTATCGGTATCGGCCAATATATGTGCATTTTTAATGTTATCGATATTGGCCCGATAATCAAATTTGGCAGATATATTAAAGCCGATAAATAATGTATTATTTGCTCCAGCTGAGACTCTTCTGTTCAACATGTTGGGTTTGAATTACCTGAAATATGATTGGAATCACTTCAAAAAAGGAAATAAAATACAGTCCAGTGCAACACGTCTGTCATATCGGCTACATTCAGTTACTGAGAACATCATTATAAATTGTGTGTTTGGGACGTGGCTTTTAATGGGGAGAATTTTTGTAATCAGGCTCTCAAAAATTATATAAAAATCAGATTTAGATTTATCAGCCAATATACAGTACTGTGCAAAAGTTTTAGAGCGGTAAGATTTTTTAAGTTTTTAAAAGAAGTCTCTTCTGCTCACCAAGGCTGCAATTATTTGATAAAAAATATAAAAAAAACAGTAATATTGTGAAATATTATTACAATTTAAAACAGCGGTTTTCTATGTGAATATACAGTAAAGTGTAATTTATTCCTGTGATCAAAGCTGAATTTTCAGCATCATTACTCCAGTCTTCAGTGTCACATGATCCTTCAGAAATCATTCTAATATGATGATTTGATGCTCAAAAAACATTCATTATTATTTTCAATGTTGAAAACAGTTGTGTACATTTTTTTTTCCAAAATTCTTTGATGAAGAGAAAGTTCAAAAGAATATTTTCTAACATTATAAATGTCTTTACTGTAACTTTTGATCAGTTTAACTCATCCTTGATGAATACAAGTATTGATTTATTATATTTCTTTCCCCCAAAAATAAAATTTAAATTCTTACTGACCCCAAACTTTTGAAGGGTAGAGTTTAATGTTACAAAAGCTTTAGATTTCAGATAAATGCTGTTCTTTTTTAGTTTCTATTCATCATAGCATCATGAAATAAAAATGTAAAAACTGTTTTCAACACTGATAATAATCATAAATGTTTCTTGAGCATCAAATCATCATATTAGAATGATTTCTGAAGGATCATGTGACACTGAAGACTGGAGTAATGATGCTGTAAATTCAGCTTTGATCACAGGAATAAATTACACTTCACTATATATTCACATAGAAAACCGCTGTTTTAAATTGTAATAATATTTCACAATATTACTGTTTTTTTGTATTTTTTATCAAATAATTGCAGCCTTGGTGAGCAGAAGAGACTTCTTTTAAAAACTTAAAAAATCTTACCGATCAAAAACTTTTGCACAGTACTGTATATCGGTTATCAGCTTTCAAATATAAAGAATTTTCGGTTATCGGTATCGACCAAAATGTTGATTTAGGTGCATCCCTAACACTGAATCAGTGTTCTTCAGCAGCGCCTTCTTCACCGCTGCATTTATGAATCTGTGCATGAAACCGTCATCCGTGTTCTTCATACACTTGTGCACTCGTGGAATACATGCGATTAAAGTGTTTGTTGTGATTAAAATCAGCATATGCCACATATTTTACTCGATTATGGTTGCTACGATTATACGTTCAGTCGCAAGTATTGTGTTTACATGAGGTAGTTAAATCACAATAAATCTCAGTATGAGTGTACAATATGTAGTAAATGTAGTGATTAATTTATGAAGTAAATGTAGTGATTAAGGGAATGAAATTTAAACAGTATCCAAGTTAATTTGCTTCTGACCATAATCAGTGTTTTCTCCTCAACTGAGCCTCTGCTGTCTGAGATTCCTCAGGCTCAATCGCTTACAGTGGGAATAACAACAACAACAACAACAACAACAACAACAACAACAACAACAACAACAAAGCATGAAAAGCTATAATCTTGCATCCACAGAAGTGTTAAATGCGTGTTAAACCCGCAGAGCTGCTCCGAGACACAATATGCGTGTGTGTTGTGAGTTTGTCCTGGAGTCAGTTGTCCAAACACTAGTTGTAGACACACACACACACACATCAGTGCACGGTTACATCAGCAGACACGTGCAGCAGACCATGAATAATGAATGAATTAACGAACCGTAGGCTGCTGAAACACATCCGCTCTGCCTTAATCTCAGGCCCTGTGTTGTGGATGATCTCTGGTTGCGTAACACTGAGGCTGGATCAGTGAGTGAGTGCAGATACGGAGGAGGCCTGAGGAAGAGTGATGTGCTCCAGTCAGTGCCGCCTCACTTCACCAGCACCAAACACACAGGAGACTGGAGGGTTTACTTTAACACACACACAGAAGACTGGAGGGTTTACTTTAACACACTTCTCACTCACAAACTGCTGTCTGACAGTGAAAAAGCTCCAGTTCTTCTCTATATCAGCGTCAGGGTTCCTGAACTCCTGAAACGCCTCCATTGTATCTTGAGTTTCTTCACGTCACAATATTCCTCATTATAATAATTAATATGCAGAATAAAGGGGCGGGGCCTGGGTGAGTTAGTTAGTAGTGTGTTAAACTGGTGGTTATGGGAAGGGGCGGGACATTTCCCAAACACACTCGACCAATCACAACACACTGATCCAGCCGACCAATCAGAGCACAGTGTGCTTTTCAGAAGGAGGGGCTTCACAGAGACAGGAAGTAAACAGAGCGTTACTGACAGACTGGGAAGAGAGGAGCCGCAACAATGGAGAATATGAGGAAATAATCAACATTACAGCAGGAAAACCTGTTCTAGTAGAGCCTGAAAACAGCAAGACTTTGAAAAAGGGCACAATAAATATGGCCTATTCAAAACTAGCTTAAAAAACTTCAAAGAATAAGAGAATTGTCATTTTTGGGCAAACTATCCCTTTTCCATCTGTTTTCCCCCACTGCGGTCAGTGCCCACCCCAGAGATCATCCGGCGGCTCTGAGCACTTCAGCTGAACCCTGTGACGCCATGCTTGCGTAACGCCATCTTCGCTCTCTGTCAACACACATTCATTCATGAAGAAGAGTCTCGCCCCGAGCAGAACAGATGATTATGTGCGTCTTTACTTTTGGATTTCAGTCCTGACCTTCAGATGAATTGGATGAGTTAGTGAGATGCAGTACATGACCTTGAGTGAGAGTGAGGCATGAGGATGTCTTTTCTCTGCAGGGTGTTCAGTCCTGTTCCAGGAACAGAGCTACCAGAAGTCATTTGTTTTCATTGGCGATAAAGGAAGCATGAGAGACAGCGATCATGACGTGTGGCCAGTGATGTAAGAAATCCAGCATGACACCAGATCCTAACCAGACGCGCAATGATATACGATTCCAGCGACATTCAGTTTGTCCACAGCAGAAACGTCAAAACCAATCCAACATCACAGCCAATCAGAAGAGTGTGTGGGCGGAGTCTCTCTGCAAACACTGCACTCACGACCAAACCAATCCAACATCACAGCCAATCAGAAGAGTGTGTGGGCGGAGTCTCTCTGCAAACACTGCACTCACAACCAAACCAATCCAACATCACAGCCAATCAGAAGAGTGTGTGGGCGGAGTCTCTCTGCAAACACTGCACTCACGACCAAACCAATCCAACATCACAGCCAATCAGAAGAGTGTGTGGGCGGAGTCTCTCTGCAAACACACTGCACTCACGACCAAACCAATCCAACATCACAGCCAATCAGAAGAGTGTGTGGGCGGAGTCTCTCTGCAAACACACTGCACTCACAACCAAACCAATCCAACATCACAGCCAATCAGAAGAGTGTGTGGGCGGAGTCTCTCTGCAAACACACTGCACCCACGACCAAAACAATCCAACATCACAGCCAATCAGAAGAGTGTGTGGGCGGAGTCTCTCTGCAAACACACTGCACTCACAACCAAACCAATCCAACATCACAGCCAATCAGAAGAGTGTGTGGGCGGAGTCTCTCTGCAAACACACTGCACCCACGACCAAAACAATCCAACATCACAGCCAATCAGAAGAGTGTGTGGGCGGAGTCTCTCTGCAAACACACTGCACTCACAACCAAACCAATCCAACATCACAGCCAATCAGAAGAGTGTGTGGGCGGAGTCTCTCTGCAAACACACTGCACTCACGACCAAACCAATCCAACATTATAGCCAATCAGAAGAGTGTGTGGGCGGAGTCTCTCTGCAAACACACTGCACTCACAACCAAACCAATCCAACATTATAGCCAATCAGAAGAGTGTGTGGGCGGAGTCTCTCTGCAAACACACTGCACTCACGACCAAACCAATCCAACATCACAGCCAATCAGAAGAGTGTGTGGGCGGAGTCTCTCTGCAAACACACTGCACTCACGACCAAACCAATCCAACATCACAGCCAATCAGAAGAGTGTGTGGGCGGAGTCTCTCTGCAAACACACTGCACTCACAACCAAACCAATCCAACATCACAGCCAATCAGAAGAGTGTGTGGGCGGAGTCTCTCTGCAAACTAGGGCTGAAACGATTAGTCGACATTGTCGACAACGTCGACAATAAAAAATTGTCGACAAATTTCTTTGTTGTCGAGTAGTCGTTTGATCTCACGTGACCTAATGTAAGGGCCTGCAATATCGCTATTTGACCGCTACGATGTGACCGCAGCATAATGAACAGGCTGCGATGTCAAGATTGCAACGCTGGAGTGTGTGTGTATGTGCGCGCGCGCGAGAGAGAGAGAGAGAGGCGCGGGCGGCGCGATCGAACTGTGAGAGAGAGAGAGAGAGAGGCGCGGGCGGCGCGATCGAACTGTGAGAGAGAGAGAGAGAGAGAGGCGCGGGCGGCGCGATCGAACTGTGAGAGAGAGAGAGAGAGAGAGAGGCGCGGGCGGCGCGATCGATCTGTGAGAGAGAGAGAGGCGCGGGCGCGATCTAACTGTGTGTGTGTGTGTGTGTGTGTGTGTGTGTGTGTGTGTGTGTGTGTGTGTGTGTGTGTGTGTGAGAGAGAGAGCCGCGATCGAACAGTGGAAACATAAAAACATACTCCGTCATTTTGTTCAAAGGACATCATTCAAACAGCAAAGTGTTAACTTATATTTGTCTACACTCGCAATAAAACACAACATTGTGCTTTTGTCACACTCTAAACTCTTGTCAAACTGTAACCTACAACTGTCACCTAACCACACACACACACACTCTCTGTTTTAAAAGCAAAACATTTATCCAACCCCATTTCAAAACAGTCTGTGGGTTCCATCTTTTGGACAGTCATCAATCATATCGTATTGGTTTTCATTTCTTGTCCTTGGAGTCGGAGCACTAATCTGTTTATTTTTAAGTTACACATTCTACATTGATTAAAAAAATAAAATCAAATGTGTTTTTATTTTATACGGAAATCAATAATTTATAATTCAGATGAGAATAAAGTTAGGGTTAATTAAAATTAAGGAAAACAAATATATTGATCTGAAATATAGCTAATTAATTTTAAATTAATTCAGGTACAATTACCAAATATATCACAAGGTCTTTTTGTAAATAAAACTATTGTCAGTGCATTACAAATAAACTGGTTCTATGCCTTTATTAATAAAACTTATTCGAAAAATACAAGGCTTAAGATATTTATGAAAATGCCTTCTGCATTTTTGTTTTACTTTTTTACTCCATTGTACCGAAACCGTACCGAGCCGTGACCTCTGTGTACCATTCCACCCCTAGTTAGAATATGTATAACTCAATGTTTTAACTAATTGAAAAAGCTGAATAATTCCAAACTTACTGATTAGTAGGCGGAATAATCGGCGATTAGTCGATTAATCGTTCTAATAATCGTTAGATTAATCGATTATCAAAATAATCGTTTGTTGCAGCCCTACTGCAAACACACTGCACTCACGACCAAACCAATCCAACATTATAGCCAATCAGAAGAGTGTGTGGGCGGAGTCTCTCTGCAAACACACTGCACTCACAACCAAACCAATCCAACATTATAGCCAATCAGAAGAGTGTGTGGGCGGAGTCTCTCTGCAAACACACTGCACTCACGACCAAACCAATCCAACATCACAGCCAATCAGAAGAGTGTGTGGGCGGAGTCTCTCTGCAAACACACTGCACTCACGACCAAACCAATCCAACATCACAGCCAATCAGAAGAGTGTGTGGGCGGAGTCTCTCTGCAAACACACTGCACTCACGACCAAACCAATCCAACATCATAGCCAATCAGAAGAGTGTGTGGGCGGAGTCTCTCTGCAAACACACTGCACTCACGACCAAACCAATCCAGTGTCTGTTACGGACGGCCTGGCTCAGTGATCTCACATCGCACGATCTTATTAACAGCTCATCTCCTGAACTGCCATTTTCTTAATTAGCACGCTATTCAGTGCAAATCCTGCTTTGCAGTCATTGTCACTGGTTAAGGTTAGGGTGTAGGGTAGGGTTAGGGGTTAGTATTTGTTGTAGCATAGCATTGTATGAAATCAGCACTGTGGTTGACATGACCAATGAAATCTTTAGAAACGGCTGCGGGGCAGAGTTTGCGCTGAAGTTGATCGGAGGAAAAAAATCATGCATGCGTGTCATGTGTCTGTCTGTCAATGGAAGGCCACGCCTACTTTGGAGCTCCGCCCCGTTTCGGAGATCTCCAGGCTGCAGTTATACCCTTCTCAGAATAGCCCTGCTGAAGATATTACGTTTTGTTTGAAAATGCTTAAAACAAGACAATCTGTCAGTGGGGTCAGGAAAATAAAATGAACTCAAAGGAAAAACTGGCCCCATTGGCAGATAGAATCACTTTTGCAGCGATTGAGGAGATATGACGGCAATAACTGAAGCATTACTGAACTTTGAAGTTTTGTCCACAACGATGCATCGGGTTTGTAACCCACAGATGCAATGCAATGTGTGGCATGTAACAGAGTTTCAACAGTACGGCCCCAACTTTGTGTTTGTGTGATGTGTCCCTCAGGTCGACTGCGCTCAGTACACACAATGGGGAGCCGGACCAATACGGTGGATTGAAATCACAGAAACCCTTAGCCATGCAAGCCAAAATCTGCACACTAACAGGCTGCTGTTGCATTATTTCTGCTGTTATATGTATATCGAGTAAAATGCTCAGAGCTTATCATCATTACAGACATACATTTGATCACAATCCAATTTTGAGATCTTTTTATCACATAATTGCGCCCTGTTTTTCCACTACAAGCACTGCTTTGGTTTCTAATAAAAAATGTCCTTTGCCAGAACAAAAATTGGATGCAGTACCGCCTACATCATTAATAATGCGCCGTTCTGATTGGCTGTCACAGACCTCTTGCACTCTCCATCAAAGACATTTAAGGTTATTTGAATACATTTTAAGTGATATGTTGCCATTTTATGTTTTATTTATTTCATAAATGCATGGCATTTTTACTGAAGTTTTATAGCCTTTGAGTCTTAAAGGTTTTTCGCTGTCTCTGACACACACAATCTAGGGATGCACGATATCACCATATCGGTCTCGGACGATATATTAACGCCGATAAATAATGAATTATTTCCTCCAGCCGAGACACCTCAGATGCGCACTGTTCAACATGATGGTTTTGAATAGCTTGAAATATGATTGAAATCACTTTAAAAAATGAAAATACAGTTCAGTTCAACATGTGCAGCCATGCGAGTCTGTCATATCGGCTACATAAAATTATAATGTGAACATTATAATTGTGCGTTTGGGGACATGGATTTAATGGTGAGACTTTTGATTTTGTAATCAGGCTTTTAAAAATTATTAAAAAATTTGGTTTTAGATTTATTCTGCCAATATATCGGTTATCGGCTTTCAAAAACTATCGGCTATTGTTATCGGCCAAAATGTTCATATCGGTGCATCCCTAACACGATCTGAGGAAACGCGTCTGGAGAACACACACACACACACACACACACACACACACACACTCATATTTAAAGTCAGCATGAAACTTCTGGGACAAGAACACATGTGGGCGGGGCTTGACTGTGTCTGTGAGGAGCTGATTGGATGGTTGTGGTTTGCTATTGGTGGGTCTCCTGTGAGTGACAGGTTGTAGCCCTGTTTTGATGTCACGGTGACTTTGACAGGTTTCAGCACATCACTATCAGCCCTATAGTATTAGAGATGACTGACTGCACTACTAGCACCACTAATAATGAGATATTAATGATGTACTACTCACACACAGTGAAGATATGTAAAGGTGAACAGTAGGCTTCCCATCATGAGGACGTCAGCTTCTCGAACACACTGTCCAGCGGCGCACACTCGCTTCACGCTGCTTTAGCTGGTATTAAAGTGGGGCGATAGAGAAATCCTCTCATTAATTTGTGCCATGTGCGCCGGCGGCTCTGAGGGAGTTATGTCATTATAATCTGTGCCGAAGCTCGTTTCCAGCCTCAGATCTGAGGACGCTCTGGCTCAGCGTTAAACGTTCATCAGGAGCGCTAACAGAACGCTGGTGTAACGCTTCTGCTCTTTACTAATGTTCTCAGACGTTCGCACAGAGGATGTCCAGAAATAACATTTTCATAACCTAATGGGAACGTTAGCAAAACACTCGGACATGAAGGTCTCTTCGTTTATGGGTCATGTTGAGAATATTCATTTCCTCTATGGCACATATTGATTTCTCTTTAGAAAACAAGAAACCAAAAGAAGCTGCACACATGCTGATTTATTCTCAAACTGCTCCTAAACACATTTATTTATTCTATTCCTTTTTTGTTCAAAGTTTTACTCTAAACTGAGAGGATTAAAAGCACCAGAACTGCACATTCATCTCATCTAACAGTGTTTTTATCAAATCCCTCAGATTTCTGCGAGGAGGATGCAGAACAACTGAACTGTGTTTCCACACAAGTGTGTGTGTGTGTGTGTGTGTGTGTGTAGATGAAGCGTGTGAAAGTGACCCACATTTCCAGGTTTGTATCAGTGCGACACAATGAAGCACATTAGCGACGTCTAGTGGACTGTCTCATTCCCTACAGTGTGTCACACCAGAAACTAGTGAGTGATGATAATACATTAGAGCGGCACCATACCAAGATAATATCCTGAATGCCCACTTTAAATTATTACCATTATTATTACCAAGGAGGTGTAGGGTCTTGATGTGCAGGTCTAACCGACTGAAAATTCATTTGTTCCTAATGCAATCAAAGCGTTAAACAGAGATAAAATACTGTGAATTGCCATGGCGTCTTACATGTATTTAACTTCACTTACGCTCTATTTTGTTTTAATTTATATGGTATTGTATGTATCGATTGTCTTTGTGTTTTTTATAATTTCACTTGTTTCTATTGGCTTGTTGTTTGTATGTACGGACTTTGCACGTTGTCCAAGACAAATTTCCCAGCGATGGGACTAATAAAGTATAAACTAAACTAATATTTAATATGTAAAATGCCAATGCATTTCTGTATTTAAATGTACATTTACATCGGCTCGGAATGCATTTTCAATTTGCACATTCAATTTTGCGACATTCATTGCGGGACATTTAATGAAAGTGCAGTCGCGAGTGTCTTAACTGTGAGTGTAAATATGAACAATTACATTTAAATGATCATTTTGCAACAGTTTTTGCTTGAATATGTTTAACATGTTAAATAATTTCTGTTATACATTTTCATTTTGCAACTTATAAAGAGTTAAAATATGTATTCAATGTACATATTAAAACTAGTGTATGAAATGGCAAATGTAAATTATATAATTGAATCTTCATTTTCATTTTGCACCAAACGTTGCACAAATGTAAAGGAAAATGTAAATTTAAATACAGAAAAGCATTGGCATTTTACATTTTGCATTATCATTTTGCATATTACATTTCAAATTGAATATTGCTACCCATATGCTTCCATACGATTCTGGGTAAATTTGATTTTTCTAATTTATTTATCACGTTTCTGAACAGACAACTAAACAAACTAACATGTAATTTACTAGAGGTTCTGACAAAATGATAATTGTTGCAGTCTATTTAAAATGTTCAATTATTTTCAATGACGTTTCTTTTTTTAATTGTTTTGAGTTGACTGATTCAATGACTCACTCATAAAGACTTGTTTAAAGGATTAGTTCACTTTTTAAAAAACTTCATTGGGAACCAAACCGTTCAAGTTCAAAATGAGAGTTTCAGAGCAGCTTACCAGACGATAAATAATACCAGACGATGAATAAGGGTCTTATCTAGCGAAACGATCGGTCATTTAAAAAACAAATAAAAAAGTTTAAGTTTTATAAGCACAAATGCTCGCCTTGCTCTGTTCTGTGAGGCGCGTTCGCGACGTCATCGTAATACGTAATTACGTGGAAAGGTCACGCTTCT
Organism: Semotilus atromaculatus; assembly: GCA_031834385.1. NCBI lineage: Eukaryota > Metazoa > Chordata > Actinopteri > Cypriniformes > Leuciscidae > Semotilus > Semotilus atromaculatus. The sequence continues at coordinate 4,634,757 of JAULUF010000044.1, read as the reverse complement.
ATCCTGACGAAAATTTTCTTTTAGCCTTTTTAATATTAGAACACCCAGGATACGCACACGAAATGGGCATTTAAACGATAAACTGACACAAAGACATTTGAATATGTGTATATGGTCCTCCTTCCTCACATTCGTAAACACTGACTCGGTACTTCCGCCGACGCGTGACCTTTTCAACGTAACTGCGTATTACATGAGTCATGAACGCGCATCACAGAACAGAGCAAGGCCAGCATTTGTGCTTATAAAACTGAAACTGTTTTATGTATTTGTGAAATGCCGATGGTTTGTCTAGATAAGACCCTTATTCATCGTCTGGTGTCGTTTAAAGCCCTTTGAAGCTGCACTGAAACTGTCATTTGGACCTTGAACCGTTTGGATCCTGTTGAAGTCCATTATATGGAGAAAAATCCTGGAATGTTTTCATCAAAAACCTTCATTTCTTTTCGACTGAAGAAAGAAAGACATGGACATCTTGGATGACATGGGGGGAGGAAATTATCAGCAAACGTTTTTTTAAAAGTGAACTAATCCTTTAATGACTGGATGAATCAGTGTTTCTGAACGAATCTCTTGAGCGAATGATTCAATGACTCACTCATAAAGACTTGTTTAATGACTGGATGAATCAGTGTTTCTGAACGAATCTCTTGAGCGAATGATTCAATGACAAACACGTGTTTAACAGTCTCCACCTACTGGTGTAACGAAGTATTGACATAATCTTTATTTGAGTACATCAAGTACATTTCAAAAGTAATTTACTGTATTTTTTGATCGCTACTGTAGACATCAGTGTTTATATCTGAACTATAACTTTTTAATATGAATGATTGTAGGGCAGAAATAATGATACTGTGAGGAGAAAAGACTGTTTCATATCTTTACAACGGCTCTCTCTGGATCAGATCTGAATCACTGTGATCGGACTCGTAAAAGGTTTAATACACAGAGCTGAATCACTGTCTTTCAGGAATAAGATCGTTTGAATTGAGATCTTCATCTTTTACGCTGTGCACATTATGACGTTTGAATAAGTGGCTGCTTTACGGGCACTGATCCATGAACGCTGCTTTAAGGGAATAATGAACATCAGTCACATTTATCACACTATAATCCATGTGTTATATAGTACACTTTAAAATAAAGTTTTCTTAATTTTATGGGAACTTTAGCACAACATTCGTGACATATTTTTGTTAGGAGGAATAGAGAGGCACTTCAGGAGAGTCCACACACTCCACCAAACACGAGCGATGGCAAAAAAGCCAGATCAAGTAAATGCTTTTACTGATAAAAGGGCAAACGTTTTGTTCACATGTGACCTTTGTCAATGCCAAGCTTACGAGGTTGATAAAGGTCATGTGTGACGCAAACGTTTAAGTCCCTCGCTATTCCCCCGTTAGCTGGAATACACATGACTTTTACAGTATATCCTCAAGATAATCTTAATTACTTCTTTAGACTTAGATAATGAAGAACATTTAAGTGAGCTCAAACAAACCATAGTCTCATTAGTTTTTGTTCTCACACTTTCATCCGTGTTGTTCCTCCACAGGAGCTTTTGTACGGGTCCGAAACAGGGATATTTACATTATACAGGGATAAAAACAGACTCATTAACACAATAACCTCTTCCCTTCTGTGTGCTGTGGACAGCAGTGTGTGAAGAGAGGACTGGATGTCCACAGACCTCATAAAGCTGTACACAAAATATGCTGTAAGCAGGGCCTGAATGTTTATTTTGAGGGGGGAGTTTAGATAAAAAATTTTTTTTTTGTATTACATTTATCTCCAAAAGTATTTAGGAGATTTTTTTTCATAAAAAATGAATTTTTTTGCATTTAAACTCATTGCATTTTACAATGGGGTAATTTTGTTCTTAAGAATTTACGCAACACAAGGAAGCTTGATTTCAATCTTTTAATTAAATTGAAAAAAGTAGCACAAATAAATACAATAGAATTAAGATACCTATAAAGATAAAAGTTTTTGCTTAGGTCTGACACTAGTATTCAGAAATAGTAGCTACTACAGAGACTGAATAAAGTAATCAAATGTAAAAAAACACTGGGTAGTGTTTTAGTCCTGACTAAATTAAATACATAGGCTATTAACCCTTGTGCATCCATCACCTAATATTTTTTTGCACTAGGTCCACAAAATACTCCCTCTCAGCGCCTTTTGGACAAAAATGTCCCCATTGAAACCCATTAAAACTGCAAATTTTAATCCCAGCGCCATTTAACTATAAAATTATGCAATCTTTGTTAAGAGGCTTTCATTCTGTTGGCAAGGCTTCAAAATTTAAATTTTTACTATTTTTTACCAGATGGTGCCATTTTTCCAGGTTTGGCCTATAAAACAAATATATATTATAGAGCCAATTGGATAAATTGTGCAACGATAATTGTGTGGGTGTGTTGGTATGGATGTCAGAGTGTGGTTAATATGTGTGCTATAAAAAAAAATGTGCGTGTATGTGTTTGTGTGCTTGTAATATTTGAGAGAGAAAAACTCAATTGCAAATCTAAAATCCAGTTCCTGTGTGACCAGTGGAGTTTTGCTGGCACCCAATGGGGAAAATCTGTTACTGCGCCCAAACAAACTCTTACTGAAAGCTCATTTTTTGAGATATCATCCTCAAATTAGGAACACAATTTATTTAGATTCATGGCTTTGCTTTTCCTGCTGTTTTAGAGTTCAACTTGATTTATAAAATATATATTTTACATAAAATAATTTTCATTATCAATTTTTTGGATTGACCTATTATTATTATTTTACTTCAGCAATAATCTGCCAAGGGTCTTCTTTAAAATGATACCAAACTTAAGTCTCTGCTCCCAAGCTTCATTTTTTTATGACAGTTTTTTGACACAGACATTTTTGTCCTCTATGGGTCTATGTGTAACTTTTTTTAATTGATGCACAAGGGGTTAATCCTGATTCCTTAAAATGAAAGCTATGTTTTGTTGTGTTGACAACCAAATTAATGACAGACTATATCAGTGTGCTGTCACTGTAAGAGCTCGTGCACAGATCCTGTAGCACATTATACGGTCACGTGCGATGTATAAGACATAACCGACTGTGTTTAGAGGATACTCACCAAGACCGAAATTTACATGATTTTCACATGTTTTTGACTGTTAAAGCGATATAATCCACGAAAAATAACTTTTGTCACCCGCGAGCTGTTTGTGAGGCGGCTTGTGTGACGAAAAAAAAAACATCTCTCATACAGCGCGCGCCTTCAAAGATCGCGTGAATGTTTACACTGGTAAAACTTAAAAAGACGTGCAAATGGTAAACTTTAGTTACTCATGATGCAGTGCTGGCCCGATTATGCAAGTGACAATTCCGTCTATCCCGACTCCCGAACGCGAGTGTATTATCGCCCGCAGCGCTGAACGACTGCCTTGTAGTATAGTAGTCATCTGTAAATGTTTGCATTGTTTCCTCGTAGTGATGACATGTGCTTGCATGAGGAGAAGAATGATATAAAGCTTTATAGCATATATTCCCCTCAGACACAGACTGAGATGCTAGATGTGGTTTCAGATGTCGTGCTCCTGTATCTGTGGCTGGATCGAGTGGCACACACACATTCCTCCGTAAAGCTTTTGACACAGTCAACCATCAGGTCCGAGTGCCAAACTCACTACTTTTAATTTCTCCTCTTCTGCAATCAAATGGATTGAATCATGTTTAACTGGTAGAACTGTGAACAACCATCGTTCATTAGCCCGTAACTTACACAGGGGTACCACAAGGATCGATGCTTGGCCCGCTTTGGTTTAGTCTATGTATCAATGATCTGCCATCAGTTTGCCCGGATATCAATACACTAATGTATGGGGACGACGCTGTAATTCGACAAATCCTCTGTGCTGCAAACTGACCACAGCCATGGATCAGATCACCGACTGGCTGAATCATAGTCATAAATCAACTAAATGTAGATAAAACAACTGTGTCAAATATAACGATTTCAGGTCAAAACATTAGTACTGTGCCACAATTTAAGTATTTGGGCATTATTATTGATTCTAATCTTTCTTATAAAGCACGTATTAATAGGTGCAATAGGGTCAAGTTTAGCTTAGCTAATTTTAGATATATTAGAAATGCACTTACTTTTAATACTGCCAAATTATTTATGGTACCATGATTGTGTCACATCTAACATATTGTCTGTCAAGCTGGGGTCAAACTAACAGCTTATCACTAAAGCCACTAGCAACTCTTTATAAAATATTCTGGACCAGAAGCCTAACCGTTCACATCATTGTATTATCCTTAATAATCATAAACTGCTAAGCTGGGAAGATGTAATTAAATACAAAAACATCTGTTTGGTCTACAAAATTCAGCATAATACCGCTCCTGCTCCTTTAATTCATTCATAATCCAGCGTAATAACAGCAGTCGGACCACCAGAAGCCCCACACCAGGTGATCCTCTAATCCCATTTAGGAGAAGCACGTTTGGTCAATTATCATTTTCTGTTACAGCCATACAAAACTGGAACTCACTGCCCACTACAATCAAAGACACACACACACGTATTCCACCTTTACTATCCACCTTAAAAACGGTCTGTCCGACCATTACAGCTGCACACACTAATCTGACAGATGTGATGTGTGTTTGATGCTGCCCGCCTCAGTGTTGTGTCCTGTGTGTGCCTCCGTGTGATTATTCTGTGTTGATTTGTACTGTTTTATTGCTTGAACAGTTTTTATGCCCTTGCAATCTGTGCTTGCTTGTTTGTTTGTGCTTGTCTCAATTGTGTGCCACACGTTTAGTACGTCTGTTCCCTCTTGCTTAGTCCTGCTGTAAATATAATTGTAATGTATTTTATTTTATGTATGCCTATTGACAACTGGCCGGGGACTACAGCTGGAAATTAGCATAGAGGCTAAAGCTGCTCTTTTTATCCAAAGGGACTCCGACGTATTATTGACTAATAAACTAAACTAAACTAGTGAAGTTCAAAAGAGACTTGATTATGGGGAACAATTCATTCATTCAGTCAAACAATCACTAAACTTTTTTTTTTTTACAAATTTCACAATTTGATTTAGATTCCTAGGCATGTGATTTTATTTAATTCCGATTTAATTTAAATTCCATTCGATATCGATGAATTGGCACATTACATGGCAAATATTAAAGAAAGAAAGAAATCATTTTTTTATTTTGGAAAATGGGGGGAAATCTATTTTGTTAGACTATTTTATTTTACAATGATATTTATCTCACCTAAATGTTTGCTCACTCGTTGCGTTTTTACAGTGGGGTAATTTTGTTGTTATGAGTTTACACAACACATGGAAGCTTGATTTCAATCTTTGAATAAAATTGAAAAAATACAAAATACAATAGAATAAAGATACAAATAAAGAGAAAAGTTTTTGGGTAGGTCTAACACTACAGACACTGAATACAGTAGCCTATTCAACTGTACAATAACACTGGATTCCTTACAATTAAAGCTATCTTTGGTTGTTTTGACAACTATAATTAATGGAAGACACATATGGCTGCGTTCACTTTAAGAGCTAGTGCAATTAAGGATCTATTACTGTTTTATTATACTGACTGTCGCATGTTTTTATGCTTATTCAAGACATAACCGACTGTGTTTATGAGGATACTCACCAAGGCCGGAGTTTAGGCATCATTTTGCGTGTTTTGACTGTTAAAACAATATATCCGCGAAAAATCACTGTGTTGCTCGCGAGCGGTTTGTGAGGCGGCGTCCCTCTAGGCCTCTCAGAGAGCGCGCGAGCACTGAATAATTTAAAGGTGCCCTAGAATGTGACATTGAATTTATTTTGGCATAGTTAAATAACAAGAGTTCAGTACATGGACATGACATACAGTGAGCCTCAAACACCATTGTTTTCTCCTTCTTACTTAAATCTCGTTTTTGAAAAACACCCCTGAAAAACAGGCGAGTATCCTCATAACACCGACTGTGACGCAACAGTCGGGATCATTAATATGTACGACTCCAAAAATCTGCATAATCCAGCCCATGTTCAATGACAGGCGGAACTGCAGCCGAAGCATGGCAGTCGATCAGTGTTTGGATGTACAAATGAACACAAAAGTATCTAGTTCCTTCATCCGAGCCTCTGAAGAAACAATGGGTTAATTTTATTTTCTCTGGAAATTTCTAAACATTTCACCGGCCAATACAGAGCTGACCTCGAACGTCTGAAAATATATCGATCGAGCCAAGCAACACTTTCTGATGTGTAATTGTTCAAGTTCAGACAGGTAATCTTTCTCTCAAAATCCTTCAATACTGTATTTACATCATCGTGTTTGCATTGGTGAAAGCATTAGAGAGAGTGCAGAAACTGTGTTGCAATGATAAGATCTTTATTCTGGCGATCAACACACTGTCGTCTGTTTGCTCAATGCTCATCACGGCAACATTTTATGTGATGGGAATAGATCTAAATACTTTAAAAACAACTCACGATTCGTTCATCTCGATAGCTGTAATGGTAAAAACGTATAATATCTGTAGTAAAAGTAATTGAGAGAGTTTCACATGTAATACGTAGCTATTTCATATGCAAGCCTGTCAGCCAATCACAGCAGAGGCCGGTTACACACAGACACGCCCCTTCAAACAGAGCGTTCACATCAGAGGCTAAAATCAGGCTAGGAAAAATGCCTTTTATTTCTAAATTATTACTATTTTGGATCTAAAAAACATACTAACATTATAAGGGCAACCCAGAAAACATTATACAATAAAAATAAAAACCATTCTAGGGCACCTTTAAAATTGCTTGAATGTTTAAACTGGTAAGACTTAAAAAGACGTGAAAATGGTCAACTTTAGTCACGATGCACTGCTGGCACGATTGTGCAAGTGAATATCCCGACGAGTATCGTCGCCTGCTGCGCACTTGACGCTAGCCTTGTGCAACACATTTATGGCTCGCTTCCACCGAGCGGTACGGTGCGGTACGATTGGGGACGGTAAACCCTGATCCGGCGTGTGTTTCCACCACCAACAGTACCCTTACGGTGCGGATCCACGTGTCCGAGCGACACTTCTGTCGTGCCGCGCTCCACTATATTCCTGTACAGCATCCCGGGAAGGCGGCGCTGCTTTTATCTGACACAACTATCCAATAGAAGTAGAGCACATGGATACGGGGGGAAGTCTCTCGTGGGTCCTTTGTTCTAGACATAGACAGTAAAAGAAATGGACACAGCGACCCCATAGACTTCACTGGAGAAAAGTGAAGCCCATTAGAAGCACTCACTTCCTGATCGCCAGGCGTATTGCGCCGGCTCAAACTGAGCTTGACGACGTAGATGTGCGTGAGCAACCTGTCTGTCTTCTAGTAGCTGTGCCGAGAGAAATCGGAATAATTCCCTTCCGAATCTCGCAGAGACGGAGAGCGTGAGCATTAGCTGTCCATGAGCTAGCAGCAAGAGACACTTTATGACTCTCTATGGGCTTCTCCCTTTACTTTATCAGACTTTATGCCTCCACGTCTCCCGATTGCCCATGAGCTTCTACTCCTGTCTATACGGTAATTTCTCACTGTGCGACAGAGAGTCGATTGGTTATGACGCAATCATTAGCCTATTTTTACACAAACTGCTTCTACGAGGCCATAACGTAAAGGTAATGGAGCCCTTCATATATTGTCATGTTTCTTTAGAAATAAATAATGGACAAATGGAGTCTTTAAACGCCTCAGAAGTTATTTGCTGTCAAAGTGATGCCAAAATGAATGGGAGTCAATGGAGTGCTAACAGCAGGAGATGCTCTGCTACAGTGGCGGCGCCCGGGAAGCGTCGCAACACCACGCTTCAGTCGTGTCACAAACGTGGATCCGCACCGCAGTATCGTGCAGAGCAGCTGATAGTACTGGAAGTGTTTCAGATATGTAGTATCGATATGTATCGAAAAATCTATATTTTGCACTTAGTTTATCATTTCAGATGCCTTTTTAAAAGACTACAATTGAAAAAAATTATATTATTATAAAAAATTCAACCGGCCAAAGTGTCTAGGAGTGACTGTTACACGCCACTGCTGAAAAATTAAATAATTTGTGCCTCCTTTAAAAAGAGACCAAACTTCAGTCTGTGATCAAAAAGCATTAAAGATATGAAAGCTTTATGGAAAATTCATTTTCAGGTCTATGCTCAGAAAGTGAATAAATGGATTATAACTACTGCATAAATATAATTTAGTACCCTAAATAAAAATATATTTAAAAAAAATACAAAATCTTAAATTAAAAAACATTATTGAACTAAAATACAGCACAATCATTTAATTTAGCTAAATAATAATGTTATTGCATATATAACTCAACAATGTTATTTATATAAAATACATATATTATTTATCTATGATAAAGTAGTGAAGCAAAATAAGTCAGAATCTAGGATAAACTGAAATTAAAACAGGTTTGAAACAACTTGAAGGGTGAGTAAATTATGACAGATTTTTTTTATTTATTTTTTATGGGTGAACTATCCCGAATAAAGTATTACGTTAGTTATGTGTTACTAAACCTCTCGCGTGGACTTAACATTACAGATTAAGCAAGACTTTACGAACGGCAGGTCTGTATGATTCTCATCTGAGTGAGATTATCCGCAGGGTGTGTGTAGCTGTACAGCTGTGACCTGCACACACACACACACACACACACAGCATCTCATATCACGCCTTTACTCATCAAACCGAGCCAAACACACACACACACACACACACACACACACGATCTCTCTCGATAACTCTATCTCGATATATCTACTGCAGCATCAGTACAGTTCCCGCGCTCGCCTCGCGCTCTCTCTCGTTAGCGCTGACTCAGCTGAAAACGATGGCGGGTCACCATGGCAACACGAGATGCGGCTGCTGCTGAGCAACACATCTGAGGTAAACGCCACAGTGTCGGGCACGGGCGTGTTCTCTGCTGCTGTTCGGGGTCTGTACCTGTGCGGAGGCTGACGGATCTCCCGGTGTGGCGGAGCAGCGGCGCTCGGCGTCCATCGCCCTCCATCTGCGGACACACACACACACACACACCGAGCTAGAGCTCGAGCTGCTGCTGCTGTCGGTTACACCGAGACACACGTCACGCGCTGTTCCTCCAGCAGGCGCTCGAGAGCGAGCACACACACACCGTCAGCGTCGAGCTTTGTGATCATTTCGAGGACTGGTAACTCACTTACAAATAGAAATAAAATCCATTACTATACATTAAATGATTATTGTTATTATTAAAAATACATAAATAAATTAAAAAGTTATTCTGCGATCTCCTTCGCGTGATTGGTCAATCCAGACCCGTGCTGAGAAAAGCAACATAGATCATGCAGAGCCGTTGAAAAACCTGATATCACGTGACCAGCGTCATAGAACCAGAAATATGAGTTAAAGGTTAAACTAACCAAATAATGAAATACATTTGAATTAAATGAGAAAAATAAATAAATAATACATTAGATTGAATATTGAAATGATAAATTGGTTAAATAAATAAAATTGTATTTAAATAAAAGAAATACAAAATCTGAATAAAACAAATAAATGAAAATAAATAAAATTAGATTAAAATAAATGCATAAGAAAAGGCACTCGAGTATTAGTTTTTAGAAAATATAAAAAGCCTTTATTATTTCAGTCCTGAAATAGTTACCAGTCCTGTTTTTAAAATCTAAGCCATTAAATAATTAAGACTTTTTATATTTTTCTAAAAACTAATAAACTATATTGTCTAATACTCGAGTGCCTTGGATTGTTTTTCCCTGATGAGTGAAACCGTCCCTACACCTAATAGCACAGAGACACACCCAGGGCCGCACTTCTCGCATTCCTTGTATTTAAGAAATAAAATAGATGCATTTGATGAAAACTTAATTTAAAACACAAGAAAGGCTGTGTAAAAATGTAAAAATAAATAAGTAAAATAGTACAAAATAAACAAATGGATTAAAATTAAATTGTATTTACGTAAATAATGAATAGATTTGAAAATAAATGAATAAAATCTAACGGTACAGTAGAGTAAAAACACAATTACATTATTATTTGTTCACTATTTATATTTTATTTTATATAATAAATAAATGATTTACACTTAAATTAAATTAAATTATTATTAATTGTTCATTCTTTACAGTTAAAGATGATTGACTGGGATCCTAGAAACATGTGCGAATGTAACGTCTTCGACTTTTTATGTCATAATTATGGTGATTTTAGTTCTTCTGCGGCCACACACACACACACGTGTTTGACTCTGCAGTCTCGCGATCTTCCGCCAGAGAGCGCAGTCCGCTTCAGCCGCGCCTCAACGTCACCATAGGAACAGACGCGCTTTCCGACACGTGTACATACTTTACGACATGTTTACGTAGTTTGCGGTAGTAGAACGCCAGAAAAGTGCTTTTTCACGTGTGGCGTCGATAAAGGTATTATTTAGGTTATTATCAGTTCCTCTTACGAATGTATATCTGTATGTGGATCACGGGTAGCAGTCGATAAATTCAGCTCGATGTCAAAGATCTGATGGGTTCAAATGAGGCAAATCTGCGGGGTGATGACGATTGATTTATTGATTTTGTCTGTGGATCAACAAGTGTTTTTCCTGTGCAAAGTGCGTCCTGTAATATATCAGTTTCAGTGTTGTGTTTAATACGTTAACTTGATCAATAAACTTTTAGAAACTTTGTTTAGTTGGTGATGTGAGAGTCGTTCCTGATGTGACTGTGAAAACAGATTGATATATTATACATATATGTGTGTGTTTGACAGACCAGAGCTCAGAAAGTGATGGTGAATCAGCTGATGTTGAGGGCAGCTGCTCACTGCGGGAGATGGACAGCTGTCAATCAACTCGCCCGGACACACTCAGGTGCGTGACGTCACGTACGCGTCCAGTTAAATGTTTTCTATACTAGTTAGTAGGGTTAGGAATAGTAGTAGTAGATGATATAATTGTATATCATGCTATTTTTTTAAAGTGAATATTGATAAAGTATTTTTTACATACTCTCGTATTACCAACGCCCTGGTAACTGCTCACACAAACGTATATGATACAAGTAAACTATGATACAGGTGTGTGTGTGTGTGTGTGTGTGTGTGTGTGTGTAGATATGGCAGAGTTTCGAGAGGTTTTCTCTAAGGCGCGTCAGATCGCCATCATCACTGGAGCAGGAGTAAGTGCAGAGAGTGGAGTACCAACTATCAGAGGAGCTGAAGGACACTGGAGGACCTGGAAAACACAGGTAAAAAAAATACACACACACACACGCACACAGAGAGAGAGAGAGAGAGAGAGAGAGAGAGAAAGTGAGAAAGTGGAGTACCAACTATCAGAGGAGCTGAAGGACACTGGAGGACCTGGAGAACACAGGTAAAACACACACACACACTCATACACACACTCACTCTCATACACACTCTCATACACACACTCACTCTCACACATACACATACACACACACACACACACACACACTTGCATCAGTCCATCACAAGTGCTCCAGAAACTGACAAGTTTAATTTTTAATCTTCATATAGGTATTGCATAACCCGAAACCCGTCTGTTGTCTTTACATAATTTGACAACCAGAAATGTAAATAAATCACACACGTTCACAGATTCTGGGCTGTATAAAACTGAAGATGTGTCTGAGCGCTGTCATGTTCTGCCTGTACTCTAGACTGAGCTTGATAACACAACAGGCCCTTCCCACGCTGCTAAACACTCGTGTTCTTCCTCAGTCTCTGTCTCGGTTTCCAGTACAACAGTCTTAAATCAAGATGACTTTCCTGGAGGATAAGCATGAGTCAGCATTTTCACTCAATTGGTTACAGCAAGAAATGCATAACTGATATAAAACATGTTGACAAAAAGATTAAATGCAATTTTTGGCAATAGAGAGATTTATAAGCAGTTCCCTTTCAAGGGAACTCGAGCTGCGTAGAAGCGCTGTGGGAACGCCCCTGCGTGATTGCGTCACGAAGCCCGTGTAGAATCAGTCCAATCGCGAGACGAAACGTCATAGGCAGGTGACGTCATCGACCAGGAAACTGTAAAGCACACCTGAATCATAACAGCGCCAGCTTCTGATAGGCTGAAGCAAGCGCTCTGTGTGAATCATTGTCTGAAAGTGTTTTTGTTTGGACACACTGCGGTTTCTTCCGCCCAGGCTGAGGCCCCGGTACTGCAACTATCCACTTCTGAGGAGCTGGATGTTGTTAGTATTGGGACAGACTCGTCACTTCAGTCTCCTGCATGTGAGGAGCTTGTAGAGGTGCTCACTCGTGCTGTAGAGAAATTAAGCATTGAGTGGCCAGCGGATAAACAAGACTCGAGGCAGAAAAGCAAGCGATCATGAGTGGTCGCCCAGCCCAAGGTCTGTGGCAGGACCATCATCTCTCATGGCACGTAAATTGTCTAGAAATGTTAGTGGTGTTCCAGGCTCTGAAACACTCCCTCCCAGACCATCATGTGCTTGTTTGGTCAGACAACACATCGGTGGTGTCTTATATAAACCATCAGTGGGGTCTGCGTTCATGCCCCTTATATAAGATCCTCCTGTGGGCCCAGGGGAAGCTACTTTCATTGAGGGCAATCTACATCCCGGGGTATTTAAATCAGGGGGCGGACATCCTGTCGAAGCAGGGGCCGAGGCCCGGGGAATGGAGACTCCAGTGGAAGAGTTTTGGTCGTTCCAAGGTCGACCTGTTTGCTTCCAAGGAGATAGCACAATGTCCACTGTGGTTCTCTCTCAGTCATCCAGCCCCTCTGGGGTTGGACGCTATGGTACAGAGATTGTCGAGGTCACGTCTGTACGCCTTTCCCCCGATTGCTCTGCTCCCAGGAGTTCCGGAGAGGGTTCGCCGGGATGGGGTCAGTCTACTGCTGGTAGCCCCGGTGCTGGCCGGCCCGAGTATGGTTTGTGGACCTAGTGTCTCTCCTCGATGGCTCTCCTCTGGAGATTCTGCTAAGGGGGGACCTACTCTCTCAGGCGAGTGGGACGATCCTTCACCCCTGCCCAGAACTGTGGAAACTGGGCTTGGCCTCTGAGGGGGCCCAGCTCATTACTTCTGTGGAGACCATCCTCCTCTCCAGAGCTCCGTCAACAAGGAAACTGTATGCCTTGAAGTGGAGGTTATTCACTTCCTGGTGTGGAGAGCACCAGCTGGACCTGGTTAAAGGAACACTCCACCGTTTTTTGAAATTGGGCTTATTCACTGTATCCCCTACATTTAGATAGGTGGGCAAATGCATTTTTGTCTCAGTGCATGCATTGTCTTAGTCTGGCAGCGCCGCCGCTAGCTTAGCTTAGCATAATGAATGGAATCCTATGTTGCCAGGTAGCATGTCCTGAGTAAAAGTGATTAAAAAAAAAATTAAAAAAAAAAAATTACTTCTTGTGGCCATCTTATTCACAACGAGTAATAATAGAAATGCAGATGAAGACTAGGTGATTTCCAGGCAGAGATTGATGTGGGACTATATGAGGGGAAGCACAGGCGAAGCACTGCTACTTGGCGGGCGCAGAGATATCACGCTCCAGTTCACGCGCCGGCGCCTGATTATATTGTCCAGTATATTTGCTTCTTATTTATTAATCCAGGCAAATTTGTTGATGAAACATTGATTAAAATGAAGATACAATTTATACAAAACGAAATAAAATTTAAAGAAAGGCTTTCTACAAAACAAAACTTAATAAGTGGTCAAAATCATGTCTGACCCATTCCAAATGTTTTCCGATATATTGGTCATCTTATGATCCTATCTTACTCATCTCATGCGGTTCCCTTTTCATATCAACATAGATGAAATTAAAGAAATAACATTATATTATTTAAACATAAATATGAAACGTAGCCTATGTTTAAGTTTTTTAACTTATGAGCGTCAGACGCTCCGCTTTGCTCATGCTCTGGTGTGTATACACGCATGTGGTGGAGGGGTGCGATTTTTGAATAATAATCAAATAAAACCCAGCGATCTTCGAATATTATTTTTGCTTGAAAATTTCGTTTTGTATACATTGTATCTTCATTTTAATCAACGTTTCATCAACAAATTTGCCTGGATTAATAAATAAGAAGCAAATATAGTGGACAATATAATCAGGCGCTGGCGCGTGAACTGGAGGGCGTCTCATAAATGAACCGAAACACAGCGTAGGCTATAGGCTATAAGCTACTTGCCTCACAGACCTGAGAAGTATATCTAGAAAGCTACAAGTAGCTAAAATGTCTACTTTTAAACAAAACAATTAAAGGGGTCATGACATGAGAAACCAAATTTGCCTTGATCTTTTGGTATATAAGAGATCTATGTACTATTAAAACTTCCTGCAAGTTTCATAGCTTAAGACGTCCTCCCCATTATAAACGAAGCATTTATTTAATCAAGCTCTAAATACAGCTCGTTCTGGATCCATGGTATGAAGTGACGTCACGGTGCGAAGTGACGTACCAGTCGTTTGCATATGACCGCCTCCAGTGCAGGACAACTACGCCTCATTTCGCATCATCGCATGCGTTGTCGTGCAGCGGGTGGGTCTGTTTACAAGATACAACATGTTTGAATACGCTGCCGAACGATCCAGACGTCAGGGAAAGCAGTCGGATGCAGTTTATTTGCAGCATATGCAGCGCGCCAAAGCCTTATTTGAACGGTGAGTGATCAGATGAGTGTGACAGGGCATGTTACTGAAAGAACGAGCAGAGAGCGAGAGAGCCCCGGCCGCGCGCGCGCCTTCAAACTGTCTCTCTCTCTCTCTCTCTCTCTCTCTCTCTCTCTCCCTCCCTCCCTCGCGCATATGAATCAAAATCAATTGAGAATTGACACGATGGTAAAAGATTGGAAGACCGAAGTTTCACATGGTGGAGCATTGTGTAGTCTACATGTGATACAAAATGATTAACGTTAATAATTTATGCATAAGCAGCACTGACGTTAGCCAATCATAACAGTGGGCGTTAACACTGAAGTCTTAAAGGGGAAACACCCCAAAACAGACTGTTTGAATCAGAGGTGAGAAACAGGGTGGGAAAATGTCATAAATCACTACATTTTAAAAGTTTTTTTGTACAAAAAACTATAGTAATACTATAATTGCACCTAAGGGAACATAATAAAACAAAACAAAAAACCATGTCATGACCCCTTTAAAAACTAAGTAGGCTAATTCGTAAGTGTGCATTTCTCTCTATAGGCACTTTCACTACTGCGAAGATGGCGAGTCTGCATCGTCAACTTTATCTTTGCAGCCACTGACATAAAAAACACTAGTTTATTAATAAACAATTCAAATGTTTCATGCATAATCATTACGTTCGCCAGTTCTTTGTGGCAAGCTTTATTTCAGGTGTTGCGTGATATCTCTGCGCCCGCCAAGTAGCAGTGCTTCGCCTGTGCTTCCCCTCATATAGTCCCAAATCAATCTCTGCCTGGAAATCACCTAGTCTTCATCTGCATTTCTATTATTACTCGTTGTGAATAAGATGGCCACAAGAAGTAATTATTTTTATTTATTTTTTTATCACTTTTACTCAGGACATGCTACCTGGCAACATAGGATTCCATTCATTATGCTAAGCTAAGCTAGCGGCGGCGCTGCCAGACTAAGACAATGCATGCACTGAGACAAAAATGCATTTGCCCACCTATCTAAATGTAGGGGATACAGTGAATAAGCCCGGTGTATCCGGTGGAGTGTTCCTTTAACTGTTCGGAGCACTTCTCTGGAGGGCTATCCCCCTCTGCACTGAAAGGTGTATGTGGTGGCACTGGCTGCTTACCACGTCCCTTTGAGTGGAGTTTCTGTGGGGAGACACCCATTAATAACTTGTTTCCTTGTTTACTAGGGCGCCGACATGGGACTTGGCCGTTGTACTAGAAGGCCTCTCCCTAGCTCTGTTCGAGCCCATTGAAGAAGTTGCTGAGAAATACCTCACTCTTAAAACTATCTTTGTTATTGCTATCTCGTCTGTTAAGAGAATGGGAGACATTCAAGCATTCTCGGTTTCACCCTCGTGCATGGAATTCTCGCCTGGCGTAGTAAAGGCCTTTCTTCACCCTAGGCCAGGCTATGTTCTGAAGGTCCCTACTAATACTGTTAGACCTATTATACTGCAGGCTTTCTGTCCTCCAAGAGACGTCAGACCAAGAGAAACTAAATCTGCTCTGCCCTGTTAGGGCCATAGATGCTTAAGTACACAGAGCTGCCCTGTGGAGGAATTCTGAACAGTTGTTCATTTGCTTTGGGTCACCCAGGAAGGGGTGTCCAGCATCTAACCAGAGGATGAGCAAGTGGGTGGTTGAGGACATCTCACTTGCTTACGAGTCGGCTGGTTTGCCTTCACCATTGGCTGTTTGAGCTCACTCCACTAGGAGTATGGCTGCTTCTAAAGCTTTATTATCAGGAGTTTCCTTACAGGATGTTTGTGATGCGGCAGGCTGGTCCTCACCACACACATTCGTGAGGTTCTACGATCTTGACTTCTGCTCCTCTCCTTCCTGGGGCGCAGGTGCTTTCGTCTGATGTGCACTTCAAATGGACAAATGGATTAGCGTTCCCACAGCTTTTTTCCGCAGCTCGAGTTCCCTTGAAAGGGAACGTCTCGGTTACGTATGTAACCCTAGTTTCCTGAAGAGGGAATCAGATGCTGTGTTGCCCTGCTATGCTCCTGGCATGCCTGTGATCTAATTGCTTCAGCCTATAAGAAGCTGACGCTTTTTGGTTCAGGTGTGCTTTATAGTTTCCTGGTCGATGACGTCACCCGCCTATGACGTTCCGTCTTGCCATTGGACTGATTCCATGTGCTTCATAATGCAATCACGCAGGGGCGTTCCCACAGCGTTTTTACGCAGCTCGAGTTCCCTATTCAGGGCTCTAGGGTTACATATGTAACTTAGAAGTTTTTTGTAGTAACAAGGTGGAGGGAAAACACCAAAAAAATTATCAACCAACTTTGGGAAGTCATTATTCCCTGTTGTTAAAACTCAGCAGGTTACAGTCCAATGTGATTACATGAACTATCATTCTCAGGAAAAGAAAGTGTTGAGCCTGTGTGTGTGTGCAGGATCTGGCCACGCCACAGTCGTTCTGCCGTCACCCCAGCAGGGTGTGGGAGTTCTACCACTACAGGCGAGAGCTGTGTGTGAAGGCCCAGCCCAGCGCCGCTCACAGGGCCATCGCCGAGTGTGAGGAGCGGCTCCGCCGACAGGGACGATCGCTGGTGCTGATCACACAGAACATCGACCAGCTGCACCAGCGCGCAGGATCCAAGCACGTGCTGGAGGTCCACGGTCAGAATACACACACATCCTCACACACTCACACACGCTCACCGGGCCGATCGCTGGTGCTGATCACACAGAACATCGACCAGCTGTACCAGCGTGCTGGATCCAAGCACGTGCTGGAGGTCCATGGTCAGCTCAACTACAGTTCTGTGTGTGTGTGTGTGTGTGTGAGTGTGTGTGCGCGGAACACAACTCCTCAAGCTCACATGATTGACACATAGCAAAGTTATATCCGGTCATAAAAACAGAATTCACTGTATAATGTGGAATTTCACGAACATTTTTGATGAATAAATAAAAAGCAGGTCAGTGCACTTAAAGGATTAGTTTACTTCAGAATTCAAATTTCCTGCTAATTTACATTTAATAATTTTTTTACTCACCGCCACATCATCCAAGATATTCATGTCTTTCTTTCTTCAGTCGAAAATTTTTTTTTGAGGAAAACATTCCAGGATTTCCTCCATATAGTGGCTGCGTCCGAAATCGCATACTTCCCTACTATATAGTATGCGAAAAACAGTACGCGAGCAGAGTAGTATGTCCGAAATCATAGAATTCGAAAAACAGTAGGCGAAAAGTCCCCGGATGACCTACTACTTCCGGCGAGATTCTGAAGTGCGCATACGATGGACACTTTACTATCCCATGATGCCACGGGAGAGGAGTTGTTGTCGTTATATTTGAAAATGGCGGAAACCGGAGACGCGGCTGTAACGTTAGCTATGGGCAGTAGAGATAAACACAGACACACATGCGTATCTCTATTGATTCATTCATGTTTATTTATCGATGGTAATATCACAAGCAAATAAATGGCCTTTTCCTTGCCAAAAATCAACATCTGTCATTGTTCATAGGGGTTGTGTGTGTGTTTTATGAGGTAAATTTATGAGGTAAATAAATGTTATTTGAGAAACTCCACAAAAGGCGTGATCTGCGAGCAGCTGACCGACGCCTCCTCTTGATTGTCGGCTCGGACGACGTAAAAACGCAGATGAAAACAGAAAGCAGAACTAAAAACAGCGCGAAGTTGCTGCAGTCAGTGGAATGGGCTCTTTAAATTTTCGCACTGTTATGACAGCGTATGTCACGCGACAACAACATGGCGCATGTAGTACGTCCGGATTCATTCATACTACCCGTATTCATACTATATAGAACGTACTTTTTTTAACGGTCGCGAAGTACGTTCTTATTTAAATGTAGTACCTACTCACATAGTACGCGATTTCGGACGCAGCCAGTGTCTTCAATGGGGACGAACGGGTTGAAGGTCCAAATGTGAGTTTCAGTGCAGCTTCAAAGTCTGGACACGATTCAGCCGAGGAATAAGAGTCTTATCTAGACAAACCAGAGGACATTTTCTAAAAAAAATTATATTTATATACTTTTTAACTACAAATGCTGGTACTAGCTGCGATGCGCCACACGTTACGCAATCGCGTTGAAAGGTCACGCTTGATCCGGGTTAAAAAATGTAGGATAGGGCGAAAAAAACATCTTATATTCTTCTCCAACTTCAAAATCGTCCGACGTCGTTGTTTTACCTTTTATTTTATTTATTTGTAAATGGCATTTGACTTAGTCTTTACACATTCTCTTTGTAAACACTAGGTCTGTATTCAATGTAATAATGATAATAATAATCAATTATTATTAAAACTTAATTTTTTTAAGACAAAAACATTTAAAAAATTTATTAAAATTTAAGTAAACCATTAAAATGGAATCCAGACAATTTAAAAAACTGTTTAAAAAAAAAAAACTAATAAATGTTTAAAAAAAAAACATTTTTTAAAAAAACATTAATAAATTGTTGTGAAATTAATAAGTTTCATCAAAAACTGAAATTGTAGAAAACTACGGAATTTGGAAAAAAATTTATGGGATTTGTGAAAAATGAAAACTGATTTCATAGGGGCCCAAGGTGTCCACTGTTTCTGAACAAAGACTCGTCATGTTCTGGCATTTGAATTAAAGCACCGTTAACCGTTTAGAAGTCGTGTTTAGTTCATGTTTGTAAGGCTGATTCACAGAAGTGTCATTTATTATAAGCGTTTCTGGGCTTGTTGTCTGTATTTGGCTCATAAAGCGATCTAGTTCGGTGTGGGTCGCGATATTATGGTCTTTTGGCTCTGTTTGTTTATTATGGGCTTGATCTTGTTGGCTGTTTTTCTAGGTTTTCTTATACCACATACATGCAGAAGAGAGAAACGCCTCTGATGCATGATTAATTATATCATGAACATGTAGCTGCACGATTCTGGAGAAATTAAATGAGAATTCTGTTTAAAAACACAATTTTGTTAAAATAGAGATCATGATTTGAACAGACAAATAAACAAACTAACATGTAATTTACTAGAGGTTCTGACAAAATGATAATTGCTGCAGTCTATTTAAAATGTTCAATTTGATTGAATTGTTTTTTCAAATTGGTTTGAAAAGAGTGAATAATTCAATGACTCAGTGGTTTAGTAGACAGAGCTGGATCACTGTCATTTAGGAATGAGATCGTGTGTGTTTGAGTGGAGATAAACGATTAATCATACAGCTCTAAAACTAGTTGTTAGTTCAGTTAAACTAGTTGTTAGCTTTATTGTAAATGCAGATGTCACTACCTGTAATATTCCAGAGTTAATTTGGTTGTTGAATGCGGTTGACACCCGTAAATGACCTCATGATCTCCGTGCACCAGTGTTTTAACCGGTTTTATACATTTTTAATGACATTTGTATAATAGAAAGAAAAGTTTCAGTTAGTAGTTTCTTATTTGACTGAATAACAAAAAAAAGTTCTCCATAAAACCATAAATCCCTCAAATTGATTAAAATATTATAATGACACATCATATTTAATGGTGATAGATGATTTGTTAATCGCATATTTTACACTTTCAATAAAACATTTGCAATTGGTTTGAAGAAGGTTTTTCTGCATGTTTGGGCTGTGTTTACACTGTTCTGACCAGCAGGGGTCGCCAGCGAGTGGTTTCAAGTGCAGTTGTTTTGGGTTTGGATGAATAAATGCCCTTTTTTGTGTTAGTTTGACAGATTTATGGTTTCTGTGTGCAGGTAACCAGTATCAGACCAGATGTTTGAGCTGTGGAGCTGTGGAGGTCAATCACAAGAGCCCCATCTGTCCATCACTGGAGGGCAAAGGGTGAGTCCTGTCCTCATCCACTCGCCCCGAAGACCCATGAGCAGCGCCGCTCATGAAGCACATCCACACCACTGTGATGATGTTTCAGTGATGACACTTCTCTTCCTCTGTCAGGTCACCTGACCCTGATGTCCCCGACGCACTCATACCTGTCAAAGACCTGCCCAGGTAATACCGCCAACACACACACCCTATCAAATACCACCGACACACACACCCTATCAAATACCACCGACACACACACCCTATCAAATACCACCGACACACACACCCTATCAAATACCGCCGACACACACACCCTATCAAATACCACCGACACACACACCCTATCAAATACCACCGACACACACACCCTATCAAATACCACCGACACACACACCCTATCAAATACCGAGGACAAACACATGTTGGCGGTGATGGCGGGAGGGGGAGAGTCGTCTCCGTGCCAACGGCTCCGCCCACAACGCAGAGGCGAATTGCTAATGAGCTACTGCCGCTCTGCTGAAGCGAAGTCCCTGAAAACGGCACAGGTTTTGTGATTTTGGCTAAAAATGGCATAATCATAATTTAAAGACCACCGGGAATGTTTAAAAAATAGCTCAAAATATGATCGGAGTGGGACTTTTAAGTAAGTTCAGTGATGTTTCATTTTTGTTAAAAAAAAAGTTACATATATATATATATATATCCCAAAATCACTAGGCCAGTGTTATATATTTTGTTAAGTTGATAACTTACAATATTCCAAATGTTTCCAACTATTTTTAAATCATGAGAAAATGATTTTGATATTCTAGGTATTACCAATTGGCCAGAGTTTTGAGATCGCAATAGACGTGAAGGACTATAATGCGTTAAGAGTTTGCTGAAGTACTGCGGAGCTAAACCATTTAGGGCTTTGTAAGTAATCAACAATATTTAAAAATGTATACAATGTTTAATAGGGAGCCAATGCAATGTTGACAGAACCGGGCTAATATGGTCATACTTCCTGGTTCTGGTAAGAACTCGAGCTGCTGCGTTTTGTACTAGCTGTAGTTTGTTTATTAAGCGTGCAGGGCAACCACCCAGTAGAGCATTACAATAATCTAGCCTTGAGGTCATCAACTAACTATCCGTATTTTTTATTGAAAGCATATGTCGTAATTTAGATATATTTTTAAGATGGAAGAATGTGGTTTTACAGATGCTAGAAATGTGGCTTTCAAATGAAAGATTGGCATCAAAGAGCTCACTGATGTTCCTAACCGACGATGAAGACTTAACAGAGCAGACAGTATTCTAGGTTATTACGTGCAAAGATTTTTGGTCCAATCATTAGAAACTAAGTAGTTTTTTTTTCAGAATTAAGTAGTAGGAAATTACTAGTCATCCCTAGTCATTTTATATCAGCTATGCATTCCGTTAATTTATTGAATTGGCAAGTTTTGTCGGGGTGCAAAGAAATATAGAGCTGAGTATCATCAGCATAACAGTGGAAGCTAATTCCATATTTCCTAATGATATCTCCTAATGGTAGCATGTACAGAGTGAACAGCAGCGGTCCTAGTACTGAGCCTTGCGGTACGCCATACTGAACTTGTGATCAATAAGACATCTCTTCATTTACTGCTACAAACTGAAAACGGTCAGATAAGTACGATTTAAACCATGCTAGTGCAATTCCACTAATGCCAACATAGTTTTCTAGTCTATTTAAAAGAATGTTGTGGTCAATTGTGTCAAATGCAGCACTAAGATCAAGTAACACTAATAGAGAGATACTACCACGATCGGATGATAAGAGCAAATCATTTGTGACTCTAACGAGAGCTGTCTCGGTACTATGGTACGGTCTAAATCCGGACTGAAAATAATTCAATATAATTTCATTCAAGAAGGGAACACAGTTGTGATGATACTGCTTTTTCTAATATCTTTGACAGAAAAGGCAGATTCGAGATTGGCCTGTAATTGACTAATTCTGTAGGATCAAGTTGCGTTTTTAACAAGCGGTTTAATCATAGCCAGCTTAAAAGTTTTCGGTACATATCCTAGTGACAGATGAATGAATGATATTAAGAAGAGGATCTATGACCTCTGGAAGCATCTCTTTCAGTAGCTTAGTCGGTATAGGGTCTAACATACAAGTTGTCGATTTAGAAGAATTAACGAGTTTAGACAATTCTTCCTCTTCTATTGCAACGAATGAATGGAATTTTTCCTCAGGGAGACTACAATGCACTCCCTGATCCGATACTGTAGTAGACGGTTGCATAGTTATAATTTTGTCCCTGATATTATCAATCTTATAAGTGAAGAAGTTCATAAAGTTATTACTGCTAGGCTCTTTGGAAACTTAGTAGAAGTGTGTGTGAGACCCTGTTCCTCTTCCTCAGGTGTGAGCAGTGTGTGTGTTCATGAGTGTGTGAGACCCTGTTCCTCTTCCTCAGGTGTGAGCAGTGTGTGTGTTCATGAGTGTGTGAGACCCTGTTCCTCCTCTTCCTCAGGTGTGAGCAGTGTGTGTGTTCATGAGTGTGTGAGACCCTGTTCCTCCTCCTCCTCTTCCTCAGGTGTGAGCAGTGTGTGTGTTCATGAGTGTGTGAGACCCTGTTCCTCTTCCTCAGGTGTGAGCAGTGTGTGTGTTCATGAGTGTGTGAGACCCTGTTCCTCCTCTTCCTCAGGTGTGAGCAGTGTGTGTGTTCATGAGTGTGTGAGACCCTGTTCCTCCTCTTCCTCAGGTGTGAGCAGTGTGTGTGTTCATGAGTGTGTGAGACCCTGTTCCTCTTCCTCAGGTGTGAGCAGTGTGTGTGTTCATGAGTGTGTGAGACCCTGTTCCTCTTCCTCAGGTGTGAGCAGTGTGTGTGTTCATGAGTGTGTGAGACCCTGTTCCTCTTCCTCAGGTGTGAGCAGTGTGTGTGTTCATGAGTGTGTGAGACCCTGTTCCTCCTCTTCCTCAGGTGTGAGCAGTGTGTGTGTTCATGAGTGTGTGAGACCCTGTTCCTCCTCCTCCTCTTCCTCAGGTGTGAGCAGTGTGTGTGTTCATGAGTGTGTGAGACCCTGTTCCTCTTCCTCAGGAGTGAGCAGTGTGTGTGTTCATGAGTGTGTGAGACCCTGTTCCTCCTCTTCCTCAGGTGTGAGCAGTGTGTGTGTTCATGAGTGTGTGAGACCCTGTTCCTCCTCTTCCTCAGGTGTGAGCAGTGTGTGTGTTCATGAGTGTGTGAGACCCTGTTCCTCCTCTTCCTCAGGTGTGAGCAGTGTGTGTGTTCATGAGTGTGTGAGACCCTGTTCCTCTTCCTCAGGTGTGAGCAGTGTGTGTGTTCATGAGTGTGTGAGACCCTGTTCCTCCTCTTCAGGTGTGAGCAGTGTGTGTGTTCATGAGTGTGTGAGACCCTGTTCCTCTTCCTCAGGTGTGAGCAGTGTGTGTGTTCATGAGTGTGTGAGACCCTGTTCCTCTTCCTCAGGTGTGAGCAGTGTGTGTGTTCATGAGTGTGTGAGACCCTGTTCCTCCTCTTCAGGTGTGAGCAGTGTGTGTGTTCATGAGTGTGTGAGACCCTGTTCCTCCTCTTCAGGTGTGAGCAGTGTGTGTGTTCATGAGTGTGTGAGACCCTGTTCCTCTTCCTCAGGTGTGAGCAGTGTGTGTGTTCATGAGTGTGTGAGACCCTGTTCCTCCTCTTCAGGTGTGAGCAGTGTGTGTGTTCATGAGTGTGTGAGACCCTGTTCCTCCTCTTCCTCAGGTGTGAGCAGAAGGGCTGTGACGGGCTGCTGCGGCCTCATGTCATCTGGTTCGGGGAGACTCTGGACTCACACATCCTCACTGCAGTGGAGAAGGAGCTGGAGACCTGTGACCTGTGTCTGGTGGTCAGTTCAGCTCACACACACACACACACACACACACACACACACTGAGTCTGTGTCCCCTGTCCTCTCTCAGGTGGGCACGTCCTCTGTGGTGTATCCGGCTGCCGTGTTCGGCCCACAGGTGGCGTCCCGAGGCGTCCCCGTGGCCGAGTTCAACACTAAGAGGACACCGAACACAGCGCGCTTCAGGTGAGCTCGTGCCCTGGACCAGAAACACCACTCTACAGCTGAGAACACGTGTTGTCTCTGAACCGCAGTAAGGGACAGATAGTGATGTTCATGAGATCTGATCTGGTTGCAGGTTTCACTTCCCGGGCCGTTGCTCCGAGACTCTCCCTGACGCTCTGGCGCGCCACGAGTCTGAGCTCATCTGACACTCACTCACGCCCGCTCACACTCACCGGACCAGCTGGAGAGGAACGAGGGAAATAACACACACAATAATCTCAGATTCATTCCTCTGCTTCTGAAGTATGAGCTCTTGCACATAAACTGGGCCAAAGAAAGCTCACATGAACGTGTGTTTGTGCTGTTGAAAGTTTCCCATGTGCCTTCTCTTAAATCACTGATGTGTCTTCATGTTTAGCAGGACTGTGGGAGACAGCGCTCGACTCTTCCAGTGTTTCCCTTTGTAATATTCCAGTTGTTTCATCAGTTTCACCAGTGAATAAAAGCGTTTTCCACAGGCTGTGTCTGGATTGTGTCTGTGGCTCTTCCTGTAAACTCTGGGAAAATGTCAACCCTTTCTCACTCGCTATGACAGCTAACCCCTGCCACTCTCACACCAAACACACACACACACACACTCAAACACTCACACACACACACACACTTACCAGACACACACACACACCAGACACGGAGCGACACTGGCGATTGACTTATTTGCGCAATGTCTAAATAAACCCTTATAATAGGCTTACCGTAGTGAATCAGGGTAAGACAAAAACATGTTTTGGAAGAAGGATTGATTTATTATTTAAATTTTGTTTAAAAAAAGTGACATATTGTATATTTAATGACGTTAAAGGCGCTAGATACTTTCTTACGATTTGTACTTTATAAACGCAGCAGACAGAAAGATGAAATAAGACTCATAATATATTAGACGAAGACACTTGGGTGCAAGAACTCTTTCACGGTCATGTCAGGCTTTCTGTTTTTACTGTGGGTGTCAGAACAGTGTGCAGTTTATCCACACGGAAGATAAACGTTACAGTAACGGACTCGAGAGGGACGCGGTGTGCGATCAGAAACAGTAAAAGCCTAACGAGATGCTGGAGCTCTGGTCTCAGACAGATGAGCTGGTTTGTTTGCTCTGACATTTCTGAACAATGGAAAATTGATTCGTTTCAGCATTTATTTCCAGCACAGTCCTGTGTGCCTTATACATAAAACTATTTTGACTACTAAAGCTATTATGCCTTCGGATAAGTCATGCGTGATGTCTGGTGGCAGTCCTCCTGTCACTTCAAGGTAACTTAGATTGAAGGAAAACTTTACAAACTCTATTAAACTCTACATAACCTATTCATGCTGCATTGCATGCTGGATACCTTCATAGTCGTAGAAATACAGCATGACGTTGTTTGTTTACAGTCATTCTTGTGTCTCCTATACTGTAAACTGACAGTAAAACAAAGCTTGTTTACAGTACAATTGTAAAAACTTGACCAAAATTGCAAGTACTGAGAGTGCAGTTCAATACGAGAGAAGTCCTGCTGTGAAAGTAATGCTGTTATTAACCTGGAATATACTGTCATGTGTTCACTGTATTATTGATCAAATAAATGCAGCTTTGGTGAGAAAAATAGACGTCTTTCAAAAATATGACCTTACATTTTTAAACATTAGTGTAAATCTGTGTTTTTTATCATCTGTTAATGTTAAATATGACAAATGAACAAGTAATAGGAAACACTTTACAATGAGATTTCATTAGTTAACATGAACTAACTATGAACAATACTTCTAAAGCATTAATCTTAATCTCAGCATCTCACACCATTATACGGTAACACTTTAGAATACGGTTCCTTCGCTAATGAATAACTACACAGGAACAAATGAGTAACACAATATTAATAATCTAACTACTATTAACTAACAAGAAACTGATTAACGAATTAGTAAGTAATGGCACACACATGAAAGTGGTCGTTCACTATTAACTAATCAATAAATACTATTTCTATTATGCTTCCCAGATAACTACTGAAAAAGTTTCATAATTAATGCAAAACTAATGCAGGACAAATGACTAACACTGCATTAACATTTTAACTGCTACTGTAAACGAATACGCAAGGTTGTTTATAATATCAATATGTTATGGCATAGAAGACTTATGATTTGGGAAACCTTTTAATAATTAACCTATGCTATCTCCTAGAGAACTATTTATGAATAAACTGAATAAATCCATTTCCAAATCTCTTGTTTTCCCTGATGTGCTCACCCACCTGGAGCGTGTTCGAGACAATTTCCCGACTTACTTGCAGAGATATTGTTGAACATCTAAAACCTACCTCTTGTCCAAATGATATCATTCCGTCACATTTTTTTAAGCAAATTATTGATATCATAGGGCCTGACTTTTAATTTTTTTATTAACATTTGTTTGAACACTGGTACGGTCCCAGACTGCCTAAAACATGTTTCAGTCACTCCCATATTGAAAAAACCTAATCTTGATTCATCTGATTTAAGCCATTTCAGACCAATTTCTAATCTTCCATTTATCTCGAAAATCCTGGAAAAGGTTGTTTTCAATAAATTACATTCCTTTCTTAGTACAAATTCACTATATGATACTTTCCAGTCAGGATTTAGGAAACTACACAGCACTGAATCCGCTTTACTCAAAGTCACTAATGACATCGTTCTGGCCACAGATACTGGGAGTGCTGTTGCCCTGGTCATTTTTTTTATTTTATTTTTTTTATTTTTTATTAAACAGACAGACATACAGACCAAAATAGTGCAGTAACGAACAATCTAGTAATTCCATAATTCCTGAAGTGAAATAAAAGTGTGTAAATGTATAGGTGTGTGTATTTGTATGTGTATGTGTGTGTATGCATAAGCAAAGTATGCCCTGGTCCTTTTAGATCTTAGCTCTGCTTTCGATATGGTTGACCATTCAATTCTTATCCTTCGACTGAAGAATCTAGGCATTCACGGTACCGTTTTAAATTGGTTTCAGTCTTTTTTAACTAATACATTCTCTGTGTGCATTGGAAACTGCACTTCCTCAGCAGCACATCTGTGGTGTACCACAGGGATCTGTCCTAGCGCCGATATTATTCTCTTCATATCTGTTACCATTGGGTTCTATCTTCTCTAAACACGGAGTATCATTTCATTTATACGCCGACGATACCCAATTGTATTTCCCATTTAAACAGAATAATTCAAGCTCTTTAGAAGTCCTGCTTGCATGTTTTCAGGAAGTGAAGATGTGGCTGGCTCAACATTGTTTAGATCTAAATGAGAACAAAACTGAAGTAATATTGTTTGGACCAAGTGATCGTCATGACATTCTAGATCTTGATGAGTTAAATCCTCATGCTACTTCATCTGCAAAAAATCTAGGTTTTTTGTTTGACTCAGGTCTTAAGATTGATCAACAAATTAATTCCGTCGTTAAATCCTGCTTTTTTCACTTACGCCGTCTTGCAAAAGTCAAATCTTTTCTCTCTCTCTCTCTCTCTCCGAAGAACTTTGAAATAGTCATTCATGCTTTTATCACCTCACGACTTGACTATTGTAATTCACTTTATCTTGGAGCTAAACAATTATCTATCAGGCGCCTTCAACTAGTAGCTTCTGACTGGTCATCGAAAGTTTGATCACATTACTCCGATTTTAACTTCTTTAAATTGGATACCAGTCAAACAGAGAATTGAGTTTAAATTTTTGTTTTTGTTTTTAAATCATTACACGGCCTAGCACCAGGGTACTTATCTGACCTAATACACTCCCACAACCCACCCAGGTCCAGTCACCTTGGATTGCTCTCTGTAGATCGAGACTGAAACATCGAGGAGACGAGCGTTCGCAGGACCAGGACCCAAATGATGGAATAGTCGACCACATCAATCAGAACAGTTTCGTCATTGGCCACTTTTAAATCGAAGCTTAAAAAACACTTTCTTAATGTGGATCCTTAGTGCACTCTCTTAACCTTCAATTGCATTATAGTTAATGTATTATTTACTCTATTGTTTGTAATTGTATCGATTGCTCTTGAAATTTTACTATATCGTTTTATCCTTGAACTGATTACTCTGCCCTGTTCAGCACTGTGGTCAACCATGGGTTGTTTTTAAATGTGCTTTACAAATAAATAATGAATGAACGAATGAATTTTTAAATGCAGTTGTCGTGACCTTACTCGTCCTGTGGCCAATTTTCCAGCATTCTTCTGGACTCACATTGAATCACTAGAGTCATGGAGACTACTGGAACATACTGAGTCATCAGCCATCCAAATACCATATACAGTCATTTTATTATTTAACCTACCTCTTAAAAAAATGTGTGTGTGTGTGTGTGTGTGTGTGTGTGTGTGTGTGAATATCTTGTGAATGATTAGAAAATTCTACACTTTAGGATTGGCTTTTCATTAGTAACTACTGTAAGAATCATGGTAACTAGCTAGTAATGACTCAAGTGTTACTACATACTTACAAAGGAATTACTAAATATTTGGATCTGTATTCTAAAGTGAAGATCATGGTAGCTAGCTAGTCATGTATGTAGTAACACTTGTATGTAGTGTATGTAGTGTAAGTATGTAGTACACTTGAGTCATTACTAGTTAGTTACCATGATCTTCACTTTAGACTACGCATCCAAATATTTTGCATGAATTATGAAACTTTTTCAGTAGTTATCTGGGAAGCATAACAGAAACAGTATTTATTGATTAGTTAATAATGAACTACCACTTTCATGTGTGTGCTATTACTTACTAATTCGTTAATCAGAGTTTCTTGTTAGTTAGTAGTTTCTAGATTATAAATATTGTGTTACTCATTTGTTCCTGTGTAGTTGTTCATTAACGAAGGAACTGTATTCTAAAGTGTTACCCAAATTTGTAGATGCTTTTAGTTTTCTTAATGCGTTAAAAAAACATCACATAATGTAAATAAGTTGTCACAAAATAAAAATCTGTGATTAATGGAGACCGTAAGTCAGAAAAAATAAAGGCGTCATTATTTCTTCATATGGTTGGCGATGAAATTTTGGAAATATATAATAATTTCACTTTTGAAGAAGGAGAGAGTATGAAGTTGCAGCCGATAGTGGACCAGTTTAAGGCGGTTTGCATGCCCAGGAGAAATGTTACTTATGAAAGGCATTGATTTTTCATGTGCATGCAGAACAGTGGGGAAACAATTGATCAGTATGTGACGGAGCTTAAACATAGGAGTAAAACGTGTGAGTTTGGAGAGTCAACAGAGTCGTTGATCAATGACAGAATTGTGTGTGGAATACCTGACAATGTACTGAGGGAACGGTTACTTCGAGAACAAGATTTGGACTTGGAGAAAGATCTTTAACTTGTAGAGCGGCAGAGACTGTAAAGACGCAACCGAAAGCATTGTTAAATGAGACTTGTGCTGTGGATGTTGTAAAGAAGTATCAGACACCCAGTGTAAGTGTAAAACCAGCAACGCAACAGGAACGAAGCAGGATGGTAACTGATGAGCCTCAAAGAGCGTGCGATCGCTGTGGGACGTAACATCCATCCAGAGAATGTCCAGCTTATGGGAAAAACTGCAACAATTGCGGTAAAATTAATCATTATGCACATTGTTGTAAAAGTAAACGAACATCAAGCATAGTTGGAAGAATTAAATGTGGATGTAGTTGCAGATGTGAACAGAAAGAGTGGACCGTACAACTGCAAATAAACAATAGTACAGTAGCGTTTAAGCTTGACACCGGAGCTCAAGTTAATATAATTTCTGAAACTGAATTCAACAAACTAAAGCCGAGACCAAAGTTGCATGCTGCTAAATTAAAAGTAACTGGGTACTCTGGAGCGGACATACCAGTGAAAGGAAAATGTGTTGCAAAAATAAAATAGGATAAAGTACAGAGTCTGTCATTTGTAGTAGTGCCGAAGGATTTTCAAGCTATTTTAGTGTTGTCTGCTTGTGAGAGGCTTCGTCTGGTGAAGAGTGCTGGTGCTAGAAGAACCAAAAGAGTCCGAACCCGAGTACGACTCAATCCTAACGGAGTATGTGTTTAAAGGCTTAGGCTGTCTGTCAGAGGAGCACACCATACAAACTGATGAAACTGTACCTCCAGTTATACATCCATGTCTAAAGGTACCATTTGCACTTCAAAGACTATTAACAGAAGAGCTGGATAAAATGGAGAGTTTATGAGTGATACAAACATTGATCAGCCCACAGAATGGGTTAGTTCATTGGTGATTGTGGACAAGAAGAATGGAAATCTTCGGGTTTGTCTTGATCCTAGAGATTTGAACAGAGCAATTAAGAGAGAACATTTCAAGCTTCCTACACGTGAGGAGATTATGGCCCAGTTTGCAAATGCCAAATGTTTTAGCAAGCTAGATGAGTCATCAGGATTTTGGCAGTTAAAATTGGATGATGCCAGCTCAAAACTTTGCACATTTAATGCACCATATGGAGGATATTGTTTCTTAAGGCTATCTTTTGGAATTGCTTCGACTCCTGAGGTGTATCATAAAACAGTGCACGTGAGTTACGAACACGTGGAAGGTGTTGATACATCGATGGATGATATAATTGTCTGGGGAGCTTTGAAAGAAGAACATGATGCAAGATTAAGAACGGTTCTAGAAGCAACCAGGCGTGCAAATTTGAAGTTAAATACAGAAAAGTGCCAATTGGGGGTGACCGAATTAAAGAGATAGTTCACCCAAAAATGAAAACTCTGTCAGTAATTACTCTCCCTCATGTTGTTCCAACCCCGTAATACTTTCGTTCATCTTCGGAACACAAATTAAGATATTTTTGATTAAATCTGAGAGCTGGATCACTCCTCCATTGGCTTCTCAGGGATCGAAACTTGACGGCCCAGAAAGTCAGTGAAGAAAATGTTCAAATAGTCCAAGTGACTACAGTGGCTCAACCATAAGTTTATCAAGCGACGAGAATACTTTTTGAGCAAAAAACAACAACAAAAATAACGACTTTATTCAACTATTTGTTTTCTTCTTCTACTTCTTCTTGA
Source organism: Semotilus atromaculatus (assembly GCA_031834385.1). Classification (NCBI taxonomy): domain Eukaryota; kingdom Metazoa; phylum Chordata; class Actinopteri; order Cypriniformes; family Leuciscidae; genus Semotilus; species Semotilus atromaculatus. The sequence goes on along the minus strand of JAULUF010000044.1, from coordinate 4,603,168 downwards.
ACGTCATCTTCTCAGTTCTCATGCGTTGTGGCGCTCTCGTGAACTCGCGTCAGAGGCCCACACCAAAGAAAACGAGTAGTTGAATATAGTCGTTGTTTTTGTTGTTTTTTTCGCACAAAAATTATTCTCGTCGCTTGATAAAGTTATGGTTGAGCCACTGTCTCATGGACTATCATTTTCTTCACTGACTTTCTGGGCCAGCAAGTTTCAAGTTTCAAATTTGAAGTGAAATAGAGAAAAGTGCCAATTGGGGGTGACCGAATTAACGTTCTTCATTAGTGAAATCATTAGTAGTGCTGGAGTGCGACCAAATCCCATGAAGATCTCTGCTATCGAACATACGCCAAGACCGCAATGTGTAAAAGATGTTCAGAGATTCATGGGTATGTTGAACTATATGAGTAAACTCATACCTAGTCTGTCTGAGAAGATCACTCCTTTGAGATGGCTAAGGAAAAGAAGGGATGGAGTTGGAGCCATGAACAGGAGTCTGCATGGCAACATTTGAAAGTGATCTTAACTAAAGAGCCAATCTTGAAATTGTATGACCCCAATCGTTCTACTGAAATGTCAGCCGATGCGTCACAGACAGGATCGGGAGCAGTCCTTCTCCGGGATTATGATTGAACCGTGCAACCAGTGGCGTATGCCTGGCGTTCGATGACTGATGATGACTCAAACTGAAAAAGAGTTGCTTGGCATTACTTTTGCTTGTGAGAGATTTCATCAATTTGTGGCAAGACAATCTGTTGATGTTGAAACTGATCATAAACATTTGATTGCATTGTTCAAAAAATCTCTTAGTGATTGTCAAGTCAAGTCAAGTATATTTATATAGCGCTTTTCAATATACAGATTGTATCAAAGCAGCTTCACAGTATCAATCAAAACAACAAAACAATGTTCATTTCTTAGTGAAAAAAAAAAACATCCACGTTTGGTAGGGCTGATCAATGGTATTAATGATTGGTTAATTAATTTGAATATCCCCAAATTAATATCCCCAAACTTTGGATTCTCATTGTCCATTGATAATCCAAAGAATGATGCTCAGATTGCAACGTTATGCATTAACTGTATTTTATACACCAGGTAAATGAATGTTTTGTGGCAGACACCTTGTCCAGAGCCGTAGACCCAACTACACCCTCGAGTGGAACTGACTGAGGACATTCAACCTTATGTGAACATGATCGAGGAAGCTTTACCTGTTGCTGAATCCAAAATGAAACTGATCCACAAACCCAGCTAACAATTTATGGTTCCCAGAACGTTCAGGGAAAGTCAGGTTTTGGTTGTGGGAAGATTCGCTTAAGGTTTTGTTTAGGTTTTGGTTCCCATGGAAAGTTTTCTTAACGTTCAGGAAACGTTATAACCCTGAGGGAATGCTCCCTAAACGCTCCCTAAACGCTCCCAAAAGTTTTTGGTTTGGTTCAAACTAACCTTTAGAGAACCATAAACTAACGTTCCCTAAACGTTCTGTGTTAGTGGGGAAGAGACAAAACAAGACCAAACACTCACTGAAATACTATGTTATGAACGGTTGGCCAGATGTGAAGCAAAATTGTGTTGTAGATGTTCATGAATCTGGAACTGCAAGTCTGAGTTGTCTGTATAAGGAAATAAAGTAGGGATTCCTAAAAATCGGAGACATGAGATGTTGAACAAAATCCATGAAGGCCATTTGGGAATTGAGAAGTGTAAAAAAAGAGCTTGTGAAGTCATGTATTGGTCTGGAATCAATCAGGAAATCACAATTGCAGTGTCCAAATGCCAGACATGTGCCAGATATCAATTCAATAATCCAAGAGAGCCACTAAAGCCGCATCGGCACCTGAAAGACCAAACCCAAAGTAGGTGCAGACATGTTCACATGTCATGGAGAAACTATCTCTTGGTTACTGATAATTATGGCAGAAACTGTTATTTCATGCCTATATACAGAGTTTTTCAAAAGACTGGGACTTTAGACAGACAACATCGAGCCCATATTTCCCCAGTCTAATGGACTTGAGGGACAATCAGTTGGAGTTGTAAAAAAAGGTTGATGCAAAAGGCAAGAGATGGTGGAAGTAGTTTTTACATGGGACTGCATCGTAGTACCCCTGTTACCCCCCGGCATATCTGCTGATGGGTCGACGTCTTTGCTCTCATGTACATGTCCGAGGATCTTCTCGTGGCTGAAGGCAGCGAGAAAGTCAAACAGTTCAAAGAACAACAAAAGGCTGAACACAAGGTCTATTCTGATAAAGGAACTCATCATTTGCCTGAGCTTTGTGCTGGTGAGGTCAGATTTAAAGATACAACTTATACCTGGAATCAGAAAGGCATTGTACTTGCACAAATTCCAATAATGTTGAGACTACAAGTGGCGTTGTGTTAGGGAGGAACCGTCCACATATGTTGAAAGATTGACTGAGACTGAGACAGCGATGAGAAGATCTGTTCGTGAACGGAAATGCCCTGAAAGACTTATTGAGACATGCTGAAAGTTTAAATAGTTCTGAAAGACTTGTTGCAAAAGGCTGAAATAATTACAGATGTGTAATTGTATATTTCAAATCATATTTGTATTTTGCTTAGAAGGTTAAATGTTTATATTTAATGGAAGGTTGCAATTAATGTTTATTAGTAATGTGTGTAAAAAAAAAAAAAGGGGGATTATGTAATGATTTGCTGGTTTTATGGAGTAGTGGCAACCCTGTCTAGTATATGTGTGTGTGCATGTGCAGAGAGTGGGCATGTTTGGCATTGTGTGTGTGTGTGTGTGTGTGTGTGTGTGTGTGTGTGTGTGTGTGTGTGTGTGTGTGTGTGTGTGTGTGTGTGTGTGTGTGTGTGTGTGTGTGTGTGTGAGTGAAAGAAACTCAAAAACGTAAACCTTACTCTTCAACTGCTCTGGAGTTTGTGTGTATTGATAAAGGAACATCTCGACCAAAACACAAATGAGACATTATTTTAACATACTGTTAATAAGTACATGTATCCCATGTGTCTCTTTTAGTCATTGTTTATCATGGTGTTTTCCATCACTAATCATTTCATCACTCTTTTAAATGTCATTCACATCGAGCGTCTCAAATGCTTTTCTCTCCACTAGCCTCACTTCTCCTCGTGGTGTTTGAGTCTCTCGCTGCTGAGAAAGTGCTGCCTTTGAATTCACTTCACGATGTTAACAAAGTAGGTTCTACACGAATGGGTATTATAAATAAAATTCAGACATACTACATCTTTCATGCGTTGCTTCACTGTCATTCATAACTCCTCTCCCGTGGCCTCATGGGATAGTAAAGTGTCCATCGAATCTACACTTCAGAATCTCACCGGAAGAAGTAAGTCATCCAGGAAGGGCAAAAATCACCCCAAAAAAATAATAATAAACTAAATAAAAAAAAGTAACAAATCCTATTAATGTCAATTTGACCCCCTTAGGAATGAATGGAATGGTACACTTGTAGGAAAACCTAAAACTGATCAAAATTTTTAAAAAGAAAAGAAAATGCTAACACTTTACCAAAAAATGATTTGACAATGTCTACATGTGCATCTGAATCCATACGGAAGTTAAGTGACTTTAGGACCCAGCGGAAAAGCTCATTATAGAGCTATAAGGCCATCTAGTGGCAATAGTCATGAAATATCGTGCTATATTATTTATTTTCCACAAGAGGTCCGCAAAGACACCCAATGTAAGATATTTTGAGCTGAATTAAAAGCTGAGCTGAGTTATTTTGAATTTAAGTTGAAAGAATGTGTTGAATGAGCTTAAATGACTATTTATTTATTATTTATTGATCAAATCTAGTAATCTAAATGTAAATAAAATAACAAATAAATATCCAAAAAAATTGCATAAATGTACGGCTTCGGGTCATTTTGACACGCGAGGGAAAGATGTGTTACAAAGTGCGAGGGAAGGATGAGGGTTATATTGATTTATGCTGTTTAAAATTATAAAAGTCCATCATTGAGAGGATGATGTGACCACATAATGTCACCATGCCTAACCGCTAACAGTCCTGAAAACAGCTTCTTCATTCACCGGGGGTGTTGCGTGTGTTGTTGCTTATGCTGTATATTACAGGCTCAGATCAAACTGGTTTTGCTGTGTGAGTGGAGCTTATGTAGGAGCTGGTATTTATAGCAGCCATCAATCCGGCTGTCTCTCAGAGATTCTGTGCGCTGGCTGATTTCACACACTGTTTCTGTGTGTGTGTGTGTGTGTGTGTGTGTGTGTGTGTGTGTGTGTGTGCGTGTGTGTGTGTGTGTGTGCCTCCTCCACGTCTGTATCTGTGCCACAGAAGAAAGAGGAGTGTATTTGAGTGTCTCTGAACATCCCACGCTGAGCCCGAGCGCTGCTGTGAGCCTCCGCCGGACACACGTGACCCGTCGAGGGCTTCTCGCTGTTATACATGTGTGATCAGTGGAAACATGAATGTGCCCATGAGCGTTTATTATCATGAATGTTGCCGCAGGATTATGGCAGTGAATAACTAGTTAAAGTAGGTCTTCAAACTCATCGCTGCCCTGACAAGATTCATTAAACCATCATTTTTGTTTGCACGATAATTATTTGTAAAGTGGGAGATTGATTTTGCTGAATAAGATTGCATATAATTTCGTTGTAAAATGACAAATAAAGATTCTGATTCTGATTCTGATGTGTCTCTTACACCTGATCTCATTCATAGATCTATACCATAGGATACTAGCCTACTTATGAAACACATCAGACACTAGTCTTAATTCTGTTAATAAAAACTGTGACTCAAAATGTTAGTTGAGAACCCTTTTTTCCATGACTAATAGAGGTTATCCGTCTCTTTCCCGCGGGAACACACTCCCTCAGCCGGCCTGAGTGTCAGAAGAGCCGAGTGTGACTGGAGTTAACAGAGAAACTGAGAAAACACTATTACGACTATGGAGAGTCGGAGTCCCCACCAGATAGCGAACCAGACGTGTGTGTGTGTGTGTGTGTGTGTGTGTCCTGTTTGTCAGATTGAAGTGAGTTAATCTCCGTTAAATCCCTGATAATTACAAAAACTGTCTGTCTCTCTGTTCACACAGACAGAACATGTTCACACACTCATGCACACACACACACACACACACACACACACACACACACACACACACACACACACACACACACACACACACACACACACACACACACACACACATATACACTGTAAAAACGGTATATTCTATCCCCTTACACTAACTCTACCCCTAAACCTACCCATCACACAAAACTTTCTGCATTTTTACATTTTCAAAAAAACATCACTTAGTATGATTTATACGCTGGTTTCCTCATGGGGACCAAAAATGTCCCCAAAAGGACAAGGATTTCAGATTGCTATCTTTGTGGGGACATTTTGTTTCGTCAGGCATACATGGGGTTCCATCATGGGATCATTTTTTAATACATTTTTTGTATATATTTTTCATTAATTAAATTTGACTAATTAATCAGCTCGTAGACATTCTTCAACAGCAGAAAAAAATTAAATAACCCTTAAACATGAAAATATTATGCAATCATTTTAGGACATTCCTCCTTATTGTGGACTCTTTTTCTGTAAATCCGTTTTTTTTCATTAAATGAATAAGTGTCTCTAACTCGGTCTTTGTCAACACACGCTTGCACCCCCTGCTGGTGAGATTGACTAACAGCAGATGTAAATCATGCATCGGTACTCTGCTGCTATTCCTGCTGTTCCCGGATGTCAAATGTTGAGTATTCTGTTGAATTTGAGTTTGTGAGAGGCCTGTCTGACCCGTGCCCGTAATGCTCCATAATGTCGCTCACTGAGCATCGAGTGTTTCTGGCGGGTCTGGAATCAGGATCGGAAGGTTTGTTACTTTCTTTCAGTGTCACCACAGTCGATTGTAAGCGTAAACAAGTATTTCAAAATGGAAAAAAAAAGCATATACAGTCTATACAGAACATACCATATACAGTTTTGCTGCATGCTGGCATGAGACAGACAATAGTTCACCATCTACGCCACGCAGAGGCACGTGAGCACAAACTTCAGGTGTTGCTATAGAATTAGTCGACCCTCAGGCTCATCCTGGGGGAGTTTTTTCCATTCATTTTCTGGACAAGACCAAAACGGCAGGTTTCGGCATGTCTTAGAATTGAGATATTTAAATCTTTCCTAAAGTTTCTACTGTTCCGGATGTTGCGTGGAGCAGATGTGTTACAGGCCATTATGCCATGAGTTTGTGACAATTGATTTGAAGGATGCCTATTTTCACGTTCCTATTGCTCCAGAACACAGGTGACTACTTCAGCTTGCATTCATGGGTCAAATATTCCAGTTCAGGGTTCTTCCGTTTGGACTGGCTCTGGGTCCAAGAGTTTTTTCAGTCTGTCAGGCGGCATTGGAACCACACCAAAGGACTGGCATGAGAGTGTTGCCATAAATGGCCGACTGGCTTGTCTGTGCAACATCACCCCAGCCAGCAATAAATCAAGCTCATTATCTGTTGGACCATATTGCGGCTTTAGGGACTGCTGTGAATTGGGAAAAATGCAAGCTTGTCCCAATGCAGACAACCAATTTCTTCTCTCAACTCTGTCACAATCCTGGCTTTTCCAACTCTAGAGAGAATAGGGTCGAATAAGACACCTTTGGGTTGGCCGTTGTCAGAGCCACATTCCTTCACGAGACTCTTGGGGAGTAACGACAGTAGCACCACTGGGACTGCTATGGCTGAGGCCATTCCAACGATGGCACACTCAAAAGGATCTGTGCCCAGTACGAGACCAATACACAAAGCTCATAGTCACACATTGTTGCATGCGAGCTCTAACACCTTGGCCACAGAAGCAGATTCTCCTCAGAGGAGCCCCATTGGGACTTCCACCTGCACGGTGGGAGGTCATCAGGACAGATGCCAGTCTTTTTGGATGGTGTTGTGTCTGGCACAAGAGAGGAGTGAATGGCACTTGGAGAGGGGCCTTGCGCACAGCACACATAAATGTTGACATACAGTCAACAGTAAAGGCAGTGCCGCCGCTCCCACCACGCGCATCACGCGCTGTGCGTAGGGCACCAAGTGCTGAGGGGGCACCAAAAATAGCCTAATGAAAAATCAATCATCAAACTTCTTGTTATAATCAGATTCAGCGCGTTCTTCATCTTCAATCCGCAGCGCCGAGCAGAGCTAGCACGTCAGAAACAGAGAGGACAGGGTGTGTGTGTGTGTGTGTTCATCTGAGCCTCATTGGTCTGTCACTGCTCGTCAATGTCAGAATATTTGAGATGACCAATCAAATCAAAGTAGGCGGGCTTTATGTTCACAGACGCTGAGCGCGAATTTTAACAGTGCAACTCGACGCTTCAGTGTACGGTCAAGTGCGAGATAAGATGTAAGTAGCTAAACGTAACGTTTCATATTTGACAGTTTTTTTAGGTCATAAATGTTAAACGAATGACAAAAAATAATTAGGCAAACTAATATAGTTTTGTCTAATTTCGCCATTTTGAACTGAAAATAGGCCTATGTAACATGTAGCCTAGTGTAATAGTTTAGGCTACTGTCATTGTGAGGGGACAAGAAACATGAACAAAGCCGTTTTCATCATGTTAGGCACAGGATTAATAATGAATGTGTACATATTGAGAATAAAATACAAATTGTAGCCTTTAGTAAATAAAAAAAACACAACTTTAGGAGGGGAAGAGACAGGGCAAGATAAAAACAAAATGAAAAAGAGTGTGATGCTGATGAGGAGAGAAAAATAATCAGCTGCCCACTGACATGGTTTTAAAGCTGTTGTTATCGAATTTTTTTTTTTTTTTGTTTTTTTTTTTTTTTGCCTTCACAACATCTTAAAATGCACATCTGTAGTTCAGAGAAATCCAAAATTTTCTCGGGGAAACCCCGAACCCTCCTAACTAACCTGCCTCAAATTCGGGACCACGGTGATGATAAAACCATGATGAAACATAAAATAATGAAACTAGTTAGTGAGCATTAGACCCTAAACTAAAGTGTTACTTTTTAATTTTTATATTTTTTTTATAAATCATACCCTCATTGGGGTATGAAACATAAATGAAAATGCTAAATGAAAATGTTTGTTTTTTGGGGGGGGGGGCATCATAAAGGAATTATGCTTAGGGCACCAAAATGGCTAGCAGCGGCACTGAGTAAAGGTAATGAACCTTTTGAGCAATGTTGCTGGGGAATGTTACCGTGCGATTGTTGCCTGGGCACTTTCCTATTGAGAATGGGCAACAAATTTCGATCTGGATAATTTAGATCGGTCTGTGATAGAAATATTTTATGTAATGGGTATTTTCAACATTAAATGTAACCAAAAACCCCAAAAGTGCTGAAAGGGGTTGTAAAATGCCATTTTCACAAGATGTAAAATAAATCTCTGATGTCCCCAGAGTGTGTGTGTGAAGATTTAGCACAAAATACCCCACAGATATTTTTATATAGCATGTAAAAGTTGTCACTTTTTGAGGGTTTGCAAAAACTCACTGTTTTGTGCCTGGCCCTTTAAATGCAAATTAGCTGTTAGAGGGCGAGGTTTCAAGAGCTTGTGTGTGTTAGCAGCTGCGATTACCTCACGCACACACACTAAAATGACAGAAACTGTTCTGCCTTTAATGTTAAAACGGAGTCAGACAAAGATGGAGAGACTCAAGAAGAAGTGACAACATGTAGAATGCAACAGGACGTCTCTGAATGGTTAGTTGATGAATTTATGTCGCTGATGTGGAGTTAACTATCTTCAATTAGGATATTCTGTCATGTTAATCTTGAAATCGCTCGTATATGAACTGTTGTGAGATGCACACAGAGTGTCTTTCTATTGCATTTGAAAAGACGGATGCTAAAGTTTGAGCTGACTCACAAATGTCCTCTTATACAACAACTTTTCCTCTTCTCAACATGGACAATGGGGGCGGGGTTTATGTACATTTTAGGATTGGTGATGTCACTAACCCGGGAGGAATGTCATGTAGTCCATACCAACCGTTTGTTGTAGTCCTCAAAAAACTATTTCTTTAAAAGCAAATATCTTCCTTTGCTTTGAACTTTGAGCGTTGTAACTTTGCAGATGTTGTTTATGCTCAAACAGCAACATTACACACTAACTAAAGTTAGAAAAGTGAAATCATACTTTACCACCCCTTTAACACAGTAGAACTAACAGTCATATGATTAGCGTAGAATATTACAAACCAATCACCAGAACAAATCACAGTGAAGAAGACTTGAGTGACATTGATTTTTACTCAACTGAATGATATAAATGTACATGTATTTTTCTATTCAGGAGACACACTTGGTTGTTGTGACCAGTGATCTCCCGGCCGTGAATAAAACTTCATTTCTACAAAGAGCAACTTGGGAGTCATGTCAGGTATATGCTGCACAGCGGAGAAACAGATGCTACGCTCAAAAGACAACAAAAGAACATCTATGTGTGATTGAGGTAGTAATAGAAGTACTAAAGATCCTATAGAGATTGCTAATGTGACGTCATCATGACGTATTACCAATGGTGAACGCAAAGCATTTTGGGAATCCGCGGCACAAACATAAGGCGCAAGACTTGATTGCATGGAGGGAAAAACGCTGTGTTCAAGATGCCGTCTACCTGCTGTGTTATAAACTGCAATAGTCGTTCTCACGATAGAAGTGGCATTTGTCCACAACAACAGTAAACTCACTCCCTTCATTCATACAACACGCTGCCCCCCAGCCCCCACATGTAAACCATTCATCCCCTCTATCTTAATCCAGCCCTTAGCCACCCCCATCAGTTTGGTCTGAAGTGTGCTGCTGGGGACAGAGACGCTTTCGGAAGTGCATTTTCAGAAGTGCTGGGTACAATGACGCAATATACGTAAATGTATGGTTAGTAAAAAATATAGGCCTACTAATGTCATAGAACGGATGTACCTAATACAAATAAACAAAACATCTCCAGTTAACTAGCAGAGCATTCATTTAGTTCGCTATTAAATACGAGATCTAGCGCTTAAATCTGTTTTTGAGATCCAGCTGAGCACTCGCTGCCGCTGCTCATGCATAGTGTTGTGGCTCGCGCACAGTCCTCAGTCGGACGCGCGCTTCAATCTATCGCCGTTGCAGAGACTCTCTGTTCGTTCCGGTAAAATCACAAAATAAACTGCACACAAATTTGTCCCTGCTTGATATAGACTGTACCCACTGATGAACATGTTCGGTTTTGTTGACAGAGAAAAAAAAAACAAACGTTGTGTGGATTAGAACCCAAAACCTCTGACACGCTTGGCAGAATATCTACCACTAGACCATTTAAGAACTCAAACAATGTGTGCGGATCGAAGTATTTCATTTGGAAAATAACAAAAATAAACTGGTGCCACAGAGGGGACATTCTACACTCATGATATTCTTTAAAAAAGGAAGCGCGATAGTCAGATAGAGAGAATTATACCAGCATCATGTCAAAAAGAAGTGGACAACAAGACAAAGCTTTTTTTTTTTTAAGTGGTGGGTACAAAATGACTCATATGAAATCTGCTGGGTGCTGCAGCGACTTGAAGTTACTGAAAACTTCGTGTGTGTATGCACTAACACCATGTAGTTGTATATGGGTGCTGGAAGTTGGGCAACAGGATGACGTCTCCTGACCTGTCAATATGCTCGTAAGGATCCATTCCTTTGATTCCCTTTATTTTCTCGTCATATCTCATCTTTGCATTAGGATTTAGTTTTAAGCAGTATGGTCCAACAATGTTTTCTTTAGCCCGCTGCATTTTGTAGGATTATATTATATTATATTCTGTTTTTCACGCAAATTTTTCATTATTTTTATGCCAGAACGCTATAGCCTGCTATGCCAGCCCATGTAAACGGGCCAAACATACCCATAATTCTTTGCGTTCTGATGACGTTGCCGCCCAGTTGGTCACATGTCTTAGCGATCTCTATACTCGGAAGACCACCGCAGAGACAGTGATAGTGTTTTGAAAGACTATAGAGCTGCCCTCGGGGTGAGGCTGTAATACTCTGAGTTAGTATTAAAGGGTTAGTTCACCCAAAAAATGAAGATTCTGTCAGTAATTACTCACCCTCATGTTGTTCCAACCCCGTGAGACTTTCGTTCATCTTTGGAACACGAATTAAGATATTTTTGATTAAATCTGAGAGCTGGATCACTCAATTCAATTCAATTCAAATTTATTTGTATAGCGCTTTTCACAATACACATTGTTTCAAAGCAGCTTTACAGAAAGTGCATTAAAAATGTACATAGAAAATACAGTTAGTTCATCATGTATTAATTTAGGGCATAACATATCGCCGGCGTTGAGTCGTCTCTTCACAGGCGTTGAGTCGTCTCTCCACAGGCGTTTAGTCGTCTCATCACAGGTGTTGGATCATCTGAAGTCTCCATGAGAGGCTGGATACAAACTGGAGCTGACGAACGCTATTTACCTCGGGATTTGCGTCCCGAGATAACAGCAGAAAGGCAGATGAGAAATAATTAGCGTAGCTGATGTTTATAATATTAATGCATTCGATCTGATTCGATCACTCCTCCATAGGCTTCTGAGGGATTGAAACTGGTTCCCGAAAAGTTATTAAAGACATCGTTAAAATAGTCCAAGTGACTACAGTGGCTCAGTCTTAAGTTTATCAAGCGATGAGAATACTTTTTGTGCACAAAAACAAACAAAAATAACGACTTTATTTCAACTATTCATTTCCATCTCTGTTGGAATGAATAGTCCGTTAACGTAGTGTGATAGCGTAGGGCTACGTCACACGCAGGGTCCCTATTGGCCGACGCTGGTCATGTGTGTGATGCGTGTGACGTCTACCACAGAAGCGATACGCAGTTTTACTACGAGAACTCAGTCGAGGCCGACCGAGAAGGAAATGAATAGTTGAATAAAGTCGATTTTTTAGTTTTTTTTGCGCACAAAAAGTATTCTCGTCGCTTGATAAACTGAAGATTGAGCCACTGTAGTCACTTGGACTATTTTAACGATGTCTTTAATAACTTTTCTGGGGAACAAGTTTCAATCCCTCAGAAGCCCATGGAGGAGTGATCCAGCTCTCAGATTTAATCACAAATATCTTAATTCGTGTTCCGAAGATGAACGAAAGTATTACGGGGTTGGAACAACATGAGGGAGAGTAATTACTGACAGGATTTTCATTTTTGGGTGAACTAACCCTTTAATGATCCTGTGTCGGACCAGTGTACACCTGAGAAGGACAGTGAGAGTATATAGATGCTGAAGACCTGTGTGCTCATGTGTGACTGAGGTAGTGATAGGAGCTTCTTGATGGGACGCTGTCACCTTACTTCAGGGAAGTATTGTATTGTAAGTATTCAGGTAATTCAGGAATTACCTCGAGATTCTGTAGTTATTATTTTAACAACAGCAAGTTGTTTAAATTGTCCGTGGTGAAGAAGTCAGATTAAGTAGATTGTATTCGTATTAAGAATTTCCACGACAGGTCGTAGGCCCTGTGTCTCACCTGGTTGCCCGTTGACGGCAACATTGCTCAGCAACATTGCTCAAACAGTTGCCCAGTGTATCATCACCCAAGAGTTGACCACTGTGTTTCTTACCCTTCTTCATTTTCGGACTGTTCTCTTGGGAAAACATGTTCTGGTGTAAAATCCCCATCAGGGATGCACAAGGTCACGGAAGGCACTTCAGGTCTCTCACAACCTGCTTGTTTGGGCTCAGATCAACATGCTTTCCAGTTGAGCATTATATCTACCAGGTGGACTCAATCAGACCACGGATGCTCTTTCCCGTGGCAGAGTGTCTCAGGGAGATTGGACTGTACACCCAAAGACAACAGCGAAGCGTGTGCCGAAGCAAGTTTTGCCAGCTCCACAGCAGCTGCACTCTCAAACAGGGCAACTCAAATGTTACAAGGACTGCCTCAATGCCAATTTGGAGCCAAATGACCTTGAAAAGATGGTTGCATACAGGGCATCATGGCAAGCACAGTACCATACATACACTCTTTCGATCACAGTTGCAGTAGACAAACAAAGATGTCAAAAGCTCAATACCTTAGCATATAGACCATGTGCTTCTATTCTCATTGTAGGACACACCAACAATAACTGTGCTGAGATCTGTCGTGTCAACAGCTCAGACTATAAAAAATGGATTGA